>CAWUFW010004377.1:0-107117 GCA_963921515.1 Calotriton arnoldi | reverse complement strand
TTGTTCTGCATTCTGTCCATCAACTGTTGTTTTTGCATTTGTCACCCCGAGTGGGAAGGGTATGCCCAGACGTGGGTCCCGTGCTCTCAATGCCACTGGAATCAAGCTATCCTGGCTGAAGAGGGGTGAAACCCCAAAACCGGTCCTAGGATGCTTGTTTCCAGTCCAGGGAGGACCTGGCTTGGCAGTTCGGGCTAGACTGTTCCCATGAGGCACAGGGTCAAGACTGATTTGCATATGGCTGGGTTCAAACTGGAATGGCATGGTGAGCAAAAAAACGATGGATTTAGGCCCAGATCTCTGTACTGGGGTGAATGTATGACATTGTTCTGCATTCTGTCCATCAACTGTTGTTTTTGCATTTGTCACCCCGAGTGGGGCGGGTATGCCCAGACGTGGGTCCCGTGCTCTCCATGCCACTGGAATCAAGCTATCCTGGCTGAAGAGGGGTGAAACCCCAAAACCGGTCCTAGGATGCTTGTTTCCAGTCCAGGGAGGACCTGGCTTTGCAGTTCGGGCTAGACTGTTCCAATGAGGCACAGGGTCAAGACTGATTTGCATATGGCTGGGTTCAAACTGGAATGGCATGGTGAGCAAAAAAACGATGGATTTAGGCCCAGATCTCTGTACTGGGGTGAATGTATGACATTGTTCTGCATTCTGTCCATCAACTGTTGTTTTTGCATTTGTCACCCCAAGTGTGACGGGTATGCCCAGACGTGGGTCCCGTGCTCTCCATGCCACTGGAATCAAGCTATCCTGGCTGAAGAGGGTGAAACCCCGAAACCGGTCCTAGGATGCTTGTTTCCAGTCCAGGGAGGACCTGGCTTGGCAGTTCGGGCTAGACTGTTCCCATGAGGCACAGGGTCAAGACTGATTTGCATATGGCTGGGTTCAAACTGGAATGGCATGGTGAGCAAAAAAACAATGGATTTAGGCCCAGATCTCTGTACTGGGGTGAATGTATGACATTGTTCTGCATTTTGTCCATCAACTGTTGTTTTTGCATTTGTCACCCCGAGTGGGAAGGGTATGCCCAGACGTAGGTCCCGTGCCATGCCACTGGAATCAAGCCATCCTGGCTGAAGAGGGGTGAAACCCCGAAACCGGTCCTAGGATGCTTGTTTCCAGTCCAGGGAGGACCTGGCTTGGCAGTTCGGGCTAGACTGTTCCCATGAGGCACAGGGTCAAGACTGATTTGCATATGGCTGGGTTCAAACTGGAATGGCATGGTGAGCAAAACAATGATGGATTTAGGCCCAGATCTCTGTACTGGGGTGAATGTATGACATTGTTCTGCATTCTGTCCATCAACTGTTGTTTTTGCATTTGTCACCCCGAGTGGGACGGGTATGCCCAGACGTGGGTCCCGTGCTCTCCATGCCACTGGAATCAAGCTATCCTGGCTGAAGAGGGGTGAAACCCCGAAACCAGTCCTAGGATGCTTGTTTCCAGTCCAGGGAGGACCTGGCTTGGCAGTTCGGGCTAGACTGTTCCCATGAGGCACAGGGTCAAGACTGATTTGCATATGGCTGGGTTCAAACTGGAATGGCATGGTGAGCAAAACAACGATGGATTTAGGCCCAGATCTCTGTACTGGGGTGAATGTATGACATTGTTCTGCATTCTGTCCATCAACTGTTGTTTTTGCATTTGTCACCCGAGTGGGACGGGTATGCCCAGACGTGGGTCCCGTGCTCTCCATGCCACTGGAATCAAGCTATCCTGGCTGAAGAGGGGCGAAACCCCGAAACCGGTCCTAGGATGCTTGTTTCTAGTCCAGGGAGGACCTGGCTTGGCAGTTCGGGCTAGACTGTTCCCATGAGGCACAGGGTCAAGACTGATTTGCATATGGCTGGGTTCAAACTGGAATGGCATGGTGAGCAAAAAAACGATGGATTTAGGCCCAGATCTCTGTACTGGAGTGAATGTATGACATTGTTCTGCATTCTGTCCATCAACTGTTGTTTTTGCATATGAATTAAACTCCACAGTAAGCAACAGGGCAGGCATACAAATTTCTAAAAACAAAGCTACATTTCATTTTAGTGCTAATAGATCTGGAAGACTTTTGGCCAATTATCTTCGTATTAGGAAAGACAAAAATCTAATTAATATTATTCATAGTTCTAATGGTCAAATTGCCATTTCCCATAAAGAAATAGTTAATGAATTTATAAAATATTATCCAACTTTATATAATAAACATCCTCTTCAGGATACTTTACATAATGATAATTTTTTATCAATCAGTTCCATCCGTTAGCAATAAATTGGAGTTACCAATAACTTTAGATGAAGTGCATTTAGCTATTAAGTCTCTTAAATAACTTAAATCTCCAGGTCCAGATGGCATCCCTGCTGAATTTGATAGACTTTTCTCCTCACCTTTTACCTCATTTACTCAAACTATTTACTCACTTTAGTAATTCAAGATCAACTTCTGTGTCCTTTACTGAAGCTTTGATTATAGTACTCCCGAAACCTAATGAAGATCCCACTATTGTTTCAAATTATCGTCCCATTTCTTTGATTAATCAGAACTGTAAACTTTATGCAAAGATTATTGCAACTAGGTTGGCTTCTGTGCTTCCTAAAGTCGTGCACATTGATCAATCTGGTTTTATGAAAAATAGACATTTGGTCAATAATGTATGATTATTATTTAATGCAATTGAAGCTGGATCATCACTACCTCAACCAACCGGTGTCCTGGCATTAGATGCGGAAAAGGCTTTTGATGAAGTCCATTGACAGTAGCTTTTCCGTACCTTGTATGCATTTAATTTTGGCACTTCGTTTATTTGTATGATTTCAGCTCTATATTCTGTTCCATTTGCCCAACTTTTCATGGTCAAATTTATAATACTGTTTTCCTTTTTAGGGGTACTAGACAAGGTTGCCTCTAATCTCCTTAGTGTTTTCTTCTTGCTATTGAACCTTTACTAATTGCTATTAGACATTGTATGGAAATTCAGGGCCTCACTATAAATAATGTTCCTATTAAAACGTCAGCTTATGCTGATGATGTTCTTCTAGATATTAGTAATCCTGAATCTTCTGTTCCTTCATTATTACATTTATTCAACACTTAGGGGCTCATTACGATGGTGGTCGGACGGTAGTCGGCTGCTCCACCCGCTATATTACGATCCAACCGCCATGAAGGCAGTCACAAACATGCCTTTTTCAATTGTGGCTTGTGCTGCAGCCCAGAAAAGAGCCGCAGCACAAGCTGCAATTGGAAAAGGCATGTTTTTATATATCCATGCACCATGTGCCAGGCACCATGTGGAGCCGGACACACAGTGCATGGATGTTTGAGGGGGCACCACATGTGCCCCCTGGGCCACATAGCAGAGGCCCACAGGTGATGTGCGCCCAAAGTTACTTTCCAACAGCCTTTTCATGCCATGAAAAGGCTGTTGGAAACTGACATCCTCAATCAATCAATCAATATAAATCTTTACTTGGTAAATAAAATCACCATGAAAGAATACAGATCAAAGACAATAGTATCAAATTCATGGTTAAAAAACTGACACCCTAATCCTTACGGCAGCGCCTCCTCAGGCACCACCTCCATTGTAGGAAATTAGGCTCCAACTCCCACCCCTATGGGATCCTTATGCCTGTCAGAGTCGGCGGTCTTTCCCCCGCCCGATGCCCTCTGACCGCTGGTATCCTAATCTGCCGGTCGGACCGCTGCCTCAGATGTCGGATGGACTGCCACTGACGGCCTGTCACGGGCGATCCGCCAGATATCATAATTAGGCCCTTACTCTCAGATTTCAGGATTACACTAAATACTAAAAAAAAAGCATTTTTTCCTTTAAATGTTCATTGTTCTCCTGATATGCTCCCAAACAAAGAAATAATTTGACAAAAAGATAAACTTAAATATCTTGGTATACTTTTTTCCCCACACCATAAAACAATTGATGTCCATAAATTATGATTGTATTCTTGATCATATTAAGAACAAATTTCAAAAATGGCCCATGTAACATTATCCTGGTGGGGGAAAGTTGACACTATCAAAATAGTTTTTGCTCCAAAATGTTTTATCTTCTTTTTACTATACCTATTTAAATCAGCATAAGTTTTATAAAAATATGGACACACTTCTTTCAAAACTTTTTGGGGAATAGTAAATCTCCTTGTTTAGGTTATAAAAAATTATAATTGGGTAAGAGAATCAGTGGTTTTGGTTTACCAGATTTCCTTAATTATCATAAAGCGTTTATTGTAAAACAAAGTACCTTATGGTTCCAGCATAAAGAGTTTACTGACTCACCTTCATGGCTTTGCATCGAACAAATTATGACATCACGATTTCCTTTCCCTTCATAGCTCACCATGGCTAACTCTACTGCTTTGCTAAAAAGATGAGTAATACTGAAGTCTACTAAATTAATAGTACAAGATTTAGATTCTATTTTCCAATTTCCTATGTCACTTACATTTAATTTATCATTATGGTATAATCCTATGTTTAAGCTAGCTCATCACTCAAACTTTTGGCAATCCTAGATTAAAGCTGCTTTTTTAATTTAAAATATATTTATCATAACAATGCCTTTTTAACTTTTAATGAATTACAGCAAAGATTTAAGTTAGAGCCGTCAGATATTTATAAATATGAACTCTTATGTAATTCAGTCCTTCGTTCATTTCCAAATAATTTTCCTCATAATGCTGCATCTGATTTAGAATTGTATATTCAAACAATTGCTTTATCATTCCTTGCTGTGTCAATGCTTTATGAAAAAAAATGAATAATTATGCATGGGACAAGATTAGCTTTCTCTCTTCCTTTTGGAATAAAGAACTAGATGTGTTGTTTTCGTCAGACATTTGGAGGAAAAATTGGTTGAATACTATCTCTGGATGGCTGCCTGTTTCACTATACCAAACTAGTTCTTTTATATTATTCAATTGTCTATGGACTCCGTTAAGGTTGTTTAATGCAAAACTTTTGAATTCACCTAATTGGTGGAATTGTTCTTTGAATACAGGATCGTTACGACATATGCTTTATGAGTGTCATATTGTTGGTAAGTTTTGGAACGAGCTTTGGAAAATTGTTACTAAAATATTGAATACCACAGACAATATATCATATAATATATTAATTTGTAAGTCAACTTCACTTTCCACTAAACTGTTATTAATAGCAAACTTTTAGATTTTTAAATTACTGCAACTATAAAATTAATTACTACCAATTGGAAAAATACCTCTTTACTATCAAGTCATGCCTGGTGGGATTGGATAATTTTTACCAGAAGAGGAGCAAATTTGACTTTATCAGGCGTCGTTCACAATGCTACTAATTATCATCTATTCTGGAAACTAAATGATGATTCTATTGCTTTATATCTTTTAATAGGTTCTACCAATAATGATTAGAATTTTTTATGTATAAGTATATTGGTTAAATTTAGTGGCTCTATTAAGAATTATTTGCATTGTTGATTCTATTTACTCCCCTTTTCTTTTTATTGCATAATTATAATTGTTATCTTATACATACTTTATTATTTGTACATAATATTATCTTACACTATATAGTTTTATAAGCTCATTTTTTATATTGATGTCATTTTTTATGTACCCTTTTCAGTGCTCTTGAATGTATGGTCTTCTTTTATATATTTATCACAAATTAAAAAAAATATTTTGAACTACTAAACGCAACGCAGACACGCTATGTTGGAGATACTGTTCTCTTGTTTCGGCTTCAGATTGGAGAGTGCCCTGAGCAAGATGCAGATATACTGTTTCAAGCCAGCTCTTTATTTTAATCTTAAGTAGAATGAATGATTCTAAGTTTGCTGAGTATTAAAACTATCTAGACCATGCATTATTCTTGTGAACACCTTCATATCCTTTGCTTGCGCTCACATTTGAAACGGGATGAGAACTGTGCACAAATAGCACCTATAATGAACTTGCCTATCTACAAATGCTCTACATGCACAGTGCAGCTGACTGTTATGAATGATTACCATCGGTGAATACCGCGAATGAGATGCAGAAATACTGTCTTCAAGACATCGCTATTTTCTTTCAGCTACAAGCACCATGAATAATGTCACCTTTGTGTCGGGAATCGACTGCATTAAGTATCCTGTGTGCTATGTTTGTTTTTCAATCCACTTCATTTTTACGCAAAATGTATTGGAAAGGAAAATGACTGATAATACAAACACAGCATTTTATTGTCTGAATAAAATTATAACTGCTGTTTAAATAGGGAGTAAGAAGAACACGAACAATGTATCAGCTCTCTCGATTCCTGAGTAGGTGAAGGGGTTGCAGACTCTTTAATATAGCATTCTTTTATTTTGCTTTCACTTTTGATTATCTTGCATATTGTTGGCTTTGTGAGGAGTAGTGAACACATTTAGACAGTGTGCTTCTTTTGCAAACATAAAATTCAGCTCCACTGACCTTTGAAATGTCATTAGTATTGCACTCAAAGAGCAACCATGCAACATCTGTATGGGTGCGGTTTCTAATTAATTCGACTCCTGTGTACACCTATTTACTCCTACTAACCCCTTTTCCATTTATGCTGGCTCCTACTCAGAAATACATACGCATACTCTCTCTCCCTCTAACTCCTACTCTCGCTATTTACTCATACACTAGTCTCCCACATGAATCTATGTATATCTACTCTTTCTCCTACATACTCCAGCATTTACTCCTTACTCCTCATGTTTCTACTTATTCCTATGTACTCCTATTTAGACCAGTTATTACTCCTGCTTACACCTAACCCTACTCTTTTGTCTACTTACCCTACTTATTCCTACACTTACCCTATTACATCTACTCATACTCACTACTTCTCTTATCACTACTGTTAGTCCAACACTTACTTTCTCCTACTTAGTTCCATTATCCTATTCACATAAATGTTCCTTCGTTCTCCAACTCTTACTAACTGCTACACTTACTTGTATACCTTCTCTTACTTCAACTCTTACACTTACTTATAATTGCTACTACTCTTATTACTACTACAATTACTCCTACTCAAACACCAACTATTATCCCTACTTACTCTTACTCCTTCCTATTCCTATGAATGATGTCTCCTATTTCGAAGTACTCCTAACTATGCCTGCTCTTACTCTTACTTCTACTTACTCCTGGATACTCCTGCTTATTGCTACTTATAGCCGATTCTACTATGTGTTCCCATGTGCTCCAATTTATTTCTACTGTTATGCCTATTGACTTCTACTCCAACTCCTTGTCAGCCTCTTCCTAATCTTATTTCCTTCTCCTCTTTCTTCAATCCATCCTGATTTTCTTCTAGCATGACTCATGTTACTCCTACTCCTATGCACTACTGCTTACATCCATCTACCCATATCCCTGTGTTCATGATCGACCCTCACCATAGCACTATCAATTCACTCACACTTCAACATTCGGCCATCAACCCACAAACAAAAATTCCTGAATCAGGCCAGACCTGCATCCATCCAGCTATATAAACACACACAACCACCTACCCAAGCACCCACCACCAAATAAACCTACAGCAAGTTATTCATCCATCCACTCATGACCCATGAATCCTGATACCAGGCAGCACAGGAGAGAAAGAGTGGCACACCTCCAACCACTACCCTCCAGTTGCAGGACATGTCGGGGAGATCCAAATGCCCCAAAGCTGAAAGCAGGTTCTGGGTTCTCACACCTCTAAATCTCCGTGATGAAACTGCTGGTCCTGGTGGTCTCTTGGGTGACCTGACTGGCTAGAGGGTCCGAGGAATGGTACTTCCAAGCTTAATGGCATTCGACTGCCTTCTCTGAGCATAGGGGTTTCAAAACACATGTGCTCCCTGGGAATAAAGTGGTAAGACCAACTGAAATACAGTAACACACAATGGTGTCTCCAGTCCCAGTGCACCACGGAATAGACAGGGTAAACGCCACCCACAATCAGTTTCATCAAAATCAAATATCTCCTGATTTGGCCATCTACTATATGTCTATCCTCACTGGTCAATGTTGTCCTCCACCACCGCTTCTATCTTTACCCCTTTTCTTTTCCTACTTCTATGCAGAATGCAGTGGACTGTCATGGTGCGAAACATGTCCTGCTGAGGGTTCATGGGAGGATTGAAGGGTTACATTTACCAACAGTAGTCTAGAGATTCTTGGGAGATGTTTCTTCTACCTGGCTGCATTATCTGTGTGTGCATTTGAGTCTAAACATATGCATTTGAGAGAGAGATCTGCATATCCTCTGTGTCTTTAATGCATTCCTTTACTGAACAGCTGTTCCAAGGTAAGATACCAGTTGCCTCACTACATCTTAGGCTTCTATTTTGGAGAGTGTGAAAAACAGATTACACTAACCAAAACAGCTGTAAACGTGGAACTAGTTATTCAGTAGCAGCCAAATTGTGATCATCAAATGCTCCAAAAACTGATCTTTTGTACAAAAGAATATATTTAACATTATCGATTGAAATTATCAAGTATGAAAACACAGGTTTATTGTATCTAATGATATGGCTACATGGTATTTCTCATACAGAGGATCAACAAGTTGCAGCTGCTTGATATCTTACCATGTGATCCACCTAAACATGGATGTATTAGATAAAAGTAATGGGAAAAAAAACACAGATTGAATGATCGCAACATTTTCATGTTGTTCTATTGTTAATGTACATAAACAATATGGTTGGGATTAATGTCTATATTTTTTATTTTTCCTCATTCAAATATTTACTTAAGGATTCATCTTTACCCCCATTTGGCTATATTGATTTTAGTGCTTTCTGCCTTTTCAATGAGATGACTTGCACTACAAATTTAGATGGTGACATTAGTAATCATGGTGACACTTATATCAAGTAAGGTACTCCATATTACAGACAGCTTGTCTAAAATTGTCTAGAGCCAGCTGTAATAGGGAAGTGTATTACAGTGATTTGTTCTGGGTAGTGGCAATATGTTGATTGCAATATGTGCAATTAATGTAGCCTGAAGGATCAATTAATTGTTTCTTCTTGCATGTATTGAAAATCTGCTGGAACGAATAGTATACTGCTGATTCTGCTAATGAGATAGCTGTGGACCTCATAGAAGAACATGAACTAGCCTTAAAAATCAACGGTATGGGGGGCGTGTCCAAGAGGGCAGCGCAGTAGGACGCAGCCATCGGAACTCCGCCGGGCTTGAAGGCCAAGATTCCTGGAAACGGCGCGAGAGGCTCCGGCGGCGCGTCTGCTTAGCCGCCCGTGGCCGGCAGAGACCCGGTCCTGGCCAGGAGCAGTGAAAATTGCAGCGGGTCCCGACACAGAGACCCGAGGCGATGTGAGGCTGCGGGCCGGCCCTCTGAGCAGCTGCTGCCGAGAGTGGTGTGACTGGGCCGTTGGTGCCGAGACTTGAGACCCGGGAGATGCAGTGGCATGTCTCCCTCTCCCGGTAACGAACAGTAAGTCACATTACGCCGGATGAGGGCAGGGGGCCTGGAGCTGCCACTCGGAGCCGGATACTGAAGTAGATTGCTGCATCCTAGGCCAGGAGGCCCCGGTGGCAGGGGAGCAGCATCGGGGCCAGACACTGAATCCGGGGGCAGGTGTTGAATGGCCCGGTCCCCCGGCAACATCTGAAGTGAGGGGTGAGCCCCGGGATCTGAGAGGACGTGAGTTGGGGCCTCGAGCTGAAAAAAGGGTCAGCTTAAGACTGGAATGGACCCATGCCCCCCCCCCCCCCGGCCCAGTGAGGCATATATGATTATCTTCTCCAGCCTGGCTCTGTGGTGAGAGTGGCGGGTTTGGGACAGATACGGGCCCCTTTCTGGGCGTTGGTGGGCCTACATGTGAGTTATCGATTTACCAGACAGGCACACGTGGCGGGGCTGCCCGACCCCGCGCATTGCTTAGTGGGCAGAGAGGCCTGAGCGTGGGGGCCGTGGCAGTTTCCTGGGGGCATAGGAGCACAGAAGGCCCTGTGAGGACGAGGGTGCAGGACGACGCGCCTACTGCGGTCCAGAGTGGTGGACCGGCCCGTCCCAGTGGACTACATGCGGTCGAGGAAGAGATAGGGAGACGGTGCCTCCCCCCTACCCTTGCTGGGTCCCGGGTCTCCTGCAGCTCTTCCTCACGAACCTGGAGCTGCCAGGCGTCCACGAGGAGACTTTTTGAATAGCCCTTAGTGGTGCGGGCCACAGTTGCTGCTATTGTTACCTCTTTTGGGGGCGGGGGCTAGCGCTGGCTGCCTTCTGCGGTCTGAGGGGATTCGGACCGGCCCGCCCCCAAGAGTGCTACCTGACTTTCCTGGGTTAACAGAGGCCCTGAGGGATCATCTAGCATCGTCCAGGAGGGACAAATTCGATTTTGGACCTGACGAACGCAGAACAAGGGAGTGCCGCCGACCACGGATGAGGAGACTGATGCCCTTGCGACTGACGCATCAGGGGGACCATATCTTTGTGCGGTGAGAGTCATGTCGACCCACCGCTCTAATAAGAAAGATGGGTCGGTGAAAGACATGTTCACAAAAAACTCCACGAAACGATCGGAGGCAGCCCCAGAAGGAGGCAAATCGGAGACTGCTGGAGAGATGGCAGGGTGCCGGATCCGGAGGGGATGGTTACCCCATTACCAAATCATTCCTGGAGAAGCTGTTTGAGTCCCTCCGAGGTGATATTGCTGAGCTGAAGCACGATATTGCAACTGACATCAAGGGGTTCCGTCATGATGTTGAGGAGCTGGGACAGAGGGTGACCACCCTGGAACAGAATCAAGATGCCAGGGAGGAGGAGGTGGAGGCCCTCTCACAGGAAATGATGAGGCTACGTGATCAGAACGCGGATCTCGGATATCAGCTTTAGGATTTGGAGAACAGATCCCGGCGAGCTAACATTCGCATTAAGGGGGTTCCCTCCCAGGCGGTCACGGGCAACCTAGAGGACTTCGTTGTCCGCCTCTTCAAGCACGTCGCTCCCTCACTGCAAGACCAAGATATCGTCCTCGATCGTACTCACTGAGCGGGCAGGCCAGCCTCAAGTCCGGGCCAACCACAAGACATACGCACGTGTCTCCACTACTACAGGCAAAAGGAGGCCATAATGCTGGCGGCACTCGACCTGAAAGTCATTGATTTTGAGGGCTTTCGGATTTGGCTGGATCAAGACCTCTCCATGATCACATTGCAGGGACACAGATCCCTCAAGCCCCTTACGGACTTTCTACAGCTCCAGAAAATCAGATATAAATGGGGCCATCCTTTCCACCTCCAGTTTGTGCGGGTGATCCGCACCTTGGAAGAAGTTGATAATCTGCCTGATATACCGAAGCTTGACGATGCGGAGTTGGTGGAATCGACAGGGCGAGACTTGGAGAGGGGGGACGCAGCTCCTGATGCTCAACCAGGCGAGTGAAGAAAGTGAAAAGCAAACCCTTGGAGGAAGATAGCCGAAAAGAACCATCGAGACTCCTCCACCATCTCCAGCAGAAAGACAGTTGAAAGGCGTTTTTCTGATGCCCTGCGCTTGCGTTTCCTGGCAGGCCGGTATAACTGGTCCCGGAGCCGTGCAGAGGGTGCAGCTCCCGGTGGGGCTTTATTTTCCTAGACGCTCATTGGTGACTGCGCTTGCCTGCGACATGGACCCACTCCACTATGTCTCTTTCAGTGTCCCCCGGTGGGGGAAGTTTAGAATGTTGTTCGCTCTCTCTATTTTGCTTTTCTCATCCCAGTTTCCCTGTTCTGAGGGTTTGCTCTCTGTTCGACTTCCTTATGGGGGAGGGCTAGACGTCAGCGGGAGAATACAGCAAATATGTCAGACTCTTCGAATACATTTACATAGTGGTGTCCCTGATTAGCCTCAATGCTCTGGCCAAGCGGCTAGCTGTCCTGGCGATGCTTAGGGACTCAAAGTGTGATATTTGCCTACTACAAGAGACACACCTCCTTCAAGAAGATTGGCGGAGATTGCAATCCCGATTGTTTGACAGGCAATATTTCTCTTCAGTGCCACTAAGAAGGGGGGGTGGCAATTTTGCTAGCGACGCACTTTGCGCGACGGGTGGAACGGGTTCTCATGGAAACTCCGAGTAGGATGTTAGCATTACAGGTCACTTTCCAGGGGGGGCACATTTACGGTGGCTACCATATATGCCCCCAAATGAGCGACAGGAAGCTTTCTTTAGGGACACGATGGGTCTGCTTCTTACCTCTCCCGAAAGGGATATGGTGGTGGGTGGGGATTTTAATATAGCTATGGATGCCAAACTGGATAGATCTACCCCGAGGACAGGGCAGGACGGGAGTCTGACCAAGGGTACCCACCAGTGGGTGGACGAGGCAGGTTTTACGGATATCTGGAGACACCTACACCCTGGAGAAACAGAAAACACATTCTTCTCTGCATCACACCTCATTGACTCATTGTCAGTGAAATTGCTCTCCCACCCTCGCAGCTCCACCATTAAGTGAGGCCTGCCCCTGCACTCTCGAGTGTTGGTGATCGAGGCCCTCCTCCACCCGCAGGTTTCTCTGCGCCTCATCCCTGGTGGTCCAGTGGACCTCTGTCTCCTTCCTCTGACTCTGCTCTTTCACTCGTTTTCACTCGTTTTTCTACCCTCTTTTATCTTTCACCTTTCTGCACTTTTCTGCATCTCTGCTCTTTTGTGCCTTATTTCTGCTCATTTTCCCTTCCTCTAGCTCTGCTCTTTCACTCGTTTTCACTCGTTTTTCTACCCTCTTTTATCTTTCACCTTTCTGCACTCTTCTGCATCTCTGCTCTTTTGTGCCTTATTTCTGCTTATTTTCCCTTTTTTCTTTATCCCTTATTACCTCCCTTTACCTTTCCCCGCTGCTGCTGCCCCTACGGCCCCTCCCCCCCAGCGCGACCGGCCCAATCCAGCTCCCCTCCCCGCTCCCGCCTCCCAGCTGTCCAGCCCTCCCCGACCCCTACTTAATGGGTGGGCCGCGGGCAGCGAGCGCGCCGCTGGTGCACCTAAGGCGCGTCAAAGGCAAGCCCGTCTGCGCCCGTCCGCGACCCGACCGCGACCAGTGCCTGGAACCCTGGACCTGCGCCCGCCAACGCTACGACCCAGCAGCACTCCACGCACTCAACCCAGGCCACAACAACAACTGCAAGCTAGCATCACCAGCCGACACCCACGGACCCTTCAGCTGTCACCGCTGCCGGCACACATGCAGCACCGCCAAGAACACGGATCCAGCACAACCCGCCCACAAGAACACAACCGAACTGAAGACCCTGCAATGCATCCTCCTCAACGTCCGATCCCTCCACAAACACGCCACAGAAATCTGGGACCTCCTCGACAGCACCACCCCAGACGTAGCGTTCTTCACCGAAACCTGGACCAACACCACCTCGGGACCGGACATCGCCATCGCCATCCCCCAAGGATACAAGATCTCCAGGAAGGACCGCCCCACCCACCCACCCAGGAGGAGGAATCACCATCGTCCACAAATCCAGCCTCCGCCTGAGCACACTCCCCGACGAGCCCACAGAACTGATGGAACACCTTCACTTCAAGATACTGGCCAGCCCCACCGCCACCCTCCGAGGAACCCTCATCTACCGACCCCCTGGACCCCGCGGACCCTTCGCCAACTCCATCACGGACATTATCTCCCCGCAGGCCATCGCATCCACCAACTCCACACTGCTGGGAGACCTCAACTTCCACCTCGACAACCAACTGGACCCCAACACCACATCCCTCCTGGACAACCACCACAACATTGGACTCCACCAGATCGTGACCGAGCCCACGCACTCAGCAGGACACACCCTCGACCCCCTCTTCACTAATGGAAACTCCATCACCTTCAGCCACACCACCAAACTCCCATGGACCGACCATTGTTGCGTCCACTTCACCTTCAGAACACCCACCATCCACAGACACCAGCACCTGCGTCCACGAAGAAACTGGACCAAAATCACCGAAGACCAGCTCACCTCCTCACTCAACAACTCCACCCCAACCATTGCGGAAAACGACGACCCCAACACCGCAGCCCAAACCCTGCATAGATGGATCTCGGACAGCACCAACACCATAGCCCCCCTCAAGAAAAACAACAATACCCATGCCAAGAAAGCCAGATGGTTTACCACCGAACTTCGAGAGTCCAGACGCACATGCCGCCACCTCGAAAAGGCCTGGAGGAACACCAAATCCACAGAAGCCCACAACAACTTCAGAGCCGCCACCAACGCCCACCATCAACTCATCAGAGAAACGAGGAAAAAAGCGATTGAAGACAGAATCTCCACCCACGCGCACAACAGCAAGGAACTCTTTAGCATCATCAAGGAGTTCGCCCAACCCACCAGCGAGTCTACCGACATCCCTCCCTCACAAGACCTCTGCGACAAACTCAGCACCTTTTTCCACCACAAAATCAAGAGCATCTACGACAACTTCGACGAAGACAACCAACACACTGAACCCTCACCAACCACCCCCGACACCCGGAAACCAGCGATTGACGACTGGACAGCCCTCACCACCGAAGACACACTGAAGACAATGAAGTCAATCCACTCAGGGGCCCCCACGGACCCCTGCCCCCACCACATCTACAACAGAGCCGCCGACACCATCGCACCCATGCTCCGCCACACCATCAACCGCTCCCTGGCGACCGCCTCGTTCCCCGACGACTGGAAACATGTAGAGGTCAACCCCCTCCTAAAGAAACCCTCAGCGGACCCCACCGACCTCAAAAACTACAGACCCATCTCCCTGCTCCCGTTCCCAGCGAAAGTCATCGAGAAAGCCATCAATAGCCAACTCGCCACATTCATTGAAGAACACAACATCCTCGACTCATCCCAATCCGGCTTCAGAAAAAACCACAGTACGGAAACCGCCCTCCTCGCCGCAACAGACGACATCCGCACCCTACTGGACAAAGGAGAAACAGTAGCCCTCATCCTCCTCGATCTATCAGCGGCATTTGACACAGTCTCCCATCGCACCCTAATACGCAGACTCTACGACGCAGGAATCCAGGACAAGGCCCTCGACTGGATCCGCTCCTTCCTCTCCGGCAGGACGCAGTGGGTCAGACTCCCCCCTTTCCTCTCGGACCCCACACCTACCAACTGCGGAGTCCCCCAGGGCTCCTCCCTCAGCCCAACGCTCTTCAACGTCTACATGGCTCCACTTGCCCCCATCGTCAGAACCTACGGACTCAACATCGTGTCATACGCAGACGACACCCAGCTCATCCTCTCCCTATCCAATGAGCCCAACACCGCCAGACGCAACTTTCGAGAAGGCATGGAAGCCGTCGCCAAATGGATGAAAAACAGCTGCCTACAACTAAACACCAACAAAACAGAAGTACTCATCATGGGCCCAAACCCCGACGCCTGGAGCGACACCTGGTGGCCCCCGCCCTCGGAAACCCGCCAACCCCCACGGACCACGCACGCAACCTGGGAATCATCCTGGACTCCGAGCTCAAAATGGACCGCCAGATCAGCTCTGTCTCGTCTTCCTGCTTCCACACCCTCCGCCTCCTTCGTAAGACCTTCAAATGGATCCCCCTCAAACACCGAAAGACCATCACTCACGCCCTGGTCACCAGCAGACTCGACTACGGCAACGCACTCTATGCCGGAATAAACAAAAACCTCACCTGCAAGCTACAGAACATCCAGAATGCCGCCGCAAGACTGGTCCTCAACCTGCCAAAACACTGCCACATCTCCCAGCACCTGTGCACACTCCACTGGCTCCCCGTCGAGGTGAGAATCACCTTCAAGATGCTCACCCACGCACACAAGGCCCTCCACGGCACCGGACCAGCATACCTGAACAGCCTACTCAAATTCCACGCACCCCAAAGGACCCTACGATCAGCCCAGCTCTCCTACGCCGTGGTCCCCCGCACCAGAAAGACCAGATCGGGAGGCCGCTCCTTCTCCTTCCTCGCGGCCAAAGCATGGAACGCCCTTCCGCTCCACCTCAGACAGACAACATCGCTCCCCATCTTCGCAAGAAACCTCAAAACATGGCTCTTCGACAGACCCCCTCCTTGATGGAATGGAACCTGCACCCCCCCCCACCCCTAGCGCCTTGAGACCCTTACGGGTGAGTAGTCGCGCTTTAACAAACCCCTGATTGATTGATTGATTGACACCAGTCATATGCACACATAGATTACTTCTTCACCTCATCCCAGATCACTCGGAACACACAGACCGCTGACATTGGGGCATCCTCACTCTCAGACCACTCTCCCCATACTCTACGATTTGACTATGGGGATCGAAATCCTCCCCCCCAGATGGCGACTGAACACTAAACTCCTGACTAATGACAAAGTAAAGATGGACACGCCCACAGCACTCCATTCCTTCCTGGAAACTAATGATCTCCCAGGGACATCCATACACACCCTTTGGGAGACTTTGAAGGTGGTCCTGCGTGGGCATTTTTTAGGTATATCAGCCGGGTTTAATAAAGAACGGAATACAAAGAGAAAGGCTTTAAAATCACAAATTAAAGATTTGGAGCTGGCACATGTTAGAGGGGGCTCGATGGCCATCCGCCGCCAGCTGAATGTGGCGCGGAAACAGCTACGGGCGATCGACATTGGACGCGCGGAATATGCCCTTCTTAGGATTCGCCAGACTTATTATGCAGGAGGAAATAAGGCTAGGTGCATGCTGGCCCATCGCCTTCAGGCACAGACATCGGATCGTAGGGTATCAGAGGTTCGGTCGGCTGATGGCTCCCTTTGCTCATCGGACGTGGAGGTCGCTAACGCCTTCCGAGACTTCTATCAGAAGCTGTATCAAGTGGAGCAACTCTCTGAGGTGGATATCACGGGATACTTGGCCTCGGTGCCCCCACCAATGGCGACGGGCTCCACCTACGCCGCCCTGGAAAAGGACATAAGCATGCAGGAGTTACTTGCAGTGATTCAGAACCTAAAGTCTAATAAGGCCCCTGGCCCCGATGGTTATGGCGTGGAATTTTATAAACTCTTTGGGGAACAGCTAGCCCCTATTTTGGCGCGAGTCTACAACTCGCTGCAAGGTGAAGCGCTGCCGAGATCAATACTTCAGGCAACCATTATAGTGATCTTGAAGCCAGGGAAAGATCCCAGAGATTGCACCTCTTATCGCCCAATCTCGCTGTTGAATGTAGACGCACAAATATTCACTAGCGTCTTGGCGCGCAGGATGGCCCCATATGTGCAGGGATTGGTGGACTCTGACCAGTCTGGCTTTGTCCAGGAGAGGGGCTGCAGTGATAATACCAAAAGACTGTGCCGCTTGCTGGACAAAACACAACGTACGCAGATACCGGCCCTGGTGCTGACTATAGATGCTGAGAAAGCATCTGACCGTGTGCACTGGCCTTATTTGCACCAGGTACTGGAGAAATATGGATTTGGGCCACGGTTAAGGGGATGTATCCAATCCTGCTACTCTGCTCCCCAAGCGAATGTACAAGTGAATGGTATTAAGTCACCCGCCTTCCCTATCACAAGAGGGACCAGACAGGGCTGCCCTCTGTCACCGTTACTCTTTGCGCTCTACATGGAGCCATTCGCGGAAAGAATACGGCTCAATCTGCACATTTCGGGGATTAAAATGGGTGGTAGGGAACATAAGATAATGCTATACGCTGATGATGTGCTCCTCACCCTTTCGGACCCCGAATGTTCGTTAGCGGCGGTCTCCGCTGACATGGAAGACTTCCGAGTGGCTTCAAGATCAACCCCCAGAAATCCGTGCTTCTGGGACTCACCATTCCTAGCTTAGAACGCACATAACTCCAGGGCATGTACCCATATCAATGGGCTGAGGACAGTATTCAATATCTTGGTCTTCGAATACAACCTACAACTACAGCTACCACTAACAATAATTATGGGGCCCTCTTAACACTCGCAAGGAATGACCTCACCAAATGGAAGACGCATAAACTCATGGTTAGGCCGCCTTGCAGTGATTAAAATGACACTCTTGCCTAAGCTTCTTTACACAATGCAAACACTTCCCCTCCAGCCCCCTCCTTGCGTCTTAGAGAGAATACAGTCCCTGCTTTGGGATTTCATCTGGGAAGGCAAATGTGCACGTATGTCCAAGGCCCGAGCCTACCTCCCTCTGGCGGGTGGCGGTCTCGGCATTCCGAATGTGAGGTGCTACTACCAGGCGGCACAACTCCGATATATGGTGAAGTGGTCCTACACGCTTACTGAGAAGCACTGGTGTTTTACTGATCAATCCATTGCCGTCACCCACATCTGGAAGATCCACTGGCTACCGAAGCCACATAGACCTGCCGGGGTATATGTCTCCCCTGTTACGCGGGCCCCAGTGGGGGTGTGGGACAAAGTACAACTGCGACATGGGCTCTCAACACCCATATCACCTCAGACTCCCCTAATTGGTAACCCAGATTTTCCACCAGCACTCACAGGGGCAGCGTTCAAGCCCCGGCAAAAGGCCAACTGTAAGCGTATTGGGGATCTATTTGACGTAGACAGACTTATGGATTTCCACATATGGCAAGGCCATTTTAACCTACCACACTCTGCAAAATGGCAATAACTCATGGTAGCGCACTGGGTATCGCAGCCCTGGATTCGCCCACATGCCAGTGGGCCACTGACAGCATACAAGAAATGGACCCTTACTAGATCTTCAGACGCCAAACTCCTCTCAGATATTTATGCCTTTTTAGTAAAGCCAGTCCACCCGATGGACTCACCGGCTCGGGCCCGATGGCAAAGGGAATGTGAATGCACCTTCACTGACAAGGAGTGGAATGACATCCTCCATAGAGCACGCACATCTGCTCTCAACATTACCAGTAAGGAGATGCTTCTCAAGATCGCCCACTATTGGTATCACACGCCTGCTAGAATAGCGGCTTGGAATCGGTCCAGGAATGGGAGATGCTGGCACCAATGCGAACAGCAGGGTACACTCACACATATACTCTGGCACTGCCCCAAATTGGCAACCTTTTGGTCGGAGGTTCTTACCTCGATCAATACCATATTTCAAACAGATATACCCCAATTTACAAGTTATATTCTTTTAGGCCTCCCTAATCCCCTCACATATCCGCTGCGCTCAAATAGGGGCAAGGCAATCACATTGTTACTAGGTGCTGCGAAACAGCTCCTGCTGGCCAGATGGGGAACAGACCCAACTCACCTGGACTGGCAACACAAGGTTTGGGCTATACTGGGTATGGAAAAGCTGACGGCGGTGGTTACGCAGCAACTACCTCGTTTTGATAAAATGTGGCAACCCTGTACACAATTTCTTTTGGGTGAATTTCGAGAATTGACATGCCCTCAATACCTGAAAATCCTACGCCCAACAACACAAACAACTGGGGGGGTTACATGACACTACACATTCCATTACGAGACATCAATAGACATCCCATTACCCGCAATGTCCCCTTCCCTCCCCCCCCCTGACCCCCCCTCTCCTTTTCGGTTCTGGTTTTTGTCTATTCTAATTGTATATTCAGTTTCTTTTACATGACAAATGGTGTATTTGCAATAATCGATTGCCGCCGGCCTATGGATGTAGGCGGCCAGTAATGTAAGCTATGTGTTTTAAAACTAATAAAGAGATGTTAATCCTAAAAATCAACTGTATGATTTGTGAATTACTCCAATCTCAGTACACTCCAGCAGAGCATAAAATACTTTACCCTCATCTATGGTTCTTTAATAACTGGGGAGGGGAAGGCCTCAGGAACAAGATGGCCTTGCTATAAGAAGTGGAGGCCCATTGGAGCTACCTCACAGACCTTGAACCTGAGGCCTGTACAGATAAAGGAAGCACCTTATGCCTGGTCAATGGGCCACTCAAACTCCATCCTGCAAATCTGTGCTTGAAGCGGTGCCAGCAGAGAAAGCAGGAGATGCTGGTGCTGCCGATTATGTAGAAATCAGCAAACTGCCTCCCTCTCCAGCCTTCCTGGAAGTGACAATGGGCAGCACCACTGGGTGAGGAACTGTCAGGAGAGCAAATTAGACTGGGGCTGCAGGGGTGACTCACTGAACCTAGGGGCAATATTATAATAGCAATAAATCACTGGGCTAATGATAAATATGTTATTGTTATACAGGTGGATGCCATTTTGGAACTGGATGGGCCCATGTGCATGGTATCACAGCCCAGATTGGAGTCAGGCTATATACGTTTGTCATACTCAGAAAACACTAAACTCACCGTGATGGAGACAATATATTCTGCTTCACTCATTTTGACTGCATGAGGGTGAACTTACCAATTAAATAAACAATCTGTATTCCTAAAGCTAAGCAGTGAGGGAATTAGAAGGAATAATAACTTAAACTGATATTTTTCTGCATTATTTTTTTCTTCACAATGTCACATATGAACAGTTGCACACAGACTAGAGTGACAATGAAATACAAACACACATATTGTATCCTAAGGGTCAACCTGTTCAGTATCATATATGCCAGGGTCTAAAACCTCCAGGCAGTTACTCTATGGATCTTACACATAAAATTTGAACATTATCAGACCCGAAAGCCAAAATGTCCACAGCGACTCTAGAATCAGTCATGTTCAAAATGAAATGTATTAAGACATCAATAAACACAGGTGAACTTTCGACCCACATGGCTAAGTCGGCAAACTAGGAGATGCCCTAGAAACCACAGTACCCGAGTATCCCTACTGGGGAACTGAAATCTGCAACGTCAGTACAAGGTGACAGAACTTGCTCACTAGAGCAAGCAAGATAATTGCCAATTTTTTTGCGGTGCCTGAGTCAGAGGAAGGGACTGACATGAAATTCCTCATGAAATCCAAACCGGAGATACTGTATATGGAATTTACTCCCCGCATAGAGTTTCAAAGAGCACATAATATTCATGTAAAACATTGGCCCCCAAAAGACATGCCACAGTCAATTATTGCCTGCTTTCTATACATATTGATACTACAGACAAGTAAGAACAAGCATTTGTAATGCAATAGGTCTCGCATTGCTGAAAGTTTGAGCTATGAGCGTTTCAAATAATAATGCAACGCCAATAGCTCAAACTTTCAGTAATGCGAGACCTATTGCACTGCAAATGCTTGTTTAACATGGAGACTGGTATTTACAAACTCCTCTCACTTTGCAGTCAGAGTAAGAAAAGTAAAGTGAATTATATGACAATCTCCCTGGTGGTACATGAAGTGTGAAAGGATATGCTGTAGGGTGTGATTTTTTCAGAACACACAAAGAAAGGTAAATGCCTGTAAATAAACTGAACACATTTAGCAGTTATGGAAGCAAAAAAGAAATACATTTTTTGCAATTTTGAAGCGTGTTAGAGACATTGGGGCATATTTACAAGCCCCTTGCGCCACTTTTGCGCCACCGTTGCGTCACGCATGTGACGCAGCGGTGACGCAAACCATGCGCCGCGTTGCGCTATATTTACAACGTGACGCATCTAGGGAGATGCGTCACGTAGTAAACCCCTGCGCCACATGAAACCTGCGTCAGGTTTCATGTGGCCGTACCGGCGCAGGGGGGGGGCGTTCCGGCGCAGGTACGCCTCGGAAAAGTGACGTAGTGAAATCTACAAGATTTCACGCAGTCACTTTTCCGACGCTGGTGTGTCAAATCCTTACGCCTGCTTCAAGCAGGTGTAAGGATTGACGCACCATGTTAGGGATAGGGAAGGTTGGAACAGTGCTGGAGTTGAGTCGCGCTTGCGACACAACTTCAGCACTGCGCCAACCTTCCGCCGGCAGATGCGTCACGCATCTGCTTATCCTTGCGCCACGATGCGCCGCATTGTAAATGCGGCGCATTGGACGTGGCGCAAGGGTAAACTTGCGTGACGCATTTTCCCTGGCGCATCCCTGCTGATATGCAGGGATGCGCCAGGGAACGTAAATATGCCCCCAAGGTTTTAATAAAATCAAAACAAAGCAAGATATTTTACTTGGTGATGCACAAAAGATAAATATTCACTGAAACCCGATTTCCACACATTATCATTTGTATGCAATATAGTTTTATCGATAATACTGTATGTCTGTGCAATATAGTGACCATCTCAGTGGATAAATGTGCTGTCTGAAAAGGACAGTGTGCTATCACATGACGCTTTAGAAACATTGAAAAATCGCCCTCCTCATGTCCCTTAATGCCAGGTGGGTCACAAAAGTTTGCTCTACTCAAAAGTGGGATGTGGTTCTAAAATGTTTGGGAAGCTTCGCATAGGAGTATTTTTATGCCTCTAAATGTGTTAACTTTTTTGTGAACTGCACCCAAAAGCAGATATTTATACATGGTATACTTCCCTATTACAACGGCTGTGCTAAACTACATAAAAGGAGTTTAAAATACTTATCAGGTGGATGTAACCTGTATCTTGTCATATACTTGAACACCCACAAATGACAAACGAAGAAAACGAAACCCAGTAAGGAAAATTTAGTAATTAGTCACAAAAACAGCATAGTTAAACTAACTTTCATTCATTCAAAGTAGTTAACTGGTGTTAGAAGAGCAAACGCAATATTGGATGCTAATGTTGTAACGAAGCAATCATATTTGGGTTTCAAGGTGTAATTAACTCTTGCTAAATCGGAGTTAATCCTTTCTGCAATTGTTTATTTCAAATGGTACACTGCTGCACACATTTCCAAAGTTCAGTAGTTTACCCTAGTTAGGCATGAGTAGCTCAACTAGCTTGTGGAGTGCTGGTTTATTTATTTATGGCATTCTGGGACCTGCAGGTTAGTGTTTCCCACTACAAATACAGGACAGCTAGAACCAGTGTGCAGGGGTGCACCTTCAAAGGGGTGTAATGAAAGGGGGAGGGGGAACAGTTGGGTGTCATCCTCTCCTATTGAAGATGTGTATTCTCAGGTTGGTCAGAGTCAGTGATGCACAGAATTCATTTGTAAACCACAATATTTACAAAAGGACACAGTCTCGCTCGACCTCTAAACCCCCAACACCGTCACTACTTTGATAGCAGGGCGGTCAATTCTATGAAAAGGATGTTTGAAAATTATGTTCACCTTTGGTCGCCACCCTGAATGAAAGCCATGGCTCGTTTAGAAGCATTAGCATCCTGCGAACAACTTCCCTCGCCATGCTACTGTTGTCTGCTGATGTCTGTTGCTTATGCAAATAAGCACTGGCAAAGCCAGTAAGGTTGACATTTGCCTTTCAGAGGCAAGACTCATTGGCTTTCTTAGTTTTGGAAGCTATCCCCTTCTACTAGGGCTTAAGAAGTGGAACCGCTTACCACTATTCGAGCATTTTCTCCAGCACAGACTTAAAAAACTCTTTAATGTTGCTTTTAACTGGTGCACCCTAGTTACAGAGACTCCCCTACATCCCAGTACCACGTACGACACCAGTGTTAGAATTAGAGGGTAAGAGTGAGCTCCAGGCTTTGGATACAAGGTAGTGGGTATGGTTAGGATGGGAATAAGATTAAGGCTAGGCTAAAGTTTAGGGTTAGCTGCAGGGTAAGGCGTATAGGCTCAGTCTTAAAGCTAGAGCTATTAAGTTAAGGATTACGGTCATGACTAGGGGTCAGTTTATGTCAAGGATTAGGTCAAGGGTAAAATTATTTCAACTTAATTGTTTTGTTTTTCTATTTAATATACATTTCCCCTACCATGACATTCCTTCAAACACCCCATCCTTCCTGTGAAGACAGGTAATTGGAGCATTATCCCATAAAAAAGCCCTAAGATAACCAAGCAGGTCGATCACCCAGGAAGCTCTTTAGGCCTTGCAAAGGGTATGGAAAGCACTAGACAGTCAGTCAAATAACTTTATTCGATTCAAATGAATCATAAAAGTTCACAAAAAACATACATTCAAGAATAAAAGTTTCTACACCAAATTTAGAATATACAGGACAAAGACAGATTGCGGCCTGATCACATAACCCCTGTGAATTACTTTTACATTGCATAACGTTTCCTTATTATAAAAACAATTTTGATAAAACTGAGCACAGAGCTACAGATAGAAACAGTTGATAATGACCATAAATAATTAAAACCCTCCTTATAGGAGCAGGGACGAATTGCATTTAAAATCGGTTTAAGGAAACGCACCCTGGGTTCTTTGTATAAAGTACAAAATAGCATAATGTGCATTGTACTTTGTTGGGCTAAGTTATTACACGGACAGGGGGGTAGTCTCTCACACCACCCCGCCTGTTTCGGAAAAGCCACAAGAAAGTGCAAAGTGCCTAAGCGAAATCTGGTCATTAACAAACGTGAATGAGCTTGCAGGGTAAAAGACAAATAAAATTGTTGCCGATTTGGAAGAAAACAGTCCAATCTTTCCGTAGCCCGGTGTGATATTCTCAAATCAGATCGATATGCATTTTTTATAACCGTTTTCATATTAGATCGTATGGTCTCTGGCTTGTCATAAAAATGTTCTAGTCCTATCTTATAAAAGGTTTGTTTAACGTAGCATAACCACGGACTGCCATTGCATTATCTAGATTCATACAAGCGTCCAGGCACCCCTGAAGGCCATTGGCTGTCAGGGCCATCAGGACTGTGTCGTCAGCATAAGACAGCAGAGGTACCGGTTTGCCTTCTATTTTCGGAAAATCCAAATGTTGATTTAGCAGAAACTGTTCAAGGCCATTGGTGTATACCAAAAACAGAAAAGGAGCCAATATGCAGCCTTGTCGTACTCCCTATGTTGATGCAATGGGCTTGGTCTTTTCTCCCCCTGGCCCGTAACGGATAACTACAGAGGTGGAAGCATGTAGTCTACGTAGGAGGGTGACGAGTGGTTCCTCAAAGCCCAGATCTTCCATTAATGACCACAGCTTCCCCTGACACACTGTGTCGAAGGTGCTGGATAAGTCCATGAAGGCCAAGTGGATCGATGCCCCCCTGGCCTTCATGTGCTTACCCATGATCATGGACAGATTGAGACACTGCTCAGTTGTTCCCATTCCCTTCCTAAACCCGTACTGGGGATATGATATTAGGCCGGAAGTATTAGCCCATGACTCTAAACGTGCAAGGATTACCCTTCCCATCACCTTGCACGTGGCATCTATTAGAGAGATCGGCCTATAGCATATTGGGTCATTTCTGTTTCCCTTTTTAAAAATTGGCACCACCACTGCTTTTTTCCAAGATAGTGGGATTTGGCCCACTATGACTGCTCTAAAAACATTTAGAATCAAGGGGCCCCATATCACTGGATTTCTTTTAAAGAAGTCCAAGGGTGCCCCATCTGGCCCTGGGGCTTTGGAATCAATACCCTTTCTCAGGGCCTCCTCCACTTCACCTAAAGACAGGGATGCACTTAGCTGCTGAGCAGACTCAGGATTAAAACATATGTCTGTCTGATAATCCTGGGGAATAATACCCTTTGGGTTAAAAACCTTAGAGTAATGAGACTCCCAGGCTGTCCCCGTTATGTTTGTTTCCACGCTCCTAGTTTCGTTTGTAAAAAGTGGACGGTTTATCACCTCCCAGAAGCTCCTGGAATCCCTTAGGGCACTTGCTTTTTCTAAATCATCCCAGGCTTGGCGTCTCAGTTCGTCCTTTCTACATTCTATTGTCTTCTTATAGGACTGTCTGGCTTCTTTTATCAAAGCCCTATCACGGGGAACTACACTTAATGCTTTCTTTAGAGCTTTATTTGCCACTGAGCACTCAGTGTTAAACCATTTAAGTTCGGGACAGTTATGTTTTTTCACTGATCTAAACAGGTTTTTGGCCACGTCTTTGCAGATGGTTTCAAAACTCTGTATAATGGAGTCTGGGGGGGCTAGATAAGTTAGACAGGTCATCACTTGAGTTAGGTTTGTCCTGATAATGTTCTCCTCGGAATTAACATGGTCAATCATATTCCGCTTTAACCTTACCCCTTGGTTACAATTATATTTTATTGGGCAATCCACAGCCCTCCCCTTCTGTGCCGTGACTTATAAAGAGGCTATTAGAGGATTGTGGTCACTGGCCGGATTAGGTTCGACCATGAAGCTGTCTATAAGGTACGAGTACCTACTAGAGATCAACATGAAGTCAATTGTACTAGTTCTGCCCCCCCCCCCCCAGAAATGTCAGAAGAGACACCTCCGGGCTGTCAACCAAGTTGTTAGCCAGACATAAATCATTTACTACAATAATTGAATTTAATGCGTCACCCTGGGGAGTATGTTTAAAGTGGGCTAGAGGTTGTTCATAAAAATCTAGGAGCCCACATACTTTATTACCACTGTGCTGACATAAGGTGCAATTAAAGTCTCCGACCCAGATGATACATAACGGGGAGAATTTTAATGCTATTTTGTCAATTTCTTCTTTAAGTGAATTTATAACCCCAGAGCTTTGAGGGTCGAAAATATTGTAGTACCAATTGACTAATAATAAAGTTACGTTGATCAGATTAAGACACACAATTAGCTGGTACCAAAGGGAGTCAATTACTTTTTCTATTACAAGCGCCTCGTACTGTACCGAGATCATGGTTACCAATCCACCCTTTGCCCTCCCAGACGAGGAAGGTTCTGCAAGGACATTTAAGGAAGAATATCCATCTATATTGACATCCTTTCTACTCCACGTTTCCTGGGTACAGATAATATCAAATGATTTTACATACCGAACCCATACCTCATCTGTTAACTTTGAGGTGATCCCTGCAACGTTCCAGGAGAGCAAACGAAGCAGGCGGCTGTTTTGATGGGAGTTTGACACTTGCACGGCGTTCCCCTCGGAACTGCTAGAATTCTGATCGGGTAAAAAGATGGTTGAACCCGGCCCTACTGTACTCGGGCTCGTGCTGTGTAGCTGAGGTAGAGAACATTTGTCATACCCACGAGCCACCCTCAATGAAGGTTCCCTTGGATTCCCAGTTGTAACGGGGATGTTGACAAAATCATTAAAAGAATCATGTGAATTCTCCTCCGGCCTACCCCCTTTAGTGGATAGTCAATCTAATTCTGCTAAGTCGCTTAATGGCGCAAATCGATTTCTATGAAACCAGGGTTGGGGCTGAAGGTGCTGATTTATCATCGGGCGTCTCTCTTCTTCCATATTGTAAATTACAGGTTTGGGTGGTGGATAAAAAAAACCCAGCGGTAATACAGAAATTGTGTGCTTGTTCACCGGTTGATTAACCGTCATGTCTAATATTAATTTTACCTGGCCTGGGGATCTAAAGGTCAGCACAACACAATCCCCTGCCAGGTTCTTGTTAGTTACACCTACCCACCCAATCCTGCGGGCCATCTTAAATTCTGAGAATAAAAGTCTGTTATCAAACCCTGTTTTTGTATTTACAAAGTGCAGTGCCCTATTTCTCAGAGAAGACCAGTGTTCCCTCTGGCCAGCCGGCAACGGGGGAACATTGGCTAAAACAATAATGTAAGGTGTAGTTTGTGGGGGGAGGTGCAAATTAATATCAGTGCCACTTGTAATTAAATCATCTATCTGCCGACTCGCAAAAGTACTTTGGCTTTGTGGTCTATTATCTGGTTTGGCATATACCTGGCCAACCGACTCCAAGTTTAAAGAGTCTGTGGCCTGTCCATCTTTTCGGAGCAGACCCTGACTCTGGGATGAGGGCTCACTATTGTACAAATGAGCCCTCCTTTGATCTAACCCATCCTGTAACATCACTTTTGGTGGGGGAATCATGGTCCGCGCACCCCCTCCGGCGGCCCCATCCATAGTCCTGATTGGCCTATGCATGCGATCTCTTGGTGATGGAGGTGCGCTATTAGTTTTCTCTTCTAAACAGTGTAGCCTATTCTCTATATCAGTCAACTTTTGTAAGATGGGATTTAAATGTACTGATATTAATGCTTCCAAATTAACCCAAAAAGCACCCCCCTCCCCTGTTGGCACAGTCAATGTAGATGCCTCCTCTACTTGAACTGTGCACAAGTTGACTTCTAATCTAGGTTCATTATCTATCTGTTCACGCTCTTCACTCAGAGGTTTGGACGAGAAATAATTCCGTTTTGATGATTTAATTGCTGCCTGCCCCTTTTTTTTCCTTTGCTGCGGTACCACACTCCCTCCACCCTTATTCTTAAGTCTCTGGCCTCTCATTACGGCATTTGGCCTAGCCTCTTTAATTATCTGTACCGTGCCATTATTAGGCATTGGGCTTGATAAATGTGGCCCACTGGTTTGAGGTTGAGGTTGACAGTCACCCAAACTTCCCTGTGAACCTAAGGTGCAGGAGTTACTACAGACTGATTGAGTATGGGGATCCAAAGACAGTCTGCGCTCTGTTAACTCTATTTCATGAATGAGAGCAGATTCTGCTCTTAGTAAAAACGCATCCAACGTGCCAACTACCCCTTGTCCCACTTTTAGTTTTGACATGATTTACTTTCCCTCCTTTCCTTATACCAAAGTCAATAAAGTCAGTAGGGTCAATAATGTCAATAACAGCACACCGCAAGTTCAAACAGTACCTTTTAAGTTTGTGCGCTTATCAAAGGTGGCCTCCGATGTGGAAGCTGAAAATAATGTGGCCCTGCCCGGCCTCCTTCGGCCTCTGATGGGCACAGATGGGCCCGCCCTTGGCCCGGGCACGCCCGCACGCGTCCCGCGCTATGGGAGGCTGGCTGGTCTTTTATGCGCCTCCAGGCACGGGGAGAGACGTCACAGCAGGCACCGCTGCGGGGCTGCTGGGGGATGTAGTCAACCCAGCGGCGAGAAGGACTTGTTGGCCGTTCCCCTCACGGCAGGCAAATGATGGCGTCAATGGCCGTTACCCTCACGGCAGGTAGATGTTTGTGTGGCCGTTCCCCTCACGGCAATGGCAAAGTGCAAGTGCACTGAGTTCCAGCGTCCCGCGCTACGGAAGGCTGGCTGGTCTTTTATGCGCCTCCAGGCGCGGGGAGAGACGTCACGGCAGGCACCACTGTGGGGCTGCTGGGGGATGTAGTCACCCCAGCGGCGAGAAGGACTTGTTGGCCGTTCCCCTCACGGCAGGCAAATGATGGCATCAATGGCCGTTCCCCTCACGGCAGGTAGATGTTTGTGGGGCCGTTCCCGTCACGGCAATGGCAAAGTGCAAGTGCACTGAGTTCCAGCGTCCCGCGCTACGGGAGGCTGGCTGGTGTTTTCTGCGCCTCCAGGCGCGGGGAGAGACGTCACGGCAGGCACCGCTGTGGGGCTGCTGGGGGATGTAGTCACCCCAGCGGCAAGAAGGACTTGTTGGCCGTTCCCCTTACGGCAGGCAAATGATGGCATCAATGGCCGTTCCCCTCACGGCAGGTAGATGATTGTGTGGCCGTTCCCCTCATGGCAATGGCAAAGTGCAAGTGCGCTGAGTTCCAGCGTCCCGCCGTACGGGAGGCTGGCTGGTCTTTTATGCGCCTCCAGGCGCGGGGAGAGACGTCACGGCAGGCATCGCTGCGGGGCTGCTGGGGGATGTAGTCACCCCAGCGGCGAGAAGGACTTGTTGGCCGTTCCCCTCACGGCAGGCAAATGATGGCGTCAATGGCCGTTCCCCTCACGGCAGGTAGATGTATGTTTGGCCGGTCCCCTCACGGCAATGGCAAAGTGCAAGTGCGCTGAGTTCCAGCGTCCCGCGCTACGGGAGGCTGGCTGGTCTTTTATGCGCCTCCAGGCGCGGGGAGAGACGTCACGCAGGCCCCGCTGCGGGGCTGCTGGGGGATGTAGTCACCCCAGCGGCGAGAAGGACTTGTTGGCCGTTCCCCTCACAGCAGGCAAATGATGGCGTCAATGGCCGTTCCCCTCACGGCAGGTAGATGTTTGTGTGGCCGTTCCCCTCACGGCAATGGCAAAGTGCAAGTGCGCTGAGTTCCAGCGTCCCGCGCTACGGGAGGCTGGCTGGTCTTTTATGCGCCTCCAGGCGCGGGGAGAGACGTCACGGCAGGCACCGCTGCGGGGCTGCTGGGGGATGTAGTCAACCCAGCGGCGAGAAGGACTTGTTGGCCGTTCCCCTCACGGCAGGCAAATGATGGCATCAATGGCCGTTACCCTCACGGCAGGTAGATGTTTGTGTGGCCGTTCCCCTCACGGCAATGGCAAAGTGCAAGTGCGCTGAGTTCCAGCGTCCCGCGCTACGGAAGGCTGGCTGGCCTTTTATGCGCCTCCAGGCGCGGGGAGAGACGTCACGGCAGGCACCACTGCGGGGCTGCTGGGTGATGTAGTCACCCCAGCAGCGAGAAGGACTTGTTGGCCGTTCCCCTCACGGCAGGCAAATGATGGCATCAATGGCCGTTCCCCTCACGGCAGGTAGATGTTTGTGTGGCCGTTCCCCTCACGGCAATGGCAAAGTGCAAGTGCACTGAGTTCCAGCGTCCCGCGCTACGGGAGGCTGGCTGGTGTTTTCTGCGCCTCCAGGCGCAGGGAGAGACGTCACGGCAGGCACCGCTGTGGGGCTGCTGGGGGATGTAGTCACCCCAGCGGCGAGAAGAACTTGTTGGCCGTTCCCCTCACGGCAGGCAAATGATGGCGTCAATGGCCGTTCCCCTCACGGCAGGTAGATGTTTGTGTGGCCGTTCCCCTCACAGCAATGGCAAAGTGCAAGTGCACTGAGTTCCATGGAAAGCACTACATAATTAAGTACAAAACATACATTTTCACTCAGCTACGACTATTCGGAATAGGAAATAGGGTTTGTTCCACGTTGATAAATACGAAAGCAGAATGATTTGTGGCCGTTCCCCTCATGGCAATGGCAAAGTGCAAGTGCGCTGAGTTCCAGCGTCTTGCCGTACTGGAGGCTGGCTGGTCTTTTATGCGCCTCCAGGCGCGGGGAGAGACGTCACGGCAGGCACCGCTGCGGGCTGCTGGGGGATGTAGTCACCCCAGCGGCGAGAAGGACTTGTTGGCCGTTCCCCTCACGGCAGGCAAATGATGGCGTCAATGGCCGTTCCCCTCACGGCAGGTAGATGTTTGTGTGGCCGTTCCCCTCACGGCAATGGCAAAGTTCAAGTGCACTGAGTTCCATGGAAAGCACTACATAATTACGTACAAAACATACATTTTCACTCAGCTACGACTATTCGGAATAGGAAATAGGGTTTGTTCCACGTTGATAAATACGAAAGCAGAATGATTTAGTTATTTAAAAGTCACGTCAAAGTTTCCTAAAGTTGTTGGTTATCTAAGCACCATAATTTAGAATGGCAAGAGTTGAAGGATTCTGATCCCTTTGAATAGGGTGACCAGATTTTGAAAACCTAAGATTGGGAAATTGCACAAAAACAGAAAAGGGACTACAATTATGCAGCAACAGTGAGGCACAAAATTACAGCGTTCATCAAAATAGAAACACAAACGAGGCACTAAAGAATTAAATAACATGCAATTTTTAAACCTGATATCATATGGGTTAACTAATTAGATTTTTTGGTAACAGCTGCTATTAGTCCTGCTTAGTATCTTTTTAGGACCATTCCTCTTGAATTTCCCTCTTCTTGTTTTATAAAGTTAGAGAGGGTTTGTTCTAGGTTTCTATGGGGCTATCGCCGGTCCAGAAGAGCGGCTAAATGGATGATGCTTCCAAAACAACGGGGGGGTCTGGCTATTCCTAGCTTCCTGCTGTATTATTGGGCTGCTATTCTACAACATATGGGTGTCCTTTTAGTTGGAACCAAGGTTGTCTTATCTATAGAGACTAGCCCATCCATATATGAGTTTGGCCTGGGGAGCCAAGTGAATGGTTGCTTAGTGTCGATTCTAGAGCCTAGCTACTATAAAAAGACCAGATTTAAAATCGTGAAAGCAGCATATAAGGTGTAGAAACAGATTCGGAGGAAGTTTAAGATCTCCAATCTAAATGTATATACTCCATTTGCAGCTACAGGATTACTCCCATCAATATTTCGGGACCAAGTCACCTTTGAATGGGCTAGTAAAGGTATCTGTCAGTTGGGGGACCTTTATAAAGATGGGCAACTGGTAATATTTGAAAAATTACGGGAAAAATATGGTCTCCTTAGGGGCCATTTTTTAAAAATATTTACAGATTGGGAGTTTTTTGCGGGAAAACAGGCGTAGAACGGTATCAAATTTTGGGAAAATACCTCTGGTGGAAGCTGTGCAAAAGAAATCCAGGTTAGGAAAGATCTATCATATCCTGCTTGATTCCTTTCCCGATGATCTGGGTGTATATTCTGATAAATGGGCAAGAAAGCTTGGGGAGGGAGCAATAGATATGGAGGACTCCCTTATGTTGGCTAGTCAGATCTTAATTACTGGGAGCCTTAAGAGCCAACATTTCATGTCAGTCTTCGACTTGTATTATACCCTGCAAAGATCATCAAATGGAAGGGATTGAGAGGAGGGAAATGTAACAGATGTGATCTCCAGGCAGCGGACACTGTCCACAAGTTTTATTCTTGTCCAAAATTAGCCACTTTTATACATGACATAGAAACATTCTTAGCTACGTATTCTGGGGATATCAGTCTCTGTTACACCGACTCTCCTTATCTTGGGAGTAGGGAATAATACTGATACAGATAGCAGGGTAAAATCTGAGACAGGTTTTGTTTTTATAGCTATGGCAATTGCCCGTTTGTGTATTACGTCCCAATGGATCAGTACCGATCCTCCAACCTTCTATAATTGGCGTGCAAAATTATTTGCTATATATAACATCGAGTCATCAATATATAAATTGAGAGGACGAAGGAAGAAAGCGCTGGGACAGCGAATTTGGGCCCCATTGCGGACCTAGTTGATTAAAGTACTGAGAGTGATATATGTATCCCTTTGCAGTTTTTATATCTCAAGGTTTTGGATTGGTTTATTTGTTCTTAATGAAATGAAATGTAACAAGACAATAATGTATTAAATATCTATGATATGTATATAGAGATATATAAGTTTGACAACCCTGGTTATTTAGTCAAATAGTATAACCATTGATTGTTATATTATTTGTTGTACTGCTCTCTCTACTCTTTTGTATTTTTGTAGGACTGTCAATATCTTAAGTTCTTGATGATTTAGCAGCAATATTGATTTATGTTTAAGCTGTATGTGTTTAAAAAGGGAATTTTTTTTTTTTTTTTTTAAAAAGGAACACACGAGAACATGCCCCCTCCCCCTCTGCTTTCAGTCAACCCTCGGGATATGAGCCAAATTTGGCGGAATCTGCCAGGACAGCTGGCGACAACTCGGGACTGTCCCAACAAATCCGGGACGCACGCCGGGTCCCCTAAGTTTGCAGGAAGCTGTTGGTAAGAAAAAATGAAGAGAGCTGCCAGCCAGAATGACAGCTGACAAAACTTGAGCATTTGAGTGACTTATGTTTTCATTAATGTTGCAAAAAGTAAAATGCTGGCACACAGGCTACCAAACGCATCCCACCAAAACATGTGCAAGAACGTAGGCACACTTATAACGTATATTTGTAAAGTGTATTTTACCCTGATGGGCATCTTGGCACTGAAACAAATATTTATTGTTAACCCCTAATTGGTAACTCTTTTTATACAACTCGGAAAGACAAAAGGCAAAGTGAACCTGCTGGGGCTCTTACCTGTGTCCATGAGGTCAAACACAGAAGAAACACAGATCCCTGCAGTGAATGCCTTAGCCCACTGCGCCACCTGAACCTGAACCAGACTCATGAGCATAGGTTTCATATCCGGAGCATGCAGACCCCCGGTACGAATTTAGAATCCAGCTGAGAGTGGCGACTGAAACTCAGGTGTATTTAAGGTTCGTACGACGACACAACGATTAGAAGATGGGCTTCTTGTAGTGGGATGAGCAGCAGTGATAAATAAAAATAGAAGTTTAAAATCATGTGGAAGGCAAATGGATTTAATTTAACATTTAAGGAATCCATGTTTTAACAATGTAAAACACTCTGTTTCCACATCACACCTTTGCAAGCATTTACATGCATGACGTTTTTTTTTTTTTGAGGACCCAGCAGCTGGCATTTCCTAAGGAGCACTCAAGGAAATGTTTTTTTTTGTAAAGCGCTCCATGCCGCGCTTTTACTTTAATGGCGGCCGCGCCCCTTTCTATAGACACAGCTCGTTTAAAAAAAGGGGCGCGGCTGCTATTTAAGTGAAAGCGCGCCATGGGTCGCTTTTACAAAAAAAACATTTGTTTCTGAATTTGACAAACAAATGCTTTTTTTTAGGAAAGCGCCTATTTCGCACTTTCACTTTAATAGCGACTGCGCACCTTTCTTTAGACAAGCCCCCTCCAAAGAAAGTGGCGCAGCTACCATTAAAGTGAAAGCGCGGAATGGGTTGCTTGTAAAAAAAAAAGTAGTCCCCCAAAAAATAGATAAAGACCTACAGTGTAAGGAAACTGTAGTTAGCCGGTGCTCCTGGCTTAATAACGGACGTGATGTATCGGGAGCGCCAAGCTATGTGGAGCCAGGAAAAATGAGCGATGGAGTTTTGAACCAATGACAGGCAGCAGGTATAATTACACGCCATAGAATGATTACAGCAGATCTTGCACAAAGCGCATGCGCGCTGATGCTCGACCTAAAAATGAACCCTATTTATCTAATGTGTATAGGCAACATTTCCACGTGATTTCTCACAAGAGATGACTTTTTGTGCAAAACATTCCTTGCCCTACAATACATCCTAAAAGGAAAGATGTCAGATACAGTCTACTGGAAATGACCACAATGATTGTGACTATTAATGGAAGGCTGAAAGAGTTTTATAACCTTGAAGCATTAGAGAGAGTATTGGACCAGCTAGACTCACCCCAAGACACTGGTGAAACAAGCCACAACAGAATATATGACCACAGCCAACAGCTCTTGAAAAGGAGAGGCTCCTGAACAGCATCAAAAGTGCATTAACAGATACCATACTAAAGGAGTGCTGATCATGATCCCTTTGGAAGACATGAAGGCCAAAATGCTATTTTGCCATATGGATACACCAGAAGAGATACACATTCACCCAGAGCACTCAAAACTAAGACTATTGACAAAACTCACTCAATGACAGGTGTGTGGGAGTAAATGGTGCACGTTCTTTAAAGTAAGTTGGTTCTCACCACCGATCAATTGCTAAGACAATAACTGAATATCAAAACTTGGTACTAAACTCAGAGGGGTGCATCACCCTGTTCGTGAAGACTTCAAGGGAGTTTTGCATGGCACTACTACCCATATCATTGGCATGCGCCTTTTTCTTTTTTTTTGCAAAGGTCTGCAATGAAAATCCATACAAAATGATCAAGCAAAGACAAAAAACCTTGCAATATGCTATCTCATTACAATTGGTTTGCCCACCTATATCAAATGGTAAAAAGTATTGAACTATCAGACTGTTTAAAAACCTAACATTGCCTTTTCTTTTAAGACATATCTTTCAAAAACAGTTTCAGGCATGCTGAAAAGGGAGGAGGTAGAAAGAGTGATCGCTCATCGGGTTAAAAAATGAGATATAAATCCGACACCACATACCCAGAACGATAGGAAGAAGGGAGTAGCAGTCTTCATTCATAAGAAATTGGCAGTAAGAATAATGAAGACTTGAAATGATTGAGTGAGTGAGTGAGATAAGTACTTATTAAGCGCAACTAACATGCTGTAGATTCATGATGTTAACAACAGACTTAGGGGCCAATTACGATGCTGTCGGAAAAGGCTCTGACCGTTGGTCGGAGCCTCTCCGATAGCATTGTAATTTGCTGGTCAGATTCCTTTTTGCCCGCCTCATGACAATAGAGGCGATCGGAAAGGAATTCAACCGGTCATTCCAACTGGCTACTGATGACCTCAGAGAGCCCGACCGCCAGTCGGAATTTTGTCAGTAATCCCAAGGGCGGCTCTTTCCGCAGCCTTTCTGTGCTGACCTTTCCGACACAAAAAGGCTGTCGGAACTCAACTTTGGGGGCCCCCAGCAGGGACCTCATGGGTGCACGGCCTCCGGCTGTAGGCCAAGGGGGCACCTATGGTGCCCCCCTGTTGATCCCTGCACCCCGTGTCAGGCAACTTGAGGTGCGTGCCACAGGGTGCGGGGATTAACTGCACCTCCTATTTTACAATGGGAGCATCTATTCCAGCCGGAATACATGCTCCCATTGTAAGGTATAGGAATGTGACCGAACAGTGTTCGGTCGCATCCTAATTAGTCGGTCTGGACCACCGACCGGGTGTCAGTCGGTCCCATGACCGAGACAATGTCGGGCGAAGGAAACTCCGCCCGACATCGTAATACGGCCCTAAGTTTAGGAAAAAAGACTAGTGGGTAGAGGTGGGAATACTAACTAAATTAAAATATTTTCAAGTTCTTCATGAAATACATCATATAACTGTCAGTTCACAATCAATTATTGAGAGGTACTGAATCCCATAATCGAGGTGCAGCCACAGAAAAAACTCTACCTCAAGTTCTCAATTATTAGTTTGGAAACATATTCAGTAGGAGCTTGTCATATATTAATTTTCTCATTCCCACTTTCCTTGAAAGAAGACCTGCTCCTTTCCATAGATAGCTTTATGACTTATATAATAGACTATATACTTTATGTGCTTATCCACCAGAAGCTAGTGGAAATATTTTCGATGCACTGAAATGGAATCCTGTTACGTTTATGGACGCATTTAGTACTTTTTAAGTTTGCTAAACACCTTACCTGAAAGACCCAGATAACAGGCTTTGTCATAAGGCTTTAAGACGGTTGGGTATATATGCAAAGCTTGTTCATATAAGCCGTAATTGAAAAAAACATGTTGGGACTGCTTAGTTTCTGTGAGGTAAACAGCTAAGTTCCTAGTCCAGAATAACTCATGTGAGATGCCACAGAATAAATCTTGTGTGATGCCACAGTGAGGACTGCCCAACCTAGGAGGCCAAAATGGGTCAGATCATAATTTTCCTTGACCAAAGGCATTTAACTCCATCAAGCAATTGTCATCACTAGGTTGCCATTAAGGTCCTCACTAGGCTAATGGCATGAGAGAAAGATTTGTGAATCATCTGCATAAGAGATTTTAAATACACATTTCTTTATAACTTGTGCCAGTGATCTCATGTATATATGGATCCAGGTGGGTTAGAGAGTTGTTCCTTGTTGCATAACGCAAAATGATGTGGCCCTTCTGCAGAATGTGATGATGAGCGTCTGAGTCTCCAGTGTCTCGCAAATATTCATTGACCTTAGCCTGATTGGGGCCTCTCTTAAGGGTTGGGGACCCCTGAAGAGGTGGGGCCATCCATACCACAGGGGCACCAGGGCCTTATGTTACACCCCTGGTTGATCCTAGCGGGACATCACATTCTATCCTGTGCACTGTAGATTTAGCTGATGGTTATTTCTATTTTCCAAGTCTTTTTAAACCACTTGAGTGCCTAGCCATTGATGTCGAACCCCTCGATCTACCTGATTAAAATAGCATGGTTACAGTATCAAAAGAGATGAAGGGATCAAGAATCACCCATCCCATTTAGTTTTTTTTCAAAGTTTTATATAGCGCAAACTTGACCCGAAGGTATCAGAGCGCTTTACATGAGCACCAGTTGGGTTACATTCATTTTTGTTAGGCACAGGGAGATTAAAGTGATTTGCCCAGAATCACAGGATGTTGAGCGTCATTGCCTTAGATACGAACCTGGTTCCCCAGATTTGAGGTCGACCAGCCTAGCCGTTAGGCTACATCCTCTCCCCTTCATTGCTTTTGTTCAGTTCTAGTCTTATCAAATTAAACACCGCAAGCAGCGCTGTTTCTTTTACAACCCCTGGTCTAAAACCCCACTTGTCACATTGCATCTCATCTAATTTATGTTCCTGTTCCCAAAAATTGGAGCTACAAACTTTCCCTATAGTTTTGCAACGCTGCTAGTAGCAAAACTGGATGATAAATACTGACCTCCATGAGATCTAGATTAGATTTTTTACCAAGGGCTCCACTACTACCATCTTCCATCTGGTCCCTTGAAAATGAGAGATGTAGGAAAATAGTAATAGCTGGAACCTCCGCCTGTGAATGAACTTTCAAAGTCTTTGGTGGGCATGAACTAAGAGGGGAGCCTGATCCAGCCTGTCGCTTTGTCTTTCAAAACTAAATTTGAAAAATGATGCTTTTGTAGTGGGATCAGTCTGTAGACCTAACACTTCCAAATAAGATTTTTTTCTCAACCTCAAACAGAGTACTCATAAGATTTGAAAGATCCAATATCATAATAGGTGGAGATTGGAATATGCCGATGAACCCAATAACTGAGAAACCAGCCCCTGACCCACACCTTGCTGCAGATGGAGGTATCATTAGAAACTTATAGAAAGATCACACACTAGTGGACCCTGGTGCCTGCTTCGCACTACAGAAAGAGAATACACTTTTCTTTCATCCACTCATGACAGAGTATTAGGAATAGACTTCTTTCTAATAAATGCTGCACTATCTGAAGTTTGGGAAATGTGAGAAATGCATTTGTGGTTTATCAGACCACGCTCCAATATACATAACTCAAAACCTGTGATTAAAAGTTCCGAAGTCAAGAACATGAACACATTACAATATATGTTGCCAGAAGACAAAAAGAAAGTATAAACAATTGTTCAGATACTATTTGGATCTAAAACAATCATCAGCAATGTCAATGCAAGTCCTATGGGCATCTGGAAAAGCATTTATGAGAGTTTTGATGATGAAGACAGTGCATGACTAAGAAAAAATCACACTGAGCTTGGAAGCCGAAACTACAACCCTACCACAATGCTACTGAAAGCAAGCGCCCAATAGACAATAACTGAAGGTGTTTTTGTTTAACAAAACGTTTAAGGTAAACACAATTTTTCCATTATCAATGATAAAGCCCTAACATGTATCAAAGGAAGATACGAGCATGGAGAAAAGGCTGGGAAGCTACCAGCTCTTCAATAAAAACAAAGTCAATCAATTATTTCCATGGTAATTAATGACTGACTAACTACTCACACATCTAGTAGCCATAACTAAGAAATATGTCTTCTTTTTTCTCTAACCTATACACCTTAGAAGCAACCACAGACTCAGCATTGGAAGAAAATTAAATGACAGGTAGAAGGATATCGCAGATACCGGAAGAACCAAAAGAAGATCTAGAACAGGATAAGGCTGATGCTGAAGTCACTGGTGCCATCAAATATGTGTCAACTGTAAGGGACTCATGAGAGTATGGCTTCCCACCAGAATTTTATAAAATAGCTACTCACTTGTCCTGATATTAGGAAAACCTTTCTGTGTAGCAATGGAGACAGAAACCCATTGCACAGAGTTTAACAGAGCTTGCATATCCCTTATCCCGAAATCAGGAAAAAATGTGCTATTCTGTGCCAATTATTTACCTATTTCTTTACTAAATTGTGATCTTAAGATCCTGGCGAAAATCCTTGTGATCAGATTGAGCAGGATCTTTATCATACTAGTAAATAAGAATGTTGTAGAATTTCTATCCTACTGATCCTCACTTAACCATACGTGAACTCTGCTACACCTACTAATGGACGCAAACGAGAGACATGAATGAAAAAGTGCTGTTCTCCCTTGCTATGGAGAAAGAATTTGACCCAGCAAAGGTGGACTGCCTATTCCAAACCCTAGAATGGTTTGACCTGGGCTGCAAAATTATAGCTTTGAATCCCACAGCGAAGGTTAACTGTAGTGAGTTTATACCTGACACTAATAAGACTGAAAGGAGTGCGAGACAAATTAACCCTCTATCCCCACTGCATTTTTTTCTGGCCCTAGAGCCCCTTGCAATAGCAATCGGAAGCTCTACATTAATTAGTGGAAAACATACACAAGCAAGATAAGTGAAACTAATGCTCCATGTAGATGAACTTTTATTGAAAATGTGCGAACCAGGCAAGTCACTACCGAACCAATATCTGGAGATCTTGGTGAGCAGTGTTAAAAACAGAATGGTGAACGACAACATTTCAATTTTGATTGAACAAATGGAGAAAGGCATTAAAAATAGGAACACTTACAACTCTCCTGGTGGGGCAGGGTCCAAATGGTGAAAATTATAATACTGCCAATATTTAACTATGTCTTTGGGAAGCTACTTGTATTGATACCATATTCTATTTTGAAAAATATTGACTGCTTTATGAAAAAGTACATTTTGGATCCAAAGAAACGAAGACTGCCTATGTCAAAAACTATTTGCCAAGACAACATTAGGAGGTCTTTGACTTCTCCACATAGAGAAAATGTTGAAGAGAATTATCAAGTCATATATAAGGGACTCAACCGTAGCCAAGCCCACAAAATCCAATCATGGCAGCAATGCTGCACAAATGGTTCTCTGTCCATGCAACTTCATCTATGGGTCATGAAGGGTCCTTTCATCACATGGCCCTTATTGGGAAGAACAAGGAGCTGCTCATAAAAAACAGCCCACCTAATTCGAGTGAATGAGCCACTAAAGGAATCCAAATGTTCAAGCACATCCTCCCAAAAGGGAACATGAAATCTTTTATTGAGGATGTAAATACATTCCATGCCTTTACCACACATGCCTTGTCCACACAGCCTTTACCATGTAGATGCTTACAGAGTGGCAGTACCAACACTATAGTTATAGTTATGATTCCCAGAGATAGGAATTCTTCAACTTTTTGCTTGATAAGAACTTTGCCACCATTTGATGAATCTCAACAAAACTTTGCAGACCTATTCCTTTCTCTACATTAGCGGATGATGCAAAGTTTTGTGGTGATTCATTAAGAGGGTGCAAAGAAATACATTTTTCCACCAATGCATTTTCCATAGACTTTTTACAAAGAAGTAGTGTCAAAATGGTTAGTCGAATTTTCATAAAAATTGGCAGAAATATATATTATGGGGTGGCAAGGATCCTTTTTGATCCTAGATGTAATTTGGTAAAGTCATTTTAAACCTAAAAGGCATAAAATGATATATTGGGACGCAGTATACCGCAGTAATTTTGCGGTATGCCACAGTACAGGCCGATGACAAGGCAGAATTTGATTGGCTAATGATTACCTTTACAAAAGTAAAAGTGCCACTCCACTCTACACTACTACACTCCATGTCACTCTACTGTACGCCACAGCACTCTATGACACCCCACTCAACTCTACACCACTGCACTCTACTGTGCACCATGGAACTGTTTGCACTGCACTCTACAACACCCCACTCTACACCACAACACTGTATGCCACTCCACTCTACAACATGACACTGTATGCCACTCCACTGTACGCCACTTCACTCCCCACTTCACTCTACGCCACTCTGCTGTACTCCACACTACTTACCCCACTTTACTCTATCCCACTTTACTCTACCCCACTTAACTCTACCCCACTCAACTCTACCCCACTCTGCTGCATGCCACTCTACTCTACGGTGCTCCAAGACACTATATAATAAGAAAAACAATGATGGATTTATAATATATGCACCACCTACGAGTTACTATAACTAGTGCACCTCCTTGCTCAGTGTTGTCAACTCGCTAGCCACACTACATTGACTACACCTCACTACTCTACCATTCACATTGTTCACTTGAATTATTTTATTGGACGTCATGAGTCTTGTTAGAAATTATAACATTTAACATGCTGTTAAGTGTTTGTAATCTGACGGGATAAGCACTGCATGGAGAAAGGTGCAAGCTATAGTAATATGAAGGTGGTGAGTAAATTGTAAAATATATATATAGTAAAGGCAGCATTGTACAGGTTGTTTATGTGTAGGTAATCTCCTCCATTATCCGACGAACATAACTCCATCCTAAGCCTTCATTAGAACTAGAGATTCTTCATCATACCCAAAATATACGGGAGCTGCAAAACTTTGTTTTTCTAAACAATGGAAGAGAAAACTACCCCCTACAATGAAGGAATGGTTGGAATCAGTGGTGACAATAGTGTCACATGAGAGATTGATCTACAAAATCAATGACCAATTACTCACGTTCAATGATATTTGGGGACAATTCTCATCTGACTGAAGAACAACTATTGACTGAAACCTGATACCCTAATATTATTATACACAGAACGTCAGAGTGCGCCACTCTGTTTACCAATCAGATCACAGACCCAAATTATGAGATTATCAAATTAATTCAATTTATTTTATCTGTGATATTCAATGTCTCTTTCCTGTATAAAACCTCTTTTATGAACAGATACTTGAGACACTTAATCGTATTTCTATATCATGCTAATGTTGACAAACGTATGTCTACTTTAATAATGAGTTATTCCCAACCCATAGTTTCATTATTACTAATTTGACTTTTTCTTTCCTGTAATCTTAATGATACATTGTTATTTACCTGTCTGATAATTGGTGCAACTACTGCTTATGATTACGATCAAAACATAGGAAAAATATTTTTAAATATTTTAATTAAAATTCAGAGGATTATATAGTCTCAGGGCTATGCTTTGTTTCATCTAAAAGAGTTTTTTGCTGCTGTCCATCTTTTACTGTGACGGAATGTTTTTCTATCCAATGGACAAACAATATGCTGTAAGAATATGTACCCTTTACTACATGCTCAAGGTTTTAATTTCTTATATTTTAAAGAGTTCAATGCCATGCATTAAAATAGCAAAAAGTAGAAACTACCAATAAAGTCAGTAAATCACCTGTGAAATGGCATTGAGTTTTCTTTTGGTTAAATGTAGGACCAAACTGTTGTAATCACAGACAGTCAATAAACCTTCAATTTTTGAAATTCTCAACTGTATTTGACACAGTAGCATATTACCCACGAAGAAGAAACAAGGCTTACCGAGCCTTATTTCTAGCAAGATGCTTGAAAGTTGGTGAGCCTTGTCCCTTTTCTTTTTCATAGTGCACTTCTGACCTATGGTCTTCAAAAAGGGTATGCACTCTGTCCCTTCCACCTTATGAACTGCATGATTCGAGTGGCATGGCTGATTAAGGCGTTTAGATTCAATGCTGGCACTTACATGGGTGGCTGCAGATGTTAGAGCAATGATGAAGTGGAAGTGAAGAGCATGGTATATCCACAACTGTTTCACAACCTGTTCAAATCGATAAGAGAGAGTAAACCCATGTTGAATTATTCCATGACTGAGGTGCTTCAATCATTTGAATGACTAGAGATGGTGGGCAGCTAAGGGCCCGATTTACATAAGTAAAATTTGACGAAAGTCTAACTTTATGACTTTTGGAATTCAGAAAGGGTATTTACTACTCGTAAATGCCCTTTGTGAATACCAAACGTTGAACTTTACAACTTTTGATATTCAAGCAGGGCATTTACGAGTAGTAAATGCCCTTTGTGAATACCGAAAGTCGTAAAGTTAGACTTTTGTCTCATTTTACCCTTGTGAATCGGGCCCTAAGTGCTTTTCCCTCGGCCTTAATGGAAAATGTGTGCATTGCATTTACTTCAAATTAGAACTCTCCATGATTAAAAAAGTCTCAAAGATAGTCAAGAGCGAGCAATATCCAATTCCTTGTCCTCTCCAGTAAGCAATTCAATAAAAACAAATGATGCTGGACTGAGTGGGTTGCAGTTCAAGGTGGATGGAAATTCAGATTTCAGATGATTCAAAACTGTACAAGTAACTTATGAGTGTAAAAAGAGTTCACATCTCCCCATCACTTATAAAACTGCACTGGCTCAAAGTGAAGTAAAAATTACATTTAAGATAAACTACCGTACACAACATTCTTACAAGACAAGGGGACAGAATACATATTTGTTTGTCAGAGTATGCAAGGATGATGACACCTAACAAGTATCTTAGAATAATTGTGAGAAGGAACAGCAAGAGGGAGTCCAATGTTTGGACATTGGCCTGTTGAGTTGGCAAAAACTAGAAAACCCCAGACCTGCATTCAAACATTTGGAGGACTACTTGAAGGAGTTATTTTAAATTAGGTTTTCTATATCAGTACTATTAACTTTCTTTTTTCAGGCTAAGGTATGTACATTGTACAATACATGCATCCTTCTAACATTGCATTATCAGTTTATTTTAAAAATATACATCTAAAATGTATTGCAAACAATGTACTTTGGATATATATATATATATATATATTCACTGAAAAAACCATAGGTTTTAGGGACAGTTATAGTTAGTTGGACATTTCACTCGTACAAAACCATAGAAATTCCCCCGTTATAGTTAGTTCAGCTAACTATAACTCGCGCCCCCGCAATGCACTGCTGATGACGTCACATATTACATCACTCATGACATGGTCAGTGACATCACTGATGACATCACTGATGACATCTCAAATCACATCACTGATGACATCACTGATGACATCATCCAGTGACTGTGTGTTTTTGTAAAGTTTAAATATGTTTAATATATATAGGGAAAGGCGTATTGAAGAATGAGTGGGTGTATAAGTGTCTGAATGGATGATTTAGTACGTGAGTGACTGACTCTACAAGTGAGTGATTAAATGTATCTTACTGAATGCATGGGTTAGTGACTAAACTGTGTGAATGTATGTATCCGTCTGTCTGTTGGTCTGTAAGCGGCTGCATGGCTTTCTGAATAGCTACATGAGTGTCTACATGGGTTATTGATTGATTGTCTGAGTATCTGTATGGGTGCCTGAGTGTTTGTGTGGGTGGGGTGTGTGTGACTCTGTGCATAGATGTGTGAGTTGGTGATTCACTGGGTGCATGGTTTCAAGAGTGCATCTGTGATGGACTGTATGGGTGGGTGAGTGTGTGTATGGGTGTGTTAGTGATTGAATGTATATCTCAGTGGTACATGTGTGAGTAACTACATATGTGAAAGGCAGTATATATGTGTGTTGGAGTATATAAATGGCTATAAGTGAGAGTGTGTGATTGTGAGAGTGGCTGTATGGATGAGTGTGTACTTGTATCAGTGATTGTATAAGAGCGTAAGAATGTGCTAGTATTTGTATGAGTAAGTGAGCTGGTGTGTGTATAACTGTATAGGTGAGTAAATGGGTGTGTGATTAAGTTTTTTGCATGACTGACTAGGTGTGTGAGTACCTCTATGGATGAGTGGCGGTGTGTGAGTGTTTATATAGGTGTATGAGTGCATATGATAGTCCTGTACTGAGTGACTAAGTATGAGTGACTGTACGGGTGAGTGAGTGGATGTGTGTGTAGACCTAAGAATCAGTGAGTGGGTATGTAGTTTTTGGTGTTGGAGTGTCTATGGTTTTGAGAATGGCAGTCTGTAATTTAGAGTGGGTGTATCAAAAGTTATATTAGGGTGTGAGAAGATGCATGAAATTATCACATGGATGATGTCATCAGTGATGTCATTTGAGATGTCATGTCATCAGTGATGTCATCAGTGATGTCACTGACCATGTCATGAGTGATGTAATATGTGACGTCATCAGCAGTGCATTGCGGGGCGCGAGTTATAGTTAGCTGAACTAACTATAACGGGGGAATTTCTATGGTTTTGTACGAGTGAAATGTCCAACTAACTATAACTGTCCCTAAAACCTATGGTTTTGTCAGTGAATTTCAAAGGTTTTTAAATGCTAATTTCTAACTATAACGTGTCTGAAACCTATGGTTTTTTCAGTGAATTTCAAAGGTTTTTTAAATGCTAATTTCTAACTATAACGTGCCTGAAACCTATGATTTTTTAAGTGAATTTCAAAGGTTTTTTTAAATGCTAGTTTCTAACTATGCCTACAGAGGTAGGACATGTGAAGAAAGAAGAAAAAACGCACAGAAAGAAGCAAAAGATGTGCAGAAAGAACCAACAGAGGAGCAGAAAGAGGCCTTGTTGCAAAATCATCCTGTGCCCACAACTTTTCAGACGGGTACTGGTGGTAACTGACTCTGACTAACCAGAGCCAGTGCTATGCTAAAAGACACTTAGAATACAGTGAAAACACCTACATACACTAGGGAACACTATGCGTTGGGGTACCCCTGTGATTAGCATGACCTCCTCTGCAAGTCCCTAGTACATAATAGGGCAGGGGGATTAAAACTACCTCTTAAAATTCGCTACAGGGCGCCTTTGCACAGTGGTGAAGGGAGGGTGGGCCTGAGGTGACATGTGTGCAAACGCACCTGTGGCGCGTTTTAAGTTGCGGGATTAAGTCCCCTTGAATTCTGAGGGTCCCTGGGGCCCAACTAGCCCCCAGGTACCTACAGTTAGGACCACAGAGCTGAGTTGCAGAGAGGCGTTCCAAGGCCACGCACCTTTTTCACCTCTCTGCAACGCAACTCTGTTGTGCTTACTGAAGGTACCTGGTGGGCTAGTTGGCCCCAGGGTCCCTCAGGATTCAAAGGGAATTAATTCCCCAACTTAAAACGCACCACAGGGTGTGTTTGCGCACATGTCACCTGAGGCCCGACCCCTCCCTTCACCACTGTGCAAACGCGCCCGTGGTGCGTTTTAAGTTGGGGGATTAGGTCACCTTGAATCCTGAGGGTCCCTGGGGCCCAACTAGCCCACTAGGTACTTCCAGTAAGCACCACAGGCCTGCGTTGCAACGCCTGTAACAAATTGTGCAGTTGTGTTTAGGTAGTGAAGAGGGTCGTGCTGGGGGTAGTGTTTTAGGGTTTAGGGTAGTGCAGTGGTGTTTGTGTAGTGTAGGGGGTCATGCTGGGGGTAGATTTAGGGTTTAGGGTAGTGCAGTGGTGTTTGGGTAGTGTAGGGAGTCGTGCTGGGGGAGTGTTTTAGGGTTTAGGGTAGTGCAGTGGTGTTTGGGTAGTGTAGGGGGTCGTGCTGGGGGTAGTGTTTTAGGGTTTAGGGTAGTGCAGTGGTGTTTGGGTAGTGTAGGGGGTCGTGCTGGGGGTAGTGATTTAGGGTAGTGCAGTGGTGTTTGGGTAGTGTAGGGGGTACTGCTGGGGGAAGTGTTTTAGGGTTTAGGTTAGTGCAGTGGTATTTGGGTAGTGTAGGGGTACTGCTGGGGGTAGTGTTTTAGGGTTTAGGGTAGTGCAGTGGTGTTTGTGTAGTGTAGGGGGTAGTATTTTAGGGTTTAGGGTAGTGCAGTGGTGTTTGTGTAGTGTAGGAGGTCGTGTTTTAGGTTTTAGGGTAGTGCAGTGGTCTTTGGGTAGTGTAGGGAGTCGGGCGGGGGTAGTGTTTTAGGGTTTAGGGTAGTGTAGGGGGTCATGCAGGGGGTAGTGTTTTAGGGATTAGGGTAGTGCATTGGTGTTTGGGTAGTGTAGGGGGTCATGCGGGGGGTAGTGTTTTAGGGTTTAGGGCAGTGCTGTGGTGTTTGGGTAGTGTAGGGGTCGTGCTGGGGAGAGTGTTTTAGGGTTTAGGGCAGTGCAGTGGTGTTCGGGTAGTGTAGGGGGTCGTGCTGGGGGGAGTGTTTTAGGGTTTAGGGCAGTGCAGTGGTGTTCGGGTAGTGTAGGGGGTCGTGCTGGGGGAGTGTTTGAGGGTTTAGGGCAGTGCAGTCATGTTCGGGTAGTGTAGGGGGTTGTGCTGGGGGTAGTATTTTAGGGTTTAGGGTAGTGCAGTGGTGTTCGGGTAGTGTAGGGGGTCGTGCTGGGGGTAGTGTTCTAGGGTTTAGGGCAGTGCAGTGGTGTTTGGGCAGTGTAGGGGGTAATGCTGGGGGTGGTGTTTTAGGGTTTAGGGCAGTGCAGTGGTGTTCGGGCAGTGTAGGGGGTCGTGCTGGGGGTGGTGTTTCAGGGTTTAGGGCAGTGCAGTGGTGTTCGGGCAGTGTAGGGGGTCGTGCAGGGGTGGTGTTTCAGGGTTTAGGGCAGTGGTGTTCGGGCAGTGTAGGGGGTCGTGCTGGGGGTGGTGTTTCAGGGTTTGTGGCAGTGCATTGGTGTTCGAGCAGTAAAGGGGTCGTGCTGGGGGTGGTGTTTCAGGGTTTAGGGCAGTACAGTGGTGTTCGGGCAGTGTAGGGGGCGGTGCAGGGGTGGTGTTTCAGGGTTTAGGGCAGTGCAGTGGTGTTCGGGCAGTGTAGGGGGTGCTGCAGGGGTGGTGTTTCAGGGTTTAGGGCAGTGCAGTGGTGTTCGGGCAGTGTAGGGGGTCGTGCAGGGGGTGGTGTTTCAGGGTTTAGGGCAGTGCAGTGGTGTTCGGGCAGTGTAGGGGGTCGTGCTGGGGCTGGTGTTTCAGGGTTTAGGGCAGTACAGTGGAGTTCGGGCAGTGTAGGGGGTCGTGCTGGGGCTGGTCTTTCAGGGTTTAGGGCAGTGCAGTGGTGTTCGGGCAGTGTAGGGGGTTGTGCTGGGGCTGGTGTTTCAGGGTTTAGGGCAGTGCAGTGGTGTTCGGGCAGTGTAGGTGGTCGTGCTGGGGCTGGTGTTTCAGGGTTTAGGGCAGTGCAGTGGTGTTCGGGCAGTGTAGGGGGTCATGCTGGGGCTGGTGTTTCAGGGTTTAGGGCAGTGCAGTGGTGTTGGCAGTGTAGGGGGTCTTGCTGGGGCTGGTGTTTCAGAGTCTAGGGCAGTGCAGTGGTGTTCGGGCAGTGTAGGGGTCTTGCTGGGGCTGGTGTTTCAGGGTTTAGGGCAGTGCAGTGGTGTTCGGGCAGTGTAGGGGGTCGTGCTGGGGGTGGTGTTTCAGGGTTTAGGGCAGTGCAGTGGTGTTTGGGCAGTGTAGGGGGTCATGCTGGGGCTAGTGTTTCAGGATTTAGGGCAGAGCAATGGTGTTCAGGCAGTGTAGGGGGTTTTGCTGGAGATGGTGTTTCAGGGTTTAGGGCAGTGCAGTGGTGTTCGTGCAGTGTAGGGGGTGGTGTTTCAGGGTTTAGGGCAGTGGTGTTCAGGCAATGTAGGGGTCTTGCTGGGGTTGATGTTTCAGGGTTTAGGGCAGTGCAGTGGTATTCGGGCAGTGTAGGGGGTCGTGCTGGGGGTGGTGTTTCAGGGTTTAGGGCAGTGCAGTGGTGTTCCGGCAGTGTAGGAGGTCGTGCAGGGGGTGGTGTTTCAGGGTTTAGGGCAGTGCAGTGGTGTTCGGGCAGTGTAGGGGGTCGTGCTGGGGGTGGTGTTTCAGGGTTTAGGGCAGTGCAGTGGTGTTCGGGCAGTGTAGGGTGTCGTGCTGAGGGGTGGTGTTTCAGGGTTTAGGGCAGTGCAGTGGTGTTCGGGCAATGTAGGGGGTCGTGCAGGGAGTGGTGTTTCAGGGTTTAGGCCAGTGCAGTGGTGTTTGGGCAGTGTAGGGGTCATGCAGGGGGTGGTGGTTCAGGGTTTAGGGCAGTGCAGTGGTGTTCGGCCAGTGTAGGTGGTCTTGCTGGGGGTGGTGTTTCAGGCTTTAGTGCAGTGGTGTTCGGGCAGTGTAGGGGGTCGTGCTGGGGCTGGTGTTTCAGGGTTTAGGGCAGTGCAGTGGTTTTCGGGCAGTGTAGGCGGTTGTGCTGGGGCTGGTGTTTCAGAGTTTAGGGCAGTGCAGTGGTGTTCGGGCAGTGTAGGGGGTCGTGCTGGGGGTGGTGTTTCAGGGTTTAGGGCAGTGCAGTGGTGTTCGGGCAGTGTAGGGGGTCGTGCTGGGGGTGGTGTTTCAGGGTTTAGGGCAGTGCAGTGGTGTTCGGGCAGTGTAGGGGGTCCTGCTGGGGCAGGTGTTTCATGGTTTAGGGCAGTGCAGTGGTGTTCGGGCAGTGTAGGGGGTCGTGCTGGGGGTGGTGTTTCAGGGTTTAGGGCAGTGCAGTGGTGTTCGGGCAGTGTAGGGGGTCATGCTGGGGGTGGTGTTTCAGGGTTTAGGGCAGTGCAGTGGTGTACGGGCAGTGTAGGGGGTCTTGCTGGGGGTGGTGTTTCAGGGTTTAGGGCAGTGGTGTTCGGGCAGTGTAGGGGGTCTTGCTGGGGGTAGTGTTTCGGGGTTTAGGGCAGTGCAGTGGTGTTCGTGCAGTGTAGGGGGTCGTGCTGGGGTGGTGTTTCAGGGTTTAGGGCAGTGCAGTAGTGTTCGGGCAGTGTAGGGGATCGTGCAGGGGGTGGTGTTTCAGGGTTTAGGGCAGTGCAGTGGTGTTCGGGCAGTGTAGGGGGTCGTGCTGGGGGTGGTGTTTCAGGGTTTAGGGCAGTGCAGTGGTGTTCGGGCAGTGTAGGGGGTCGTGCAGGGGGTGGTGTTTCAGGGTTTAGGGCAGTGCAGTGGTGTTCGGGCAGTGTAGGGGTCGTGCTGGGGCTGGTGTTTCAGGGTTTAGGGCAGTGCAGTGGTGTTCGGGCAGTGTAGGGGGTCTTGCTGGGGGTGGTGTTTCAGGGTTTAGGGCAGTGGTGTTCGGGCAGTGTAGGGGTATTGCTGGGGGTGGTGTTTCAGGGTTTAGGGCAGTGCAGTGGTGTTCAGGCAGTGTAGGGGGTCGTGCAGGGGGTGGTGTTTCAGGGTTTAGGGCAGTGCAGTTGTGTTCGGGCAGTGTAGGGGTCGTGCTGGGGATGGTGTTTCAGGGTTTAGGGCAGTGCAGTGGTGTTCAGGCAGTGTAGGGGGTCGTGCAGGGGTGGTGTTTCAGGGTTTAGGGCAGTGCAGTTGTGTTCGGGCAGTGTAGGGGGTCGTGCTGGGGGTGGTGTTTCAGGGTTTAGGGCAGTGCAGTGGTGTTCGGGCAGTGTAGGGGGTCATGCTGGGGGTGGTGTTTCAGGGTTTAGGGCAGTGGTGTTCGGGCAGTGTAGGGGGTCTTGCTGGGGGTGATGTTTCAGGGTTTAGGGAAGTGCAGTGGTGTTCGGGCAGTGTAGGAGGTCTTGCTAGGGGTAGTGTTTCAGGGTTTAAGGCAGTGCAGTGGTGTTCGGGCAGTGTAGGGGTCATGTGGGGGTGGTGTTTCAGGGTTTAGGGCAGTGCAGTGGTGTTCGGGCAGTGTAGGGGGTCATGCTGGGGGTGGTGTTTCAGGGTTTAGGGCAGTGCAGTGGTGTTTGGGCAGTGTAGGGGGTCGTGCTAGGGTATGTGTTTCAGGGTTTAGGGCAGTGCAGTGGTGTTCGGGCAGTGTAGGGGGTCGTGCAGGGGCTGGTGTTTCAGGGTTTAGGGCAGTGCAGTGGTGTTCAGGCAGTGTAGGGGGTCGTGCTGGGGGTAGTGTTTTAGGGTTTAGGGTAGTGCAGTGGTGCTTGTATAGTGTAGGGGTCGTGCTGGGGGTAGTGTTTTAGGGTTTAGGGTAGTGCAGTGGTGTTTGTGTAGTGTAAAGGGTCGTGCTGGGGGTAGTGTTTTAGGATTTAGGTTAGTGCAGTGGTGTTTGGGTAGTGTAGGGGGTCGTGCTGGGGGTAGTGTTTTAGGGTTTAAGGTAGTGCAGTGGTGTTTGTGTAGTGTAGGGGGTCGTGCTGGGGTAGTGTTTTAGGGTTTAGGGTAGTGCAGTGGTGCTTGTGTAGTGTAGGGGTCGTGCTGGGGGTAGTGTTTTAGGGTTTAGGGTAGTGCAGTGGTGTTTGTGTAGTGTAGGGGTCATGTTTTAGGGTAGTGCAGTGGTGTTTGGGTAGTGTATGGGGTCGTGCTGGGGGTAGTGTTTTAGGATTTAGGTTAGTGCAGTGGTGTTGGGGTAGTGTTTTAGGGTTTAGGGTAGTGCAGTGGTGTTTGTGTAGTGTAGGGGGTCATGCTGGGGGTAGTGTTTTAGGGTTTAGGATAGTGCAGTGGTGCTTGTGTAGTGTAGGGGGTCGTGCTGGGGTAGTGTTTTAGGGTTTAGGGCAGTGCAGTGGTGTACGGGCAGTGTAGGGGGTCTTGCTGGGGGTGGTGTTTCAGGGTTTAGGGCAGTGGTGTTCGGGCAGTGTAGGGGGTCTTGCTGGGGGTAGTGTTTCGGGGTTTAGGGCAGTGCAGTGGTGTTCGTGCAGTGTAGGGGGTCGTGCTGGGGTGGTGTTTCAGGGTTTAGGGCAGTGCAGTAGTGTTCGGGCAGTGTAGGGGATCGTGCAGGGGGTGGTGTTTCAGGGTTTAGGGCAGTGCAGTGGTGTTCGGGCAGTGTAGGGGGTCGTGCTGGGGGTGATGTTTCAGGGTTTAGGGCAGTGCAGTGGTGTTCGGGCAGTGTAGGGGTCGTGCAGGGGTGGTGTTTCAGGGTTTAGGGCTGTGCAGTGGTGTTCGGGCAGTGTAGGGGGTCTTGCTGGGGGTGGTGTTTCAGGGTTTAGGGCAGTGGTGTTCGGGCAGTGTAGGGGGTCTTGCTGGGGGTGGTGTTTCAGGGTTTAGGGCAGTGCAGTGGTGTTCAGGCAGTGTAGGGGGTCTTGCTGGGGGTAGTGTTTCAGGGTTTAGGGCAGTGCAGTGGTGTTCGTGCAGTATAGGGGGTCGTGCTGGGGATGGTGTTTCAAGGTTTAGGGCAGTGCAGTGGTGTTCGGGCAGTGTAGGGGGTCGTGCAGGGGGTGGTGTTTCAGGGTTTAGGGCAGTGCAGTTGTGTTCGGGCAGTGTAGGGGGTCGTGCTGGGGGTGGTGTTTCAGGGTTTAGGGCAGTGCAGTGGTGTTCGGGCAGTGTAGGGGGTCGTGCTGGGGGTGGTGTTTCAGGGTTTAGGGCAGTGGTGTTCGGGCAGTGTAGGGGGTCTTGCTGGGGGTGATGTTTCAGGGTTTAGGGCAGTGCAGTGGTGTTCGGGCAGTGTAGGAGGTCTTGCTGGGGGTAGTGTTTCAGGGTTTAAGGCAGTGCAGTGGTGTTCGGGCAGTGTAGGGGTCATGTGGGGGTGGTGTTTCAGGGTTTAGGGCAGTGCAGTGGTTTCGGGCAGTGTAGGGGGTCATGCTGGGGGTGGTGTTTCAGGGTTTAGGGCAGTGCAGTGGTGTTCGGGCAGTGTAGGGGGTCGTGCTAGGGTATGTGTTTCAGGGTTTAGGGCAGTGCAGTGGTGTTCGGGCAGTGTAGGGGGTCGTGCAGGGGCTGGTGTTTCAGGGTTTAGGGCAGTGCAGTGGTGTTCAGGCAGTGTAGGGGGTCGTGCTGGGGGTAGTGTTTTAGGGTTTAGGGTAGTGCAGTGGTGCTTGTATAGTGTAGGGGGTCGTGCTGGGGGTAGTGTTTTAGGGTTTAGGGTAGTGCAGTGGTGTTTGGGTAGTGTAAGGGGTCGTGCTGGGGGTAGTGTTTTAGGATTTAGGTTAGTGCAGTGGTGTTTGGGTAGTGTAGGGGGTCCTGCTGGGGGTAGTGTTTTAGGGTTTAAGGTAGTGCAGTGGTGTTTGTGTAGTGTAGGGGTCGTGCTGGGGGTAGTGTTTTAGGGTTTAGGGTAGTGCAGTGGTGCTTGTGTAGTGTAGGGGGTCGTGCTGGGGGTAGTGTTTTAGGGTTTAGGGTAGTGCAGTGGTGTTTGTGTAGTGTAGGGGTCATGTTTTAGGGTAGTGCAGTGGTGTTTGGGTAGTGTATGGGGTCGTGCTGGGGGTAGTGTTTTAGGATTTAGGTTAGTGCAGTGGTGTTGGGGTAGTGTTTTAAGGTTTAGGGTAGTGCAGTGGTGTTTGTGTAGTGTAGGGGGTCATGCTGGGGGTAGTGTTTTAGGGTTTAGGATAGTGCAGTGGTGCTTGTGTAGTGTAGGGGGTCGTGCTGGGGTAGTGTTTTAGGGTTTAGGGTAGTGCAGTGGTGTTTTTGTAGTGTAGCGGGGTCATGTTTTAAGATGCAACGCTCCAATACCTGACCAGTCTGCACTACATAAAACTACAAAAAAACTAAAAATAAAAAGTGTTTTGCACACTTTTGTCATTGGGCTATATGTGGGCTACATCTGGGTAATATTTGTGCTACATTTGGGCTCTTTTTTCACTGGTGGCCATCTTGGAAGACTTCTTTGTTATGAAGTTTCCTAATTTCCTCCTTTACTGCAGTCTCCTCAGTAGGAAATGCTTTCAGTTTTTACTTTGATTCCATCAAGAAGGCATTCAGATGTGTCACACATTTGCCATAAATTCAGAATGTTATTACTCTAGTTGTTCATTAGATCACTGTAGTAAAGCTACTGCTCACCAAGGAGTTAACTGGAAGTCTACTGCTGGTATTGAAAGTGATTGTTTCAGTCTGCATGTCAGAATTTTCTAATGAAATAGAAGAAGATTTGAGATCTCACTTAAAACATGCACTAAATTTTCTTTTGCAGCACTAACCATAATTTCTATGGCAAAATGAACCCCCTCATTTTGTTCCTTTTTAAATTAAATGTTTTAAGTGTTACCAGTTTATTCCAATCAAGATGGCTTCAGGTGTGCCATACTTTTGTCATAAGTAAGGCTGTTAGCACTCTAGTTGTTCTTTAGAACACTGTGGGAAGCTGCAGTAGAACACAAAGGCATCAACTGACAGGCTGCTCCTGTTGAAATATAACAGGAAGATATTTGAGATCTCACTTAAAACATGTCCTAATTTTTCTTTCTACAGCACTAACCATAATTTCTATGGCAAAATGAACCCCCTCATGTTTTTCCTTTTAAATTAAATGTTTTAAGTGTTACCAGTTTATTCCAATCAAGATGGCTTCAGGTGTGCCATACTTTTGTCATAAGTAAGACTGTTAGCGCTCTAGTTGTTCTTTAGAACACTCTGGGAAGCTGCAGTAGAACACAAAGGCATCAACTGACAGGCTGCTCCTGTTGAAATATAACAGGAAGATATTTGAGATCACACTTGAAACATGTCCTAATTTTTCTTTCTACAGCACTAACCATACTTTCTATGACAAAATGAACCCCATCATTTTGTTCCTTTTAAATTAAATGTTTTAAGTGTTACCAGTTTATTCCAATCAAGATGGCTTCAGGTGTGCCATACTTTTGTCATAAGTAAGACTGTTACCGCTCTAGTTGTTCTTTAGAACACTCTGGGAAGCTGCAGTAGAACACAAAGGCATCAACTGACAGGCTGCTCCTGTTGAAATATAACAGGAAGATATTTGAGATCACACTTGAAACATGTCCTAATTTTTCTTTCCAGAGCACTAACCATAATTTCTATGACAAGATGAACCCCATCATTTTGTTCCTTTTTAAATTAAATGTTTTAAGTGTTACCAGTTTATTCCAATCAAGATGGCTTCAGGTGTGCCATACTTTTGTCATAAGTAAGGCTGTTAGCACTCTAGTTGTTCTTTAGAACACTCTGGGAAGCTGCAGTAGAACACAAAGGAATCAACTGACAGTCTCTGCCCTTGTTGGATGTACATGTTTTACTGAGAATGTCAGACTTCATTCTCACATGACTGAGAAAGATAATGTGAATTTACAGAAAATATGCTCTCATTTTAGCTTCTGGGGCACCTTCCAAAACTGTATGGGACAATCATGTGAAAATAGTTTTCTCTCAAACATGATTCATGATATCCCAGCAGAAGGTTTTTCACAGGGTAAAATCACCTTAGAACACACCACAATTCCTGAAATTAGTATGGTACCATCAACAAATGAATTCTAATGTAACTAAAGTCTGTTATCACCTTTTATAGTTCTCCTTTTGGTAACCCTCAAAATCTTCGATTCACTACAATGCATTTCAAAGGGGTACTATCATTTATATTGGTCCCAAGATGGCTGCCAGCAATTCCAGGATGAAGTGCTGACAGCCAATCAGATCTCACGATGACATGTGTGGTTAGGCTCCGCCCAGATATATATGTGTTTTTACTTTTGATTTTCTCAGCAACTACTGAACGGATTTACACCATTTAACAAAAGGGTTCTTTTGAACCAAGAACTACCTCTTTGCCAAATTTGGTGTAATTCCGTTCAGCAGTTCGAGCTGTAGCCTTGCATAAAGTTTCCTATGGGAAATTGATTTTTTGACTCTTATTTTTTAATTTCTCCGCAACTACTGAACGGATTTACACCATTTAACAAAAGGGTTCTTTCTGAACCAAGAACTACCTCTTTGCCAAATTTGGTGTAATTCCGTTCAGCAGTTCGGGCTGTAGCCGTGTCTAAAGTTTCCTATGGGAAAATGAATGGGGAAAACACGTTTTGGGACCCCCTTTTTCTCGGCCCCCGCTTGACGAATCACCCTGAGACTTTCAGGGTAGGAGCGGACCGGAGCGGGCCATAAAGTTTGAAAATGATGCGAAGATTTGTCAACCGACGCAAGAGTTATTTCAAATAGAATGTCGCGGATTTCCTATGGAAAATAGGTCCTAACTATAACTATCTACTGGCGACCGCCAGATAATATATATATATATATATATATATATATATATATATATATATATATATATATATATATCCCCATAACGAGAGATAATGATACGCGCTCTCAAAAATCACACAGGGATGTCGAAAACAGCTGATTTATTGAGTCATAAATCGCAACGTGACGCGCCTCGGCCGTCAAGTGGCCTTGATCACACAAAGTGTAAAACAAACAGAGCCTCATTTCATACATAATGTAAACACTGCAATAGGACTCGATGTCTCAAGTGACAGAAAGAGAGGACTACCAACTGAGTTTGGTCGCCATCTTGTAGTGGATACGATACAGTGTAATAAATGTCATGGCAATAAACAATAAACAGTGCTGTGCGTAAACCTCATACCTAGAGAGTAGCAGGTAAAGGGGTCGTAATACATGCCACAAAGGCCCCACAGTAAAAGATGGTTGGGCAGACACCTCACAGGTAAGTCTAGTAGATTGTCACGACAGTGCCGGCTCTAGGACAGTGCGACCGGTGCCACCGCACCGGGTGCTGACTTCGCATGGGGGCGCCTGTTTGCTAGTTTATATTGTGCTTAAAAGCACCTGCTGCCGCGTTCCTGGCCTCCAGCAATTTTCAGGCAACAATTAATATGTCAAGAAAACTCCGGTGATGAATGTTCTTCTAGGCGAGATCGGAGTTTTGTCTAGTAGAAGTTTTAACTCGTGGAAGTTTTGAGTCATGGTAAGGTAGCGCAGAGGATTAATATGCCTGCTGCAAAGAACAAGTACCATGCAGATCACAAAGTGAATGTAATGTAAACAGATCATTGGGTTACTGCTTTTGTCACAGACTTCCTTTTGTTAGTTGCAGTTTACAGTGAGCTATTAACTGTCAAAGAACTGCGTGCAGACTTCAAGGTATAGATTCGAGTGTATGGATTTTTTCCCCAGACTTTCATTATTCCAATATTGCAAAAAGGGTTCATTTGGGTACAAATCTGCTCTTGTTATTAAAGAGTCATTTTAAATTCAGAGTTTGTGCTTCTCCAGACCAAGTACTATTCAACTATACTGCCTACCTATATGGATAAAATGTGAATCCACCCCTTGTTGTCCTCTGTCTAATGTAACATTTCCTATACACTGATTTACACACCTATGATTGATAGTCTCTGTGTAATGTATGTGTTATGTAAAGTGCTCTGACACCCTTCACTTTTATGAGTGAAGCTATAAAATTAATTAAATGCATCTGAGAGAGAGTGGTTATGGAGACTGTTAAAGGGTGGTGGGGAGGGAATCCATGGTGGAGGTGGTCATTGGGGGGTGCCAAAAAACCTTGTCGCACTGGGCGCCACCAGAGCTAAAGCCAGCCCTGTGTCACGACATAGTGTCAAAGTATGCCTGCGCCAAATAGACACCGCTGGTACAGTGTAAGACAAATGCATTGTTTTAAGGTTGTTACGGCCTACTGTCAATATTGTCGAAATTCATGCAAAATTAGTGCTAAATAAATGTTGATAATGGCAGAATATAACATGATATATTCTATATGCACAATGGTGATTCAGTATATGGAATTACCGTATACACAAAATACTTTCCCCTAGTGGGTAAGTGGCAAAATGGTATGCCTCTGTTGTAAAGGGCTCTTAATACACAATAAAACATGAAAAATGTGATACATTGTAGTGCACAATTGAAAGAAGAAAAGTGAAAACAACAAAAGAAGAACTGCTTGTGAGAAATTGCTGGATGTGTATGGTGACGTTGTTGGTATTGAGGAACTCCTTTCTCATGCGGCTACTGCAACAAGCCTTGCAGTGTCTGCATGGAAAGAAGCCTTGCAGGTTGCTACCCTTGTCCTCCACTGTGGTGATGTCACTGTGTACCAGGATGTCTCTCAAACTACGTCCCTTTCTGTATGTGATGCGTGGTCTGTCAGGGATGGTAGTACCAATGATAGGATCTTTCCTCAACATTTCCCAGTTTCTTGCTAGGATTTTTTGAATTTCATTGGAACTGCCATTGTAGGTCAAAATGACCCGAGTGGTGTCGTCAGTGTCATCAGAAGATACCGCATTGTCTTTTTTCTCCAGGATGTTTGTCCTGCTCACTGTTTTTGCTTTTTCAACTGCCCTACGAAGGACGCACCTGGGGTACGCTCTTCCGCAAATCTAGTGAGCATGGAGTTTTGTTCAGACAAAAAGGACTCCTCTGAGCTGCAATTACGCTTAGCCATCAGGAGTTCCCCATAGGGGATGCTCCACTTGAGCTTGTCGGGATGACTGCTAATGGCTTGGAGTAGACTGTTGCCTGCTGTGGTTTTTCTGAACAGACTTGTGTGAATGGAGTTATTCTTGATTTCAACCTTGATATCGAGAAACTCCACTGCTTTGTTACTGATATTGCTGGTAAGTACCAGATTGGACTTGTTAAGGTTCAATCTACATATGAAGTCTGTCGCTTTGGTAGTGGTCCCCCTCCATATCAGAAAAATGTTATCTATGTACCTCAGCCATATGATCACCTTCCTGAAATCTTGGCTGAGCTTGATGTCTTTCCTTATCTCATCTTCCCAGGCTCCTAGGAACAAGTTCGCAAAACTTGGAGCGAAACCAGTCCCCATGGCTGTTCCGAGGATCTGTTGGTATATTTTGCCATCAAATAGAAAAAAGTTATTGCTGAGACAGTACCTGAGCATTTCGGTGATCATATTGGTATGTTCTAGGTGTTTCACAGGTCTTCTAGAAAGGTTTTTTATGCATGCAGAAATGCCCAATTCATGCTCAATGATCGTATATAATGAGCTCACATCCATGGTGATTAATAGAAAGTCCTTTTGCCACTTGACCCCTTCAATTTTAGTGAGAAAGTCTTTAGTGTCCTTCACATATGAAGGTAGGGTGACTGCTTGATCTTTCAGAAAATGGTCCACGTATCTGGACACATTCTCTAGGGCACTACCTCTGGAGGACACGATGGGCGGACAGGGGGATTAGATAGATCTATATGGATTTTGGGGAGAAGATATAGGACTGGGAGTTTGGGAAAGTCTTTTTTAAGAAAGCAGTATTCTTCCCATTCTAACAGGCCTTTGTCTATCCAATCAGCTAAGTTGTTCCAAATCCCTAATATGCTCTTGGTGTATTCATTCTTGTTGGTTAAGGCATAAAATATGGGGTCACTCAATTGGCGTGTGGCCTCTGCTATGTACATGTCCCTTCTCATAATCACCACATTGCCTCCCTTGTCAGCAGGCCTTATAACAATGGAGCTATCAGTGGCTAGATTGGTAATCACATTTTTTTGTGCAACTGTGAGATTATGTGATAATGAACATGATTTCTTGAACCATGCTTTCTGTTTGAATTTCAACATTTGGTTGGATACAATGTCCTGGAAAGTGTCAATGTTATCATGTGGCATATTAGGTAAAAATGTAGACTTAGGTTTAAATTTAGTAGATACTGCTTTGTCATAGGTAATATCAAGATCACTCAGTATCTGGTACACGTTGTTGCTTTCATTCGTCCCTCCACTCTCCAGTTCATGTAGTGTCATAAGAGTGTCAATGTCGCTCATATTGAGTTCATCATTGGTGATAGCATTTTGGCTGGAACAGGGTTCTCTGCTGGGATTGGGTTTGAGTTTATGCCATTTATTTAACTTGAGTTTCCAACAGAATTTAAACAGGTCTATGCGAGTGCTCACATAATTCAGTGGTTCAGTGGGGCAAAAGGATAGGCCTAGACATAACGTTCTTTTCTCAAGGTCACTGAGAGGTTTCGCAGTGAGATTCACTATGGTGCACTTTACGTTTGCATCATCCATTACGATGCTGTAGTGGAGCATGTTGCGGTGGTTCCCATGCACCCCTTGTAATTCCCTCTTCCTCTGCCTCTGCTTGAGTCGCCTTCTCCTTTTTCGCTGGCACCCTGGCCCCTTCCTCTTCCCCTTCCTCGAGGATTCAAGTTCCTGTTCTTGGGTTTCGCAGTGGTGCGTGTTGTTTGTTGGCACCGCTGAAGGAGCCAGTACTCGTCTAAAAAAGTCTTAGGTCTTACATCTGCCTCATTGCTGGATACTGAACTCACTGAGGTCAGTGATGTGAGTGATGTGGCTGAATTGTCCTTGTCAACATCACTCAGACTGGCTCTAATGTCTTCTGTTGTTGTTCTGCGTGTGTTCATGGTGGTTTTGGTTAAACCAGCGGCTTCATATAGATGATCGCATTTCCGGCTATACATCAAAATTCTTCCTGTTTCGTAATCTACACAGTCCCAGTGTAGTTTCCGTTGCTTCCTCGCCTTTATGTCGTCTTCATAGTTAGTTAGTCTCTGTTTGAGTTCATCAAGGAATTTGGAAATGGTATCCAGTTCAGGACTTTTGCTCAGTTCATCTTTCAGCTGTTTGATTTCTCCAATAATGGTCTCCCTGTCCTGCCATGCATATTTGACCAATATCTCAAGCATTTTCCTTGAACTTCTAGCTGAATTAGCTGCCCATTCCTACAGCATTCTGGGATCTGGGGACTCATATGATGGAGTGGTATAAATCCTAAAATCCTCTAGGTATCATTTCTTTATCAATATAATCCTGGAGGGAGACAGCCTCCCACCATTGGGATATTTCCGTTTTGCTCAATTTCTCCAATTTCTTTAGTAGGTCAGTCACGGTGGAGTCCCGGATGGTAAGCGTGCTGGTGACTTGTCCTTTTCCTGGCGCTCTAGCAAGGAGTGTCTGCACGACTGCGCTTCTGTCGCTGTCGTCTTCCATCATGTACTGCTATCCTATGTGCTGGTCACCACCTTGGTGAGTGTTTTAACATCTCTGGAGTCCCCCTCTAACAGTGACAAAGTTCCTCCTGCCGCCCGTAATGTCTGGTTGTACTCTCAGAACTCTCTGAACTTCGAAATGACAGATGAGAGTAACTGAAGAAGGGTAAGTCTGGCGTTCGTGCACGTTGAAGAATAACCGAGTGCACTACCCTCCCGCCTGAAAATCAGGCGTCGGTGTTCGCAAGTGTATGCTCCAGTCAAAGCCGTACGTGTCACACCGGGAACGGACGTAGTAATCCCCCCGCGTCTTCCGACAGCGGTGAACCCCACCACCTCACAGACCCATGCGAGCGCCCCCCTCTGAGACGCCCTCATACTCACCGTTCAAACAATGATCCACAGACCGGGCGGCCGGACTCTCTCTCGGGTTTCCTCCGTGCAAGTCCCAACTCCGAAGTGCTCCTACTGGAAACCGGAGACGCTAGGGAGGTGGCGCGTAGACCGGAGGAGCAACTGGTAAATTAATCCATAACAAGAGAAGATGATACACGCTCTCAAAAACCACACAGGGATGTCAAAAACAGCCGATTTATTGAGTCATAAATCGCAACGTGACGCGTTTCGGCCGTCAAGCGGCCTTGATCACACAAAGTGTAAAACAAACAGTGCCACATTTCATACATAATGTAAACACTGCAATAGGACTCGATGTCTCAAGTGACATAAACAGAGGACTACCAACTGAGTTCGGTCGCCATCTTGTAGTGAATACGATACAGCGTAATAAATGTCTTGGCAACAAACAATAAACAGTGCTGTGCGTAAACCTCATACCTAGAGAGTAGCAGGTAAAGGGATAGTAATACATGCCACAAAGGCCCCACAGTAAAAGATGGTTGGGCAGACACCTCACAGGTGAGTCTAGTAAATTGTCATGACATAGTGTTGAGGTATGCCTGCGCCAAATAGACACCGCTGGCACTAAATCAAGATACATGCATGGCAGTTGTTCAGTGTAAGACAAATGCATTGTTTTAAAGTTGTTACGGCCTAGTGTCAATATTGTCGAAATTCATGCAAAATTTGTGCTAAATAAATGTTGATAGTGGCAGAATATAACATGGTATATGCTATATGCACAATGGTGATTCACTGTATGGAATTACCGTATACACAAAATACTTTCCCCTAGTGGGTAAGTGGCAAAATGGTATGCCTCTGTTGTAAAGGGCTCGAATATACAGTGAAACGTGAAAAATGTGATACATTCTAATGCACAATTGAAAGAAGAAAAGTGAAAATTCTTAGCTGGGGTGACCGGAACATCAGGAGAATGATGCCACGAAGAAAAGCGTAGGGACCCCTGTAGAAATACCGGTCCAGTCCAGTCGGTCCCTTTCTTTCCTCCTGTAAGAGATAGAGAATCGTGAAAGACATTTTACTACGTTAGCGACAGACAGTAGGAAAGGTAGACACAAGAACAAAACCTCTATGTTAAGTGCAAAACGAGGCATCAATGCTCAAAAGTATTACAGGTCTTGAATGTTTACAGGCATGATAAACATAACTGCTCTTCGTGCAGGTGTATGGCAATTTTTTCGTCCATGTTATGCCCTCCCGGGAAGCGTGTTCCTAGGTCAATGATGTACCTGGATTCCCGCTTCCTAAGTTGTAATTCTCGATTGCCTCCTCTGTGTTGGATTCTCACTTGCTCAATGATGAAATATTGAAGTTTGGCACTGTCAGAGTAATGGTGTGTTTCAAGTAGGCCTGGGTGGTAAATTCCGTTCCGCTCGCGGAATTTGCGGAATTTGGGTAATTTCGCGTTCCGCGGAGAACGTGAAATTGCCAAAAATCCCGCGATCCACGACTTCGCGGAGTTTTTTGCTTGTTCGCGCTTTCAAAATGCGTGTTCGCGAGATATTTCTCCCCGAGCACGCAAACAGCGTTCGCGAACAGGAAAAAAGCATCGCGAACGGGCGGAACGAGCAATTCCGCGTGTTCGCGGAACTTTTGCGTGCTCGCGGAGATTTTTTACCATTTCGCGGAGCTTTGCGTAGCGCGATTACGCAAATTCCGCCCACCCCTGGTTTCAAGTGTCTGGCTATGGGGTAATGCTGATCCCTGTTGGTGATGGCCCTCATGTGCTCAGGACCCGCTTTTTAGCCATGTGTGTTGTGCGCCCAACATAGCGGAGATTAAACAGGCATTCAAGTGCATAAACAACAAAAGAAGAACTGCATGTGAGAAATTGTTGTATGTGTATGGTGACATTGTTGTTGGTATTGAGGAACTCCTTTCTCATGCAGCTACTGCGACAAGCCTTGCAGTGTCCGCATGGAAAGAAGCCTTACAGGTTGCTACCATTGTCCTCCACTGTGGTGATGTCACTGTGTACCAAGATGTCTCTCAAACTATGTCCCTTTCTGTATGTGATGCGTGGTCTGTCAGGGATGGTAGTACCAATGATAGGATCTTTCCTCAACATTTCCCAGTTTCTTGCTAGGATTTTTTGAATTTCATTGGAACTGCCATTGTAGGTCAAAATATATATATTCACTCAAAAATAGGGGTTACTACATTTCTACAAAAACAACTTTAAACTGCACAAACAACATTAGAAATATCATAGTTATAGTTTTCATTCAAGCTTCTAGTTAAATATTTTATTAGACAACATATTGTACCCTTTATACTTACATATTACTTATAAACATTACAGAAAAATGTAAATAACTATTCATCACCAAAATCACATCTATTATGTACAACATTAAACAAGCCATTTAGACAGCATTAATGAAAGTAGAGAATGAATATAAAAAATAATGTGGACATGAAAATATTTCTACACTTAGTACATCGATAGATGGCCAGTTATGGTTCTTTCCATTTTTGTGTAATGTGTATAAGTAATATGTAAATATAAAAGGGTACAATACATTATATAATAAAGTATTAAAGTAGCGGGTTGAATAAAAAACTATTGTTTTTTGTGAATTTGTTAGGTTTTATGGGAAATATGTTATAAAAGTTGTCTTAACATTTAATGTATAATGAAGGATATTTTTAATTATTTAAAAAAAAAAAATTATTTGGGCTTTATTTGGGCTACATTTATGTTGCCCAAATCTTTTAACAAGTCATTTTAATGGAAACCTGTTAGACATATTGTAATGTAAGTTTAAAAGTTTTAAAAATAGTAGTACTAACCAGGGTTTAGGGTATATAGGTACAGTAGGCATGTATACTTTGTATTTTTATTTTTTATTTTGCAAGTACCGCAGTACTCTACGAGTGTAACATTGATTCTGATAGGCTGGAAGAAGATCTTTCCAGGCAGTAGACAGCTTGTTTCTATTTTATGTTGGTTCTGTTATGGCGCAGAGCTATTCAGAAGTGTCCTAGGCTTCTGCATCTTGTTCTGCTCTTGTAGTGAACATTTTGCAAAGATGTCACAAAGCCCTCAACCTGCTGCAGCTGCTCCAGATTCTTTGAAGGGGAAGGAGGAGATGATCACTATGGAGGAGGAGTTACAGCATTGCAAGAAGCTGTAGGAGTCTGTTGTCTGGCAGTTCTTCTCCTTTGCACCTGGGGAGAAGAAAGTGAATACACGGCAGGTAACTTGTTGCCTTTGAAACAAAGTTATTTCTTGTGGGACTGGCCAACAGTATTCTCTTTGGACAACAGGAATGAGAAATCTTCTGTATTCCATGCATGCCGCCCATTTGTCCTGTGCAGAAAGAAGGCGCAACCTGTATTTGCAATACCTTGACCAGGAAACATCTGCTCCTGTTGCTTTGACTTCTGGCATTCCAAGGCAAACACCATCACAACCTTCCACCTCTTCTCCACCCACCATTACAGCAGCTAGCTCCCAAATTGTGGTAAATGTCTTTGGCAGGAATGCAATATCGTGGAGGCATACACGGGTACTGCAAGTACTGCAATATACTGACTTAAACATTCCTCTTGAGTTGGTTTTTGCTCACTGTTGTCCTCCCCAGAAGCCGTCGTTTTTTGTGGGTTTTTTGCAGGACATCTGTTCATACCCTGTTGGGTCCATCGTTGGTCCCATTGGCCAACAGTCCATTAAATAAAAAAGGAAAAAAACTTGGAAAAAACAATAAGAAAAAAAAAGTTTCATTGAAATATAGAGCTGTGTGCTATTGCTAACCTTTGTGCTATAGGTACTGCAAGTAAGTGGATGCAACTGAAGAGTAAATTAGAAGGTAAGTGATTGGTAAGTCTCTATAAAAACAAATACTCAATTAAATTAAGAAAACCTATGCTTTCATTGTGCTGTAAAATATTTAGTTACACACATGTAACAAACATACTGTGATATAAATACATATTATAGCTAACATTGTTTATTTGGTGCTGTTCAGATGTTAGTAACAGAAACGTTACTAGTATATGCTATAATTTATGACACACCAGGGTGCAGATTAGCATTTACATTTAATCCTCATGCAATATTGGGGGAAAAACACAAATCTAATGTATTGTGCAAAAACCCTTATAAAATGTTGCTTGTTCAACTGTGAATTGAACTGCAATTAATGACGATTTTCCAACTATGTAACTACATGACTTACATAAAGCTGTAGATTTCTTTATAAGTCCTCAAACTTGTGAGGCCACATAATGACGTATCTACTCTATGTAGTATATGTACTCCATATTTCAGAAATGTTCACTGAACAACCTACAATTAACATTTAGGAGCTAGTATAAGAATGTAACAGTCCATTAGGTTTTTAGGCAATCTGTGTTTAAATTTTAACTTCCTGTTATCACATTCAGTCCATCCTGTATTGTTTCTTAAATATATGGTGTAAAACTATTGCTGGACAAGTAAAAGTGGGTCCAGAAATTGAAATCAGAGTAGCTGTGAAATTGGTTATTATGATTTCAATCTTTCCATTATCTGCAGCATTTTTTGTATCATAACACATAAACTCCTATGGAGCACAGTTAATACAACAGTTGACACAAGTTCACATCCACAGTTTGTACACACATTAGAGTGCACAGTTGATATATCAATTTCTTAAATGAAATAGATTTACAATCAGGAATAGGAAGATATAGAAATCTTTCAAATTCCGTGACGCTGAAAAAAATCATGTACGCATTCATGTTCCCAATTTTAGCTTGTGGCAAAAGATCAAGATGAGGGAAAGTTTCATTTTCTAGTATTTCAAGAATAGAAATCCAAACTTCCTGTGCATCCTTTTTCGTTTAATGAGAAACAAACAATTGCCCTATGAACATCAACTACATCTGTGACACCACTTAAAGACTTGCAGAATTGTTTGTTGTACTGAAGTAATGTTCACAAATGACTTATAGTTTTACAGAATGGCTTATCACAGACTGCCAGAATCACTGGGGTTTGTCAGTGGCGGTCTTCCGACTGCCCTAATATGACAAAGGTAGTCGGGCCACCCTTGGACCACCGCAATCTCCAGGGATCAGAGATCTCTGGTGGTGGCATGGTGATCTTGAGTCCGCAATATGCTTTGTGGAGCCACCGCTTCCCCGCCAATCATATTACGAGTTTCCTCACTGCCACGTTTTTCATGGCAGTGCGACCTCCATGAAAAGTGTGGCAGTGAGGAAACAAAGGGGGCCTCTACAGGGCCCCCTGGTGCCTCACGCCATGTGGATACATGTTCATGCACACCACTACCTGCACAGCATGGACTGCAGTAGTCCATGCCGTTGAGGTACTGCCTTTGACGTTCCCATTGCTGTGCCTATATCATAGGCACTGCCTTGGGAACGCCAAAGAACAGCCCACCAGACAGAAGAAAGCTCCTAATCTGGCGGCGATTCAAACATAGGTCTGGTGGTGGAGGAGCAGGGCATTCCCACTCCCGCACCTTCAAACTCCTAATAAGGCCCTAAGGGCCAGATGTATCAAGCATTTTACCGTTCGCAAACGGGCCAATTCGCAGAATTGGCCTGTTTGCGAACGGTAAAAAGCCTTTTGGGATGTACCATCTCAAAAGGCATTCGCAAAATAGGGAATCGCAATTTTTGTGATTACCTAGTTTGCGAATGCATTTAGGGAATCGCAATTTGCGATTCCTTAAATGCAATGCTGGAAGCAAAAAAATATTGAGACCTGGCTTTAAGGAATTGCAAATTACCACCAACTTCAAGTTGGTGGTAATTTGCAAATTCCTAGAAAAATTCACCTTTTTGCATTTTTCTAGGTGCCATGTGGCGTACATACATGCCCTTAGGGCATGTATGTGCGCCACATGTGCACACATGCATATTTCAGGGGTGCAACAGGGTGTCCTTTTGGCCCCCTTGCAACCTTGAAATTGCATGCGCAATTTGAGAGTACCTATTGGGTACTCACAAATTGCGCATGCAACTCCCATTCATTCCTATGGGCCTCTAGGCCCATAGAAATGAATGGGAAGCCATTCCTTATTTGCGAATATTAAGGAATATGTACGAATCGCAAAATGTTTGCAAAAACCTACATACATTGCATTTTGCGAGTCTATAATAGCAAATCAGTCAAATTCGCTATTATAGACTCGCAAAATCCAATGTTGATACATCTGGCCCAAAGTCTTTATCTAAAGGTAAACATAATAGCAAATTTATAATAAGATCACTATAGCAGTTGATCCCATTACTGTGACTAAACCAAAAGTCTTGAATTTCAATGTGGTTTTCCTTCTTCTTTCTTATACAAGGCTGAACATTTTGTTAATCATCATCAGTTCTGAAACTTTTTTTTCTTTTCTTATATATTTGAGGGTTTTAGACTACTGGATATTATCCAAGTGAAGGAGTATACATTGGTTTTAAAGATTATATTTCCATAGACAAGAAGGGTCTGCATTAATTTTGGTGTCATCCACTTCTATAATATATAATCCTTGTTATGTTTCCACATGAGACAAAGCAACATAGGCCGTACCGTCTTTAAAAACAGTCGAGCCAATGTTAACTAGTACATAATCCAAGCTTAAAACTTGTGATTTATTTATTGTCGCAGCATAAGTTAAATATAAAGGAAATTGTTCTCTTCAAATACATAAGTCCTCGATTAATATAAAACTTGCTGTTGACCTTACAATGTGTTTGGGATCCTTTATATTATCAAACTTCACAATAACACATTCTATTGCATCATGACATTTAAATTGTCTAAATTGTATCATGTATCCCATTGCTCCATTCATGTCCTTGTTCTACATCTAAATTGTGTCAAACTCTTTTTGTAATCTGGTTGTTCATGACACTGAATTCTCCATCTGTAATAATTTTGTAGATAATGTTTTGGTTAAAGGAATATTTGCTCTTTGACTTTCAAATGAATCCATGCAAGGTAAATGTACAATTTCTTTATGTTCCATTTCTAACATTTCCATATTTAAATCATTGCATTCTTTTAGGGTTGACATCAAACAAACAGCAGGTATTGATTGTAAAAGAAGTGAATGCATAACTTCCAGGCACTTTTCAAATTTTGAAATAAACTTTCTTTTTGGCAGGTCCTGAAACAATCCCTAGCCTAATATCTTTTAAAATCTTCCCATACTCTTCCGTGTTTTTTGGTGTCAGCTCACTGTACAAGAAATGTAACCAAATATTAACATTACCTATACTACCTAAGCAGTTTCATATTTCTTTAGCTGTCACAGTTTTAAATATTGGCTCACCTTTGACCGGAGTCAGTTGACGTAGATCACAAAGAACAATAGCATGTTTACCATCAAGCAGATTATCATGTTCTGTCTTCAGTATTTCTGTCATTCGTAAGAGAATAAAAGCCAGCATCATGTTGGATACCATACTAACCTCGTCTATAATCAAAATGTGTAGGTTTTTCAGAACTCAGCGACGTTCTTGAGAAGTATCACTATTTAGTTTTAAATATTCAACTTTATTATTGTACTCCGCTGGTAGAAATAATAGTCGATGTAATGTTATTCCTTTAATATATTGTGTGGCTAATCCACGTAGAGCTGTATCTATACAAGATATGGTTGAATTGGTCATTTGTTGTAGGTAAGCTGTTATCATTTTAACAAGAAAACCTTTACCTGTACCAGCTTGACCTGATTTAAATTTTGAAATAGCCTCGTATTCGGAATATGTACATGAACCATGTTCATGTTGTAGTCCATTTCAACTCTTCCTTTAAAATCCTAAAATATTGCACATTCATCACCATTTAATTGTGATAACTTACTTTTTCTCTTTCCTTACGCATTTTTGCCATCACAAGTTCTACCTCACCGTAGCAATTTGTTCTTTCATTGAAAGTATTTGGGCCTCCAAGTGGGTCAGCACAACTTCTATTAGACACTTTATTTGTTCTTCCAGTATCATATAATATTTCCTGTTGGATTTTTTTCTTCTAACTTTTCTTGCTGCAACAACTCAACATAAATCTTAAACTCTGATATTGTTATATTTGGCTTGCAGTCATAAAAATCTTCGTCATTAGATTTGCATAATCCAATCAATTCTTCCTCTTTTTTCCATGGTTTAATAAGCGGTAAGAGTGCCAAGAAGTACAATTCTTTGTTTGAAGATTAGCATATGTAAGTTTGCGATGATTGATGAGTGTAGGTTTTGAATGACATATTAAGCAAGCAACCATCTGTTCACTGGGCATGACATTTTCCACTATTAATATCCTCAACAAAATTATTTCTGTAAGTATCAAATTGAGAAACTTCATATAGTGGCAACTTTTCCGATATAGGGCTTCTCTTAGGATAGTTTGTGTCTAGTAAATTTGTTTTCACAATGACCTTGTTTCCAGGATCAAAGAAAGATATTCAATTTCGGGCAAACTTTTTAAAACTCTTCTTTTTGATAAGGCTAATCCTAAACTAAGCCATATAATGGCATGAGATTTAGCATATACACTGGAAGAACTTAAACAGTCACATGCCTCATAACTGCTAATCTCTCTATGAGATAGCATTTGAAGGCTAAATCTATACAGCTAAAGCTTTAGGGCGTAATTACGAGTTCGCAGGTCCATGGGATCGCTAAACCTGTGGTGGCGGTCCCTGGCCTGACTGATGGACCACCGGCCATATTACGACTACGGCAGTGGGACACCCAAAGGACCACTGCTAACATCAGGATCCTTGATCCCGTTATGGTGGCGCAGCGGTCAGAGGCCATAATATGCTGGCAGTGCAGCTGCTGCTCCACCAAGCATATTATGAGTTTCCTCACTGCCCTCCTTTTCATGGGGGTGAGCCCGCCATGAAAAAGGTGGTGGTGAGGAAACTAATGTGCCTCTGTGCACAGGGTTGCATGCAGGGGGGCACATGGTGTGCCCCCCTGTCTGTATGTACCTCCATGTTCCTGCACGGAATGAAATGTACAACATTGTGCATTGTGGTCTGTGCAGGAACGTGCTTTGGCATTCCTATTGCAGTACATTTTCTAAGGCTCTTTGCCTGGGACCACCAAAGCACTGCCCGCCAGACCAAGAGAAAACTTCTAATCTGGCGGGCAGACAGATTTGGTGGTGTGGCAGTAGGGTGCAAGCGTGGCGGCCCGCTGCCACACCACCAAAGTCGTAATCAGGATCTTAGCCTCTGCAGAAATGTATTATCATACTTCCTGTATATCAGTTTTCTCAGCTTTAGCACTATAGTCACATACCAGGCAACAGCAGTTGAATCATAAGCAACAAATTGGATATCAAAGTTTGCATTCCACGTATGTAGCATTAAAGGGTTGTGATCATTAATCCCCTGTCATGCGTGTCTTCTTTTAAAATTGAATGTGTTTTTTGGGCACTTTCCTTTGACAGCATGTCTAACAGAAGGTTATTGACTTTTCCCTTTTTTTTTTTTGGACTTGGGAATCAAAAGCGACATTTATTATACACTTTCAATCTGTTTCGAAATATCCTTAAACAGTATTTTACACATTTGTGACTTTGAAATTTCAGTACTTGGTCAAACAATTGTTTTTTTTTCTTTATTTGGGATTTCACAAGTAACATATTGTTCTATAAATTGAAGAACAGAATCATCAGAGTCATATCCAAATTTTAGTGCATTCTTTATCCATAATAACATATGAATATGAGGGGCACCTCTCGCTTGGTACTCCTTTCTCCAGAAGAAATCAACCTCCTCTCCTAGGAAGTTTTTATTTTTATTTGTTGGGAACTCAAGCATAGTTTTCAATTTGTGATTAAAAAATCTGCATACATTTGCTGGATCCTAAGAACAAAATTCCCCTGGTGTTTTCAAAGACACATCTAGCAAATTATTGTTAGCCCTTGGTAAGAACGTGTATAAATCATTCCCTAGGTATTTGGCACAGTTTAAAGTGAGAAACCAAGTAGGTGGTCCCAAAATACTTAACATACATTTGAGTTCTCTGTGTCTTCTGAACCAATATTCATTTGTACATCTTTGACATGTCATGATATTAATTAAGTTATATTCCAGGTTCTCATCATTACTTTTTAACTTTATGTAAAAAATATTTAGTTGTTATGGTAGTAAACCCTATTCCAGTTCGCATGGCACGGGCAACAGTATAAGAGGTAACAGATAATTAACGATCATATAGTAAAGTGAAAATATAAGGTATATTTTTGCCTAAAATGTGGATCTTCAGAATATAGTCTTGTAAAACAATATTCTGATGCAGAATTTAGAATCGGACGATCATCATATCACCCTCCTCTCCCAGCTAACATCGAGCCTCTAAAGTCTCCTTCCAGATACCAACAGGATTTCCTGTAGCTTCTCTCATTTGATAGTGTTCTCAGGATTCACCCAATAAGGGCATGATTATGATGTTGGCATACCGTTGCGGTCTCAGCACCAACCGACCTCCGGTCCCGACACCGCAATTAAAGTGCGACCCCACATGGTGCGGTCACATACTGCCATTTCTCTAAACCAGCCATAGCACAAGCTCCCAAAGAGAAATGGGAGCCAGTGTGAATCCCTGCACCGTTGCCAGGCACCTCATGGTGCCTGCCACATCGTGCAGGGATTTAGAGGGGGTCACCATAGGTGCCCCCCACATCCCCAACCAGAGGACCAGGGGGTAAGGGGCCCTGCTAGGGGCCCCCAAAGGCACTTTCTGACAGCAAATCCATGTTGGAAATGCCAACATGGATTTGCTCTTGGAAAGTGCCATCATAATCCCAAAGGCGGAAACACCTTCCTCATGGGATTGTGCGGCCCTTCTGACTGGCCGACGGGCTCCTCGAGCCAGTCGGATGTCAGCCGGCTTGACCGGCCGGTTTGAATTCTGACCGGAATAATTGTAATACGATGGTTGGAAGTCAAACCAGAGATGTCAGTCAGGGCTTTCCGACCGACATCCTAATTAGCCCCATAATCTTTAGAAAGCAATGGGTGTAAACTGTAGTGCTCGTATATTTCTTCTGACTATTCCTTGTTAATTATTTTTAAAAAGCCTTGCATTTGTGTCCATTGGAAGTTGTAGGTCATTGGTGTCTAAGAAGTCCTTGGCTTGGAAGTAGTTTATGTTATTTTGTAACAAGTATGAAATAGCATCTTTTATTTTTTAAATGCTTATTAATTCTTGTCAAATGTTTTTATCTTTTTAGGAACTCCATTAACTAACACAACTAAAGGTTCTTCTAATTTGCACTGTGCTCCCACAGTGCTAATATTTTTCTTAAAATCTAATCTTGGGAAAACAAACAACCTTTCCTTTTTGTGCACACACTAATTCCTGTGCTTGAAATTTTACTTATTTTGGTTGCCTTCTAATAACAGTTTGGAAAGGATGAAATGTTTGAATTAAGATACGTTTGCATAAATTCAAATTTTATAATTCAGGAGGTATAAGGTAAATGTCCAAATTATTCTCAATTGAGCATTAAGGCATAAAGTTATGGTCAAGTTTTCCAAGGCAATCATAGCCTACCATTTGATCAGAACAGACATTGTGGGCCAGATGTATGAAGGTCCTGTTTTGCGATTTCCCAATTGCGAATCTTTGCGATTCGCAATTAGGAAATCCCAAAACGGAATTCATAAAAGTGTGCTTAACACTTTTAGCGATTCCTAGGGGATTGCAAATGACCTACCTCATAAATATTAATGAGGTAGGTCGCAATTTGCGACCCCCTAGGAATCGCAAAAATCACAGGGACTGTGGCCTGCTGGGCTCAGCCGACCACCATGTCTGTGATTGCTTTTTAATAAAGCAAATCTTTTTTTTAAATGCAGCCCGTTTTTCTGAAAGGAAAACGGGATGTGTTTAAAAAGGAAAAGTTTTCTTTCATTTTTAAGAGCAGGCAGTGGTCCGCGGACCACTGCCTGCTCTTAAAAAACGATTTTACTAACATTCACAAAAGGGAAGGGGTCCCTTGGGGACCCTTTCCCATTTGCGAATGGATTAACACCTACTTGAAGTAGGTGGTAATATGGAATGTTTTGCGACCGCATTCACGGTCACAAAACATTAAAGAATACCGTTAGGATTCGCTATTTGGAAGGGATGCCCTGCCCACGCCTTCCAAATAGCGAATCGCAAACCCATTTTGCAATTCGGTAACAGGTTACCGAATCACAAAACTGGGTTTGCTGCATCAGAAATGCATTTTTTGCGATCGCAAGCGGGCTGATTCTGTGAATCGGCCCGTCTGCGAGGAGCAAAATGCATGATCCATCTGGTCCTAAATCTGTTTTCTACAATAAGATGAATAGGACATTTTCTCCAAGCTACTCTATCTTCTTTGTGCAAGTCCATAATTGTATCATTCACTGTAGTTTCAGTGGGTTTATCATGTCTGTGGAGAAGTGATCCTCACAGTCACCACCAGAGTATTTTGATTCAATATAGTTTGTAATCAATAGGACTTTCTCTGCATTACAGTGTAATAAAGCAACATTAAGTACCTCCAATTGCATTGCAGGGCCTTTCACTAAATATAAAGTTTGTAAAAGGTTTTGGATAGTGTATTGAAAGCATTTTAATGTAATGAAAAGTAGAGTTACACTTATCATTTTTAAGACAGCCTAAACTATGCCACTGCATCAGTGTAAGATTCCAAAATGGACAAATGTCCAAGGTTTGCAAAGTTTTATTTTTGCTTTGTAAATGATTTTTCTTACTAGAGATGATAAGGTTTATTAGTATTTCTATACAATTTGTTGTCATTTTGCATATAGAAGTGCAATTATATTTATAAACAGGATGTTTACTTCTTTTTTCCTGAACATTCTGTTCTGAGTGCTCCATAACATTGGCCACTTTTTTCTCTCAGCTAATCACAGAGCAATGCATAACTTCATAGCAATGTCCATCATTGTTTTCAGCTAGAATTACAATTAGTATATGTATGGTCCCTTCTTCGTGAAAGTATGGTTCACTACTGGACGTATGTCTCCAAATATGGTTGAAAAATTGAAGCGATTTAATTTCCTTTTGCCTTAGTTTTATATTTTAAAACTCAAAATTAAGTGTGTTAGTGTTTCATGCGAAAATAAATAATTTCCTTTTCACTGCAAAGACTTTCTCCACAATTAACTGAACATTTAGTTTATGTTTCAATTTAGGAGAATGGTGTTTAAAAGAATGAAGAAGTACTCTGTTTTTAAACTGTTTAGAGATAATACTTGTAATAGTCTCCCTCTTTATAGAACTATACAAGAAAGAAGAATTCACCTGTTTCTTTTTGGATGTATGCTCTCTATACGAAGATGCATGTTTGAGATGAATGTTTACATCCACAAGCATATTCTGAGAGGAAACTCATTTTTTTTTAAATTTGGAAACATTTAATATTACTTTTAACATTCTCCTTTTTACATCGTCCACTTTGTCCTGTGGAAGGTGTGGCTACCTTTTCTCTTATACCGTTGGAGTGCAATTTCATTTTCATTTTCTTCAAGTAATGCTTTAAAGGCCTTGTGGTAACTTTGAGCGTACCTGTACCACAAAATAAGTAACAAAAGAAAGAGCACTATTACTAATAAGTACAATGAAGTATAATGTAAAGATTTAATTTATATGTGTTAGAACTGGGGGTCTCTAGTTGGCAGAGGTAGGTACCTTTGTCCAAATAGGGACACTTGCTTCTAGTCAGGGTAAGGGGGATACACTACTAAAATAACCCCTGCTCACCCCCTTGGTAGCTTGGCACAAGCAGGCAAGCTTATCTCAGAGGCAGTGTGTAAAGCATTTGTGAACACATACAGTAACCCAGTGACAACACTACAGATGGACACCCCACAGGTTGTAGTATAAAAATAAGTATTTTTATATAGACTTAACACAAGACCCAAACGACAAAAATCCACTATACAATACGAAAAATATGACTGTCAATGGTAGAAAATAGCTCAGTTCAATAAAGGTGATAAATGCGACACTTTACTCTCAATGTACCTTTGGATGCGTAACGCAAAACAAACAAAAGGGTCGTAGGGAAGGTGATGCTTCGATTCCTTACACGCAGAAGGGAGGATGCGTTGGTTTCTTACTGCGGCCCGGTTCCGATTCATCGAGATGGCGCTCCGATGCGATGACGATCCGGTGCGATGCGAGAAAATGGCGTCTTGCTTACGGGCCAACAACGTAGACGGGATGCGTGCACGCCGACGGCCGTGCGGCGACTCGGCGATCTTCTGAGCTGCGACAAGCCCTGCAACACGCTTCTCCGGTGATGCGCCGGCGTCCTCTGTGGCGGCGGCACGCTTCTCTGGTGATGCGAGGCGCTTCGGTGATGCGATGGCGGCAGCGGCGGCGCGCTTACTCTGCGATGACAACTGCTGCGGCGGCACGCTTCTCCGGTGATGCGGGGCGCTTCGGTGATGCGACAGCGGCGGCACGCTTACTCTGCGATGCGACAACAACTGCTGCGGCGGCGACACGCTTCCTCTTCGTTGAGTCGTGCTTCCAGCTCCCAGCGACACGCAGTCTCTCAGAAGGCCCAACAGCAGTAGGCACTTCAATTCCCAGCAAGGGAATTCAGGAGTGGAGGTGGGGGTGAAGTCTTGTATCCCTGAGACTTCAGGCAGGAGGCAAGCTCAATGTTCAAGCCCTTGGAGATCTTCTTCAAGATGATGAAAGCACACTCAGTCCTTTTCTCCTTTCTTTGGCAATAAAGTAACCACTGCAGGCCAAGCCCAACAAGCCGCAGCATAGGGGTAGTCTCCTCCTTCAGCTTCCTGGTTCTTCTCCTCAGCAAAGGTTTGTCTTGATTCCCAGAAGTGATCTAAAGTCTTGGGGTCTGGGCCCCAATATTTATACTAGCAAATCCTTTGTCCTCTGAAGGCAGAGGGTCCTGTACCTAGTCCAAACCAGTTCTGGGTGCATTCTGCCAGTGCACAACTTCTTCCTTTGTCAGTGTGGGCCAGGGTCATCAGACACACCACAGGAGGTGGAGCCAACATTGTGGAAAGCAGGCACAGCCCTATTCAGGCCCAGGTGCTACTCCTCCCACCACTCCTCATGCATATAGGTCTATTCAGCCTAGTGCTGACTCACCCTGTCTCCTGGAGCCCCCCAGCCCCTGTCACTCACAAAACAAGACATACAATACACAAGCTAGCAGAGGCAGGCTGGATGGTTAGGCAAGAAAATACCTACTTTCTAAAAGTGGTATTTTCAAACACAGAATGTTAAAACCAACTTCACTAAAAGATGTATTTTATCATTCTGAGTTCAGGAATACTAAATTCGTTTTTCTACCATGTTCCCTGGGTCAGTTAGGATTATAAGATGTTATAATCAAACTGCCCATTCTGGCCTATGGGGACAGGTAGCCTTGCAATAGTTGAAAACGAAATTGGCTGTAATTCACTATCAGGACATGCCACACACATCAGGGCATGTCCTACCTCTACATACAATGCACCCTGCCCGCAGGCCTACTTTAGGGGTGACTAACATGCAGAAAAGGAAGGTTTGGGGACTGGTAAGTGGGTGCACTTACCAAGTCGACATGGCAGTACCAGACTGCACACAGGCTCTGCAATGGCAGGCCTGAGACACGCTTTCCAAGCTGCTCCGGTGGGTGGCACAACCAGTGCTGCAAGCCCACCAGCAGCATTTGATTTACAGGCCCTGGGCACACGCGGTGCACTATACTAGGGTCTGACAGTAAATCAAATAAGCCAATCATGGAGTCACTAATCCATACATCAATTCATCATAGGGAGCACTTGCACTTTGGCACTGATTAGCAGTGGCAAAGTGCCCAAAGCATCTAAACCAGCAAAAAATAGGTCAACAACAGAGGAGGCATAGCGAAAAAATGGAAGGGAGACCCACGCCAATGGTACCAGGTCTAACACGTGTCCCCTCCAGCTGAAATGTGGGGAAAACTACCCTACCTCTTGGGAGTTCTCAGCACTAAGGCGGAAAAATCTGGACAGGCCATCAGCATTGGCGTGTTCTGTAACAGGGCGGTGTTCCACCATAAAGCCCATCCCCTGTAGGGAAATGGACCACCTAAACAGGTTTGGATTCTCACCCCTCATCTGCATCAACCATCTGAGGTGCCTGTGGTCTGTCTGAACCCGGAAGTGAGTCCCAAACAGGTATGGTCTTAACTTCTTCAGCGCCCAGACCACAGCAAATGCCTCACGCTCAATAGCACTCCACCTCTGTTCCCGTGGAAGTAACCTTCTACTGATGAAGGCTACAGGTTGGTCTAGTCCCTCCTCATTTAACTGTGCCAGAACAGTCCCTACACCATGCTATGAAGCGTCTGTTTGAACAACAAATTCCTTTGAGAAGTTCGGCGCCTGAAGCACGGGAGACGTGCACATGGCAGTCTTCAAGGCATCAAAAGCTCTCTGACAGGTGTCAGTCCAAATCACTCTCTTGGGCTGCTTCCTGGAAGTCAGCTCTGTCAAGGGTGCAACGATGCTGCCATACCCCTTGACAAATCTCCTGTAATACCCGGTGAGTCCTAGAAAGGCTCTCACCTCTGTCTGGGTCTTGGGGGGTTCCCAAGCCAGAATGGTATCAATCTTGGGCAGTAGGGGCGCCACCTGGCCACTCCCAACCTGGTGTCCCAAGCACACCACGGAACCCTGCCCGATCTGGCACTTACTCGCCTTGATCGTGAGGCCTGCCCTCCGCAGCGCCATCAACACTTCCCAGAGGTGGCGCAGATGTTCTTCCCAACTGGCGCTGAACACTGCAATGTCATCCAGGTAGGCGGCACTGAAATCTTCCAGTCCAACCAACACCTGGTTGACCAACCTCTGAAAGGTGGCAGGGGCATTCTTCATCCCAAAGGGCATAACCCGGAATTGGTGTGGAGAATGCTGACCTCTCTTTGGCCCCATCAGTCAAGGCGATCTGCCAGTACCCAGACGTTAAGTCAAACGTGCTGAGGTACCGGGCAGCCCCTAACCGATCAATGAGCTCATCAGCTCTGGGGATGGGGTGCGCGTCAGTCCTGGTGACTGAATTGAGTCCTCGGTAGTCCACACAGAACCGGAGTTCGGGCGTGGCACCAGGCGCGGCAGCCTGGACCACTGGGCTGGCCCAAGGGCTGTGAGAGGACTCAATCACCCCCAATGCAAACATCTTGGAGACCTCCTCCTTGATGCAAGCTCTCACCCTGTCAGTCACTCTGTAAGCCTTGTGCTTGACAGGAGGACTGTCCCCAGTGTCCACATCATGGACGCACCAATCAGTGACACTAGGAGTCAGGAAAAACAGGTCAGGAAACTGTCCCAACAGTTGGCGACAGTCTTCCTGCTGCTCAGGTGTCAGGGAGTTAGAGAGGTTCACACCCTCCACTGACCCATCTTGCTCTGTTGCAGACAGGAGGTCAGGAAGAGGTTCTGTCTCCTCTTCCATTCCATCATCTGTTGCTAGGAGCATGCCCACTTCGGACCTCTCAAAATGGGGCTTTAGGCGGTTGACATGTAGGACCCGCAAAGGGTTCCTGAGAGATCGCAAGTCCACCAGGTAGGTGACCTCACTCTTGCGCTCCACCACCTCAAATGGTCCGGTCCACTTATGCTGGAGCGCGCAAGGCTCCATGGGGCCATGACCCACACTTTCTGCCCGGGCTGAAACTCGATCAGAGTGGCATTATGATCATACCACCGTTTCATCTCCTCCTGGCTGGCTTCCAGATTCGCCTCAGCGAGCTGCCTGAATCGCCTAGTCTGGTTTCTAAAGGCCAGCATGTAGCTAAATACATCCTGGGGAGGTTTACTGTGACTTTCTCCCAGCCTTCTTTCACCAGACTCAGAGGTCCTCTTACTGGGTGACCATAGAGCAGTTCAAAGGGACTGAACCCTAAGGACTTCTGTGCCACCTCACGGTAAGCAAACAAAAGGCATGGCAAGAGGACGTCCCACTTACGCCTCATGGGTTCTTCCAGACCCATAATCATGCCCTTCAGTGTCCGGTTGAATCTCTCAACCAGCCCATTACCTTGGGGGTGGTAAGGAGTGGTGAACTTATTTGAAAAGTTTTATATAGCGCTGGCTAGACCCGGAGGTATCAGAGCGCTTTACATGAGGAAGGACAATTGTTTCAAAGCATAGTTACAAAGTTACACAAAGTTACATCAGTTTCTGGAGCGTAATTACATGAGATACATGAGTTACAGAAGCAATTCCCAGAACTCCGCTATGTGTGACTCCCTTATCGCTATGGACTCTCTCAGAGGGGTCTCTGAGACTCCAGGTCATAAATGCTGGATCCCTTCCTAACAAGGGGAGAAGGAGTGCTTTGGCAAGGGGCACATTCATGGAGGCCATTTTAGGGGCAGTCGGACTGGTAGTTTCAGTTTCTGGAGCGTAGTTACATGAGGTACGTGAGTTACAGAAGCAATTCCCAATCCTCCGCTATGTGTGATTCCCTTATCGCTGTGGACTCTCTCAGAAAGGGGTCTCTGAGACTCCAGGTCATAAATGCTGGATCCCTCCCCAACAAGGGGAGAAGGAGTGCTTTGGCAAGGGGCACATTCATAGAGGCCATTTTAGGGATAGTCGGGCTAGTAGAGAAAAGACTATCATTGCAGATTGGTGGAATTGAGAGTTGGGTCGCTGGTTCAGTAGCCTGGGAGGCTGCTGCTCCAATGCAGCCAATGTTGGTGGCCATAGAGTGGAGAGAGCGTTAGCAGACTATGGAGTCCCCAGTAACATTGGAAATAAATGTTGGGGTGAGAAAAGGGAAGATGCGGACCGGGGGAAATTTCGGACGCCATTTTGAGGTCAGGCAGGTATAGGCAGGATCACCAGGGATATTGGCTAGACCCGGAGGTAACAGAGAGTTTTACAAGAGTATTGGTAAGAAACAAGTTACACATAATTACATAGGTTAAATACAATGTAGCACAGTAGGATCCATGGCATTAAAGTATGAGGGTACTCTAGGGAGGTAGGTATGACGCAACGTGATGGGTTCTGGGGCATCCGCAATATTCACAAATGAGGAGCAGATCCGAAAAGGTCACCCAGCTGGAGACCGGCGGGAACGGAGGTACGGACCAAGGACGCTAAGATGGCGGATGGGACAAGAGCTTGTACGCTTGAACTTGTACGTTACACCGCACTCCTGCCTCAGGGACTTCATATACTTGGAAATGAAGTTTGTACCACGGTCAGACACCACCTCCTTGGGGAACCCCACGCGGGAGAAAATCCCCATCAGTGCACGTCCCACCACGGGGGCCGTCACTGTCCGAAGAGGATGGCTTCCGGGTACCGGGTGGCATGGTCCACCAAGACCAGGATGAACCTGTTGCCCATGGCTGTCTTGGGGTCCAGTGGCCCCACAATGTCAATACCCACCCGTTCAAAGGGGGTGCTGACCACAGGGAAAGGCTGGAGGGGAGCCTTGTGCTTCCTCCCACTTTTTCCACTTGCCTGGCAAGTCTGACATGTGCTGCAATGAGTGTCTGAACTCTTGCGCATCTGAGGCCAATAAAAGTGGGTGACAAGCCTTTCAAAGGTCTTGCCCTGCCCCAGATGTCCTGCTAAAGGCACATCATGAGCCAAACCCAGTAGGAAGGCTCTGAAGCGCTGGGGTACCACCAGCACACGGGCTGACCCAGGCTCAGCAACCTTAGGCACGCTATACAGGAGACCATTTTCCCAGTAGATCCAATGTGATCCAGACTGATCACCTGCTGCCTGGTTTGTGACCTGTTGCCGCAAACCCACAAGAGAAGGGCACTTGTTCTGCTCCTCGCAGAACTCCTCCCTGGAGGGTCCTCCTTCTTGCTGCCATTGGGTCAGCTCAGGCAGGTCCCCCAGTTCGGCCACTTGCTCCCCTGTAGGTTCCAGAGCATCCCCCTCAGGTTCTGCTTCCTCCTAGACTGTGGGAACTGCGGGGGCCGGTTTCCCGTGCCCCCTTCCTCTTCTCTTCAAGGCAGGCACCTGGGCCACCCTCTCAGGCTCCAGGTCCTCTTGAACACCTCTACTGGAGGCCATAGACCGAGTGGTCGCGCACGCCCACTCAGGCAGACCCAACATCTCTAGATGAGACCTTCTCTCCACCTCTGCCCAAGGTGAACTTTCTAAATCGTTGCCCAACAGACAGTCTACAGGCATGGCTGGCCTCACAGCTACTTGAAAGGTACCTGAGACCCCCGCCCACTCAAAGGGAACCTGAGCCACTGTGCAGTGGCTCTCTGAGTTGTCCGCGGCAACTACCGGGCAGAATGCATTGGGGATCACCTGCTCTTCAGACACCAGCCGACAACTGACAGCTGTCACACTGGCTCCGGTGTCTCTCAGAGCCTCCACTCCTTGGCCATTGATGGTCACCCACTGCCTGTATTTTTAGTGTTATCAGGCAGTTGGGTCCTGGGGACCATCTCACTGTCTCCTAAAGAGACCAAGGACATCGCTACGGGACCCCACCCACCTTGGGCACCCATCTCCTCCCCCAGGGCTACACCTGCCACCTGCCTGGGTGGTGCACCAGTGGGTGCTGTCTTCTCATACAAGGGACATTTAGAATCATAGGAGCAGTGGCCCACTTGACCACACTTAAAGCAAGTCCTGGGCCCCCTGTGAACAGGCTTATCTGTTGGGGCCCCTGGCTTCTTCTCAGGGGGAGGCTGGGAACCTTTCCCTTGGTTCCCTTGGGGATTACTTTGGGGCCCTTTCTGGAACTCCCTCTGTTTACCCTTGTCCCCCCCACTCCTCTGCTGGGGACCCTGCCCACCTTTGGCAGAGTCTTCCACGTGACCCTTGTGGACCCGGGTGCTCACCCAGCGGTCCGCCTCCGCAGCAAGCTTCCTAGGGTTAGTCAGCCTACTATCAATAAGGTGCTGACGTAGCTCTGGAAAACAATTTCCTGACAAGTGCTCCCATGCAATCAAATCAAAGAGTGCGTCAAAATCATTCACTTTGCTACCCTTCACCCAACCATCCAATGCTCTGCAAAACAAAGTCACATATTCCACCCAAGTACTTGACTCCAACTTTTTGCAATTTCTGAACCTCTGCCTATACAGTTCAGGAGTCAACCCATACCTAGACATCAATGCTTCCTTCATATGGCTATAAGAATTGTGGACTTCAGAGGGCAAGTCTAACAAGGTATCCCTCCCTCTCTAAGGAACCATCCCCACAACCCCGCTCCCCAATCCTTCTCAGGGACCCGGTGGGAGGACATAGCTACCTCATAGGCCTTGAACCACTGACCAATATCATCATTCTTATAAAACTCTTTCACCACATCTTTAGGTATATACACCCTGGCTTCAACAGGCATGGACGGTGTGCTGCCACCAGAGGGAGTAATCTCTAAGCTCCTTGCTTTCAACTCCAACTCCCTCAAACTTCTCTCATGCTCCATTTGCATCCTCTTTTCCTCTAGGGCTAATTTCTTAATTTCCAATTCCAACTGCCCACCCATTTTAAGCTTGGTCAGCTCCATTTCATGCACTCTACTTCTCTCCCTGTCCTCCAGCTCTCCTGGGGACAGGCCCTTGGAAGAAACACTGCTACCTGCTGGGGAAGGTGCTTTTCTCCCCCCTGGACCCAATAGCCCATCTAGCTGCCCTCCTGCATCCTCAGCCCCCTCCTCATGCTCTTCCACATGCTCAGGGGTACTTCTTGCTTCCACCCAGGCCCTCAGCGCCTTTTGGTACTCATCCTTCTTGGTGAGACCTGTAGTAGCAACTTTCAATTTCCTGCAGAAGTACTTTAGCAGTTTCACATTGTAACTTTCCAGCTTTTCTTCTTCAAAACCTAAATCCACAGATATCGGATGCTGTTTTGCTCATGGTGACTAAACTTGGCAGTTCTTGGCAAAAAATAGAAATCCCAGGAAAAACAATCTACCAGAAATGTATGTGGTTGCGTTTGGTCTGCACTCACTAGTAGTGTACACCAATTACTGTATATGAGTCACAAATGCAAGTCCAGAATCCTCACCGCTGAACACCAATGTTAGAACTGGGGGTCTCTAGTTGGCAGAGGTAGGTACCTTTGTCCAAATAGGGACACTTGCTTCTAATCAGGGTAAGGGGGATACACTACTAAAATAACCCCTGCTCACCCTCTTGGTAGCTTGGCACGAGCAGGCAAGCTTATCTCAGAGGCAGTGTGTAAAGCATTTGTGAACACATACAGTAACCCAGTGACAACACTACAGATGGACACCACACAGGTTGTAGTATTAAAATAAGTATTTTTATATAGACTTAACACAAGACCCAAACGACAAAAATCCACAATACAATACAAAAAATATGACTGTCAATGGTAGAAAATAGCTCAGTTCAATAAAGGTGATAAATGTGACACTTTACTCTCAATGTACCTTTGGATGCGTAACGCAAAACAAACAAAAGGTTCGCAGGGAAGGTGATGCTTCGATTCCTTACACGCAGAAAGGAGGATGCGTCGGTTTCTTACTGCGGCCCGGTTCCGATGCATCGAGATGGCGCTCCGATGCGATGACGATCCGGTGCGATGCGAGAAAATGGCGTCTTGCTTACGGTGCGACAACGTAGACGGGATGCGTGCACGTCCGACGGGATGCGTGCACGTCCGACGGCCGTGCGGCGACTCAGCGATCTTCTGAGCCGCGACAGGCCCTGCGACACACTTCTCCGGTGATGCGCCGGCATCCTCTGTGGCGGCGGCACGCTTCTTCAGTGATACGAGGCTCTTCGGTGGTGCGATGGCGACACCGGCGGCACGCTTTCTCTGCGATGCGACGACAACTGCTGCGGCGGCATGCTTCTCCGGTGATGCGGGGCGCTTTGGTGATGCGACAGCGGCGGCACACTTACTCTGTGATGCGACAACAACTGCTGCGGCGGCGACACGCTTCCTCTTCGTTGAGTCGCTCTTCCAGCTCCCAGCGACACGCAGTCTCTCAGAAGGCCCAACAGCAGTAGGGACTTCAACTCCCAGCATGGGAATTCAGGAGGGAAGCTGGGGGTGAAGTCTTGTATCCCTGAGACTTCAGGCAGGAGGCAAGCTCAATGTTCAAGACCTTGGAGATCTTCTTCAAGATGATGAAAGTACACTCAGTCCTTTTCTCCTTTCTTTGGCAATAAAGTAACCACTGCAGGCCAAACCCAACAACACGCAGCATAGGGTTAGTCTCCTCCTTCAGCTTCCTGGTTCTTCTCCTCAGCAAAGGTTCGTCTTGATTCCCAGAAGTGATTTAAAGTCTTGGGGTCTGGGCCCCAATATTTATACTAACAAATCCTTTGTCCTCTGAAGGCAGAGGTTCCTGTACCTAGTCCAAACCAGTTCTGGGTGCATTCTGCCAGTGCCAGTGCACTACTTCTTCCTTTGTCGGTGTGGGACAGGGTCATCACACACACCACAGGAGGTGGAGCCAGCATTGTGAAAGGCAGGCACAGCCCTATTCAGGCCCAGGTGCTACTCCTCCCACCACTCCTCATGCAGATAGGTCTATTCAGCCTAGTGCTGACTCACCCTGTCTCCTGGAGCCCCGCAGCCCCTGTCACTCACAAAACAAGACATACAATACACAAGCTAGCAGAGGCAGGCTGGATGGTTAGGCAAGAAAATACCTACTTTCTAAAAGTGGTATTTTCAAACACAGAGGGGCCGATTCCGATCTCGGTCGGAGGCACACCCAACACCATTCGGTCGGGAAAAAAGCCATGCGAAAGCCTGTTTCTCGACCGATCCGTACAGCACACCGAACGAGCAAGTACGATGCGCACAACAGCAAAGAATCCGGCCGAGCCGTACTCACCCAAACCAGGTCCTGTTCTCCGACCGAGGCGAATCCGGAAACGCCTGAATCGAGTCGCACGGAAGGAAAAATGCAGCCCGTCCGGCCGGACAAGTACGATGCGCTTTCCGTACGCGCCCGAACCCGTCGCTACGCACGGCACGTCAAAGCATCCGGGAGAGGCGCACATAAGCTCCGATTCGCGCCACAACACGATCCACGGCTCCGAGGCGAACACGGCAGCGGCGAGGGACGACGCGAGGCGGCGAGGACGACGCGAAGCAACGAGAAGGACGAACGACACAAACCAACCATGAATCCCTTCGTCCAGATCATACCAATATTCTACATATACTACCGGAACAGGCACGGACGCGTACGGCGCAGAAGGTAAGCCAGACACCAACCACAAAACACATACAACACGTACACGACACATCACACACACACAGAGGGATGCCGAATATACTTACACCAGCAACAGCAGCACCATAGGGGCGGGATGCCCATCACCAATGCCACATATGCACACAGGGGCCTGAATGCGCGCCACCACCCCTACCCAGGGGGGCAGGATGCCTACCACTACTACCACCCTCACCCAGGGGGCAGGATGCCTACCACCACTACCACCCTCACCCAGGGGGCAGGATGCCTACCACTACTACCACCCTCAGCCAGGGGGGCAGGATGCCTACCACTACTACCACCCTCACCCAGGGGGGCAGGATGCCTACCACCACTACCACCCTCACCCAGGGGGGCTGGATGCCTACCACTACTACCACCCTCACCCAGGGGGGCAGGATGCCTACCACTACTACCACCCTTAGCCAGGGGGGCAGGATGCCTACCACTACTACCACCCTCACCCAGGGTGGGCTGGATGCCTACCACTACTACCACCCTCACCAAGGGGGGGCAGGATGCCTACCACCACCCCCACCCAGGGGGGCAGGATGCCTACCACTACTACCACCCTTAGCCAGGGGGCAGGATGCCTACTACCACCCTCACCCGGGGGGGCAGGATGCCTACCACTACTACCACCCTCACCCAGGGGGGGCAGGATGCCTACCACCACTACCACCCTCACCCAGGGTGGGCTGGATGCCTACCACTACTACCACCCTCACCCAGGGGGGCAGGATGCCTACCACTACTACCACTCTTAGCCAGGGGGGCAGGATGCCTACCACTACTACCACCCTCACCCAGGGGGGCAGGATGCCTACCACTACTACCACCCTTAGCCAGGGGGGCAGGATGCCTACCACCACTACCACCCTCACCCAGGGGGGCTGGATGCCTACCACTACTACCACCCTCACCCAGGGGGGCAGGATGCCTACCACCACTACCACCCTCACCCAGGGTGGGCTGGATGCCTACCACTACTACCACCCTCACCCAGGGGGGCAGGATGCCTACCACCACTACCACCCTCACCCAGGGGGGCAGGATGCCTACCACTACTCCCACCCTCACCCAGGGGGCAGGATGCCTACCACTACTACCACCCTCAGCCAGGGGGCAGGATGCCTACCACTACTACCACCCTCACCCAGGGGGGCAGGATGCCTACCACTACTACCACCCTCACCCAGGGGGCAGGATGCCTACCACTACTACCACCCTCAGCCAGGGGGGCAGGATGCCTACCACTACTACCACCCTCACCCAGGGGGGGCAGGATGCCTACCACTACTACCACCCTCACCCAGGGGGCAGGATGCCTACCACTACTACCACCCTTAGCCAGGGGGCAGGATGCCTACCATTACTACCACCCTTAGCCAGGGGGGCAGGATGCCTACCACCACTACCACCCTCACCCAGGGGGGCTGGATGCCTACCACTACTACCACCCTCACCCAGGGGGGCAGGATGCCTACCACTACTACCACCCTTAGCCAGGGGGGCAGGATGCCTACCACTACTACCACCCTTAGCCAGGGGGGCAGGATGCCTACCACTACTACCACCCTCACCCAGGGGGGCAGGATGCCTACCACCACTACCACCCTCACCCAGGGTGGGCTGGATGCCTACCACTACTACCACCCTCACCCAGGGGGGGCAGGATGCCTACCACTACTACCACCCTCACCCAGGGGGGCAGGATGCCTACCACCACTACCACCCTCACCCAGGGTGGGCTGGATGCCTACCACTACTACCACCCTCACCCAGGGGGGGCAGGATGCCTACCACTACTACCACCCTTAGCCAGGGGGGGCAGGATGCCTACCACTACTACCACCCTCACCCAGGGAGGGCAGGATGCCTACCACCACTACCACCCTCACCCAGGGTGGGCTGGATGCCTACCACTACTACCACCCTCACCCAGGGGGGGCAGGATGCCTACCACTACTACCACCCTTAGCCAGGGGGCAGGATGCCTACCACTACTACCACCCTCACCCAGGGGGGCAGGATGCCTACCACTACTACCACCCTCACCCAGGGGGGCAGGATGCCTACCACCACTACCACCCTCACCCAGGGGGGCTGGATGCCTACCACTACTACCACCCTCACCCAGGGGGGCAGGATGCCTACCACCACTACCACCCTCACCCAGGGTGGGCTGGATGCCTACCACTACTACCACCCTCACCCAGGGGGGCAGGATGCCTACCACCACTACCACCCTCACCCAGGGGGGCAGGATGCCTACCACTACTACCACCCTTAGCCAGGGGGGCAGGATGCCTACCACCACCCTTAGTCAGGGGGCAGGATGCCTACCACTACTACCACCCTCACCCAGGGGGGCAGGATGCCTACCACTACTACCACCCTCAGCCAGGGGGGCAGGATGCCTACCACTACTACCACCCTCACCCAGGGGGCAGGATGCCTACCACTACTACCACCCTCACCCAGGGGGGCAGGATGCCTACCACTACTACCACCCTTAGCCAGGGGGGCAGGATGCCTACCACTACTTCCACCCTCACCCAGGGGGGCAGGATGCCTACCACCACTACCACCCTCACCCAGGGGGGCTGGATGCCTACCACTACTACCACCCTCACCCAGGGGGGCAGGATGCCTACCAGTACTACCACCCTCACCCAGGGGGGCAGGATGCCTACCACTACTACCACCCTCACCCAGGGGGGCAGGATGCCTACCACCACTACCACCCCCACCCATAGGATGGACAATGCATGACACAACCAGCACACCACAACCTAGGGAATGCAAGAAGAAGACATCCCCCCAACACCATGACAAGCGTGTGTAGACTGTGTCAAATGCCTACAACACCGAACATGACTTCGAACATACAATGTGACCCCCTAGCACATGTGCCACACAAATATGTGTGTGGCACACACAACGCAAGCAGGCCATGACCATTGTGGCAATGGGGTCCAAACCCCCATCATCACAGTGACCAAAAGGTAAGTGTGGGGTCCATAGCTGCAGCACATTTTGAACATTGTGGCAATGGGGTCCAAACCCCCATCATCACAGTGACCAAAAGGCAAGTGTGGGGTCCATAGCTGCAGCACATTTTGAACATTGTGGCAATGGGGTCCAAACCCCCATCATCACAGTGACCAAAAGGTAAGTGTGGGGTCCATAGCTGCAGCACATTTTGAACATTGTGGCAATGGGGTCCAAACCCCCATCATCACAGTGACCAAAAGGCAAGTGTGGGGTCCATAGCTGCAGCACATTTTGAACATTGTGGCAATGGGGTCCAAACCCCCATCATCACAGTGACCAAAAGGTAAGTGTTGACAAAGTAAGAGGTGCAACTGCCAAACTGCATGGATGATTCCTGGTCACAGAACAACAAACACATCAGTGGCAAAGTAGTGTATGTGTCCCATTGCAACATAAATTGGGGGAGCCAAATCCTGCAGTGCAAATAAGACATAACTTTGGCCATGTGCAGACAAACAACACCCATGGGGGCTGACACCGTCACCAATCATCAATGACACAATGACAGAAGTGACCATCCGAATGCAGACCCACATATTTGCATCAATGGGCACACACATGCAGATACCCTGTGGAGACTGCAGATGTGAGGTGAACAGATACCATACCATGGCAGCAATGGGACACACAATCAACAATTAGCACCAAATGAGGGCTCCCGTCCCATCAGCCTGGTCATGGAAGTGCCAACGGAATCATCAGCACAGATCCAACACAATTGTATAGCAATGTTGCACTGACAACACAGATGAGTCCTTCCCCATTGATGCCCAAACCTGCATGTTCACTGGAGATGGCCACACGGTCAGGAAGTAGACGAATAGAACAATGGCAGGCACAACAGATGTGCAGGGGTGGAAGCCACAGATGTGAAATTGCCAATCTAAGTAGGAAATCCCATTGCCAAATACTGAACACATGACACCCTCAGATGCTGCTATGGATGACATGGATACACCACAGGATAGGACACATTCCCCCTGGACCACATGGGTTCCTGCACAGTAACACTTCATTATCATGAGACCAAATATCACCATCACTGCAGCAAGGGCATGGTTAGCATCATCAACATCATGTACATCAGAAGCAAAAGCACTAGAGAACAGAAAGTTGCTTTATTCAGCATATGTGGCATTAAAAGTAGAAGTCCGGTAGAACATAAACAAAGGCCAATGGCCAGTCCATCAACAAAGTCACAAGTGGGTGACAGTGGCAGATGCCACCCTACACATGCCTGCACAAAACCAGGGACAATCCACTAGGAGGGGCAACCGGGGGGTAGGCCAGGCACCGCAGGGACAGGATCAGGGCTCACCAGGAGGAAGCAGGGAAGGGGTGGTGGGTGCTGAAGAGCCACTGACAACTGCAGTGGAGGTGTCTGACATGGTGTGTGCCGGCACAACTGGGGGGCATGGCTCAGATGTTGTGGGTGCCGGCACGACTGCAGTGGACCCTGCAGATGGAGTGGACAGGTCCGCCACTGCAGTGCCCAAGTCAGACAGGGTGGTAGTGGACTCCACTGCAGTGCCTACCACCAGGGGAGGAGAATGGGGAACAGGCAAGGTGGGCTGGATCGAGGGGGAGGACACCCTCACCACATCAGTGGCACAGACAAGCGCAGCGGGGAGTGTGGTGCCGGGAGAGCAAGTGGCAGGGGAGAAGGCCGGAGCCTCTTGGGGATGGTATATCTGTGGGTGGGGGAACCTGGGGCAGGGTGTGGTGGGGGCACCTGTGGAGTGGGGGCCTGAGGGATGGAGGAAGGAGACCTGGTGCTTGAGCTGCAGGGCGGCGGTGGGGTCTTGCTCTTAGCACTCCGGGAGGACTTGCGGGTGGGGGCCTCAGTCTGTCTGCGCCTGGGGGAGGGTGTCCGGGGCGAGGGGCACTCTGCTCCTTGTGGGGGGCTTCCTCTTCCCCCTGGATGCTGGGGCAGCTGGATCAGAGGGAAGAGGCCGAGGTCACTGAGGAAGAGGCGCTGGGTCTTTGGGGTTGCAGGTGAGGCAAGGGAGGGTGCTTTGGAGGGAGAGGCAACTGAGGACTGCGCAGTGCCCGTGGATGCGTGTGTGTGTACCAGGGCCCCATCCCCTGTGAGTCTGGTTTCAGTCCCCAGACTATGCGTGCGTGTGCGTTTAGTTTGTGGCGTGTGTGTCTGTGTGCTGGACGTGTGTGTGCTGGTGTGTGCCTGTGCCGGTGTGTGTGTGCTTGGGACGGGTAAGGTGCTGGGGAGTGTGGATGGAGCAGAGGCAGGAGGGGTGAGGGACTGTCTGAGGAGGGACACTGCTGCCGTCAGGGAGGAGTCCATGGACCTGTTGCCCCTCTGTAGGTCAGACATGCCCGATGAGATGCCCTCCATGAACGACACCAGCTGAGTCAACAGTGCGGTGTGCGCATGGAGGACACTCAACATGGCTGTCTGCCCTACATGGAGCTGGCGAAGGAGGTACACAGACTCCTCACTCAGGGCAGCAGGGGACACAGGGGCAGGGGGTGCGGTGCCTGGGCCAAAGGAGACACGCTCCCGAACATGGGAGCCTCCACGGACCTGGGGAATGGAAGCCGATGGGAGGGCGGTGGTGGTGCTGGTGGTGGCGGGGACAGCAACACTAGCTGGCGTGTGGTGGCTGCTGACACCCGCCTCCACAAGGGAGTCATCCTCCGAGTTGCTCTGGTCCTCAGCTGAGGTGGATGGTGCTGAGGACTCCTCGGTGTGGCTCCCCTCGCCCTCCGTGCCACTGGGTCCCTCCGACCACTCCTCGGCTGCTGACCCAGTCTGGCTCTCTGGCTCCTCCTGGTCCGTGGAGCTGTCCCCTTCCGTGGCCGTGGATGTATCTGCAAACAATGGGGAAACAGACAGACATCAGTCACCTGCACCAAACGCACACACCACTGTGAGCACAGCACATTACAGAGCAAGCCCTGGCATCATTAGTTGTACATTGCTAAAAGTGCCCTAACTGAACAGGAGAAGCCAATTGTCAGTCTGATGCCAAGCATGGCACTCACATCCCACATGGCCTTGCACCCATCTGTCTGGTGTCTGTTGGATTGCAACACCCCAGTGTGGACACATGCACCAAGTACACAGTAGTTGGACAGTGCAGAGGACACGGTGTGGCATGTGGACATGCACACATCACAGCTCTTGCCACTGAGTCAGTACAGGTTTCCGGATGAAAGGGATGCCCAGAGTCAAATAGGAAATGCATGTGATGCATACCAGCGACAGACACCATGATGCACCCATGTCCTGATAGCCAGCGCCACTATGGTGTGCATGTAGCACATGTCACTCCCCTGCAGGACCACCAATAAGTTGACACATGCCATGGCAGAGGCATGACTGCTAAGTCATACATCACTGTCTCAGTGATGTATGACTTGGCAGCCAGACAACAACACTATGCACTGTGTCACAATAGTAGGTCATGGGGAATGCAAGTCCTGGAGCTGCACAAGTGCACATGTACATCCCCCACACAACACATCATCTTAACCCTCATCTGTCCAGGTCACACCTATTGGACATATGGGAGACCTGTGACACTACCCTCGGAACCTGAGCCCCTCACAATTTGCTGTGAATGGGGAACAGCTGCCTGAACTTCACATTCGCATACCCCAGTCTGCACGGGCAGCTGATCAAACACCTATGTGACACACAAGTAACGTCTCCTATGGTCACATCTCCAGGGGCATGCTGAGCCCCTACCAAGAAACACCCCAGCAGTCCTGGCAACTAATCCACAGCACACTGACACAGAGGCAGACACCTGAGGGGTCAAATCACTGTGCACAATGTGTCAGCTGATACACGGGAGTGGGAGTACAGAGTGCATTGCATGGCCTGGAGTAGGCATGACTGTCCTGCTCCACATGAATGAGGGATGTGCCCTGGACAGTGGATAGCTGGCTATGTATGTGTGACACACGTAATCTGCACACTCCTGGGGCCCAAACATTGTTCCCACCCGCTGCATGGGCGTGTGCCACATACCCCAGGCACATGTGGTGGCTCAGCTCAGCAAGTGGACCGCATATCAAAGCAACACGCAGATCACATGTCCAAACCCAGGCGTTGTGTGAACAATGGACCCACCCATGATGCCCACAACAGAGTTAGGGAAACATATGCTGTCCCCCACCTTTAGTGAAGCAAACTGCAAGGACACAGTCCCAAGTGACACAATTCCCTGAATGTAAGGGCCACACCTGGGTATCAGATGAGCAGTGGGCAGTGCACAATAGAGGGACATGGCTCCTGGACAACATGACTGCTGCACTGTGGCAGTTGAACCAGGCCAGAGGAGGGCACAAAGCATGTAATACAGAGTTCACAGTGCAGTCTTTGACTCACCCCCTCCTTGCTGCTGTCTGGCCTTCAGCTGCCCATCCAGGTCTGGAAACACCACCGCCAGGATCTGGAGCATGTGGGGGGTCAGGGTCCGTGTTCCGCCCCTCCTGCGAGGAGGTGACAGCTTCAGCTGGACCCGTGCAATCCTCCGGGTCCAGCCCCGAAGGTCCTGCCACCTCTTCTGGCAGTTGCGGATCCGGCGCTTGTAGACCCCCATGGACCGGACAGCCCGGACGATGTCCTTCCAGATTTCCTGCTTCCGATGGGCATTAACCTGTCAGGATGACAAAGTGAAAAGGCCATTACCACACATGCAACATATCCGTGCATGACACAGTTGTATATACATGTCTCAATCACAGGGGCACATGATGTACACAGGCAGTGCAAAGCTGACCATGGACAGTTTGCCAGACGTCACTACATGGTATCATTGCATGGGAAGTAAAACCATGTTCAAATGCACTGTCACTGCACCATACCTGTCCAGTGCAAGTCACTACACACTATGGGGGGTGACAACTACTCAGTGAGCCTGCTAGCCAGTGGCGTGCAGACTCTCAGCCTTGCTAGTCACACAAAATGCACATTCAGAAAGGCAGTGCACAGAACACTCACCTGCTCCCGTGGTGTCCCATACAGCTTGCTGTACTGTGGAAGTAGGCTGTCCTGCAGGGCCTGGTTCTCCTCAAGGCTGAAGGCTGGGGCTCTCTCCACAGTACGTGCCATTGCAGGGTCCAGAGGGGCAGAGACAGCAGCAGTGCAGTGGCAGATGTCGTCCTGGAGCATGTAGTGCAGGCAAGTGAGCTCTCAGGGGAACAGCCAGCAATATATATGTGCTGGAGAGGCAGATACTGTCCCTTGTGTCCAAAGTGATAGGTCCAAGTCGTTTGCATCTTCTGAATCTGGCCAATCCATGGAATAGCAGCACCAAAACACGCCCACAGCATCCTTCAAATCTTCAACTTCATGACATACATGATTTTGCAACATTGTTGTGGGTGACCAACTGAATTTATAGCAACCGACTCGTTCGAAATTCGAAAACGCGTCCGTTGCCAGGCAAGCCCATTGTCAATGGGTGCGCACCGATCGGTCCATTGTGTACAACGCGCACAGGGGTACAACGCGTACCCGCACACATTGAATGCAATGGGCCGGCCGGAGGCACCGATCGGTCCATTGCAGTTCAACGCGCACAGGGGTACAACGCGTACCCGCACACATTGAATGCAATGGGCCGGCCGGAGGCACCGATCGGTCCATTGCAGTTCAATGCGCACAGGGGTACAACGCATACCCGCACACATTGAATGCAATGGGCCGGCCGGAGGCACCGATCGGTCCATTGCAGTACAACGCGCACAGGGGTACAACGCGTACCCGCACACATTGAATGCAATGGGCCGGCCGGAGGCACCGATCGGTCCATTGCAGTTCAACGCGCACAGGGGTACAACGCGTACCCGCACACATTGAATGCAATGGGCCGGCCGTAGGCACCGATCGGTCCATTGCAGTACAACGCGCACAGGGGTACAACACGTACCCGCACACATTGAATGCAATGGGCCGGCCGGAGGCACCGATCGGTCCATTGCAGTTCAACGCGCACAGGGGTACAACGCGTACCCGCACACATTGAATGCAATGGGCCGGCCGGAGGTACCGATCGGTCCATTGCAGTACAACGCGCACAGGGGTACAACGCGTACCCGCACACATTGAATGCAATGGGCCGGCCGGAGGCACCGATCGTTCCATTGCAGTTCAACGCGCACAGTGGTACAACGCGTACCCGCACACATTGAATGCAATGGGCCGGCCGGAGGCACCGATCGGTCCATTGCAGTACAACGCGCACAGGGGTACAACGCGTACCCGCACACATTGAATGCAATGGGCCGGCCGGAGGCACCGATCGGTCCATTGCAGTACAATGCATCACTGTACATGTGACTGACATATGTCAGCATGCCTGTCTCAGATGGACATATGCCAGCCACAGATAGCTCCCAGGGAGTGATGGGCACACCTACCTCACGACAGCCTGTCCAAACTTTATCATAAGGCATGTAAGGCTGCATTTCCTATTGTGTGTATGTTGGTGTACATGTTGTCCTGTGGGTGTCACCTGTGGGCAGCCACCCCCAGGCTGTGCACGTGTTCATGGGGACAGGATCCTGGGTGTTACGTGTACATGACCACTGTGATGTGCAACTGTTCATATCTGTGCATGTGCCATGGTCACATTTCACAGTGGTGTATGTGTATGTCATGTCACATACCCCGTGAGTCCCATGTGGGACGGTATGTTTGAGCCAGGGTGTCCCAGTGGCACAATAGTGATGGTCCTCCACAGTCTTTGTGCATGTAGTGTTTACAATGTCTCTGATTTCATGTGCACAATGGGAGACAGTCTCCACATCCACGTTGTGTGTGCATGGACTCTGATGTTGTGCGTGTGTGTCACAGACGTCCATGTCTGTCCTGCCGTGGCAAGTGGGGCCACTACCTGTGGGGGTCATGGTTGTTTTGCTGTGGTGTTTACATGATACTCCATGTAATGCCAGTGTCCATGTGGCATTACAGGGTCCCTGGGAATGTACCTGTCGTTGAGCTGTGGTGCCTGGGGCACATCTGTCCTCACATGTCACTGTGGGGGGTTATTGTGACACAGCAGCTGGAGATGGGAACTGTGACACGGCCTCATGATATCCAATGGGCTAACCTGGGACTAATTGATGCCACCTGTTGGACCGTGTTGACAGATGTTGGCCATGTATGTACCATACATGTCCTTCCGGTACTGCACACTTCATGTAGTTGTGCCTCATAATGATGTATGTTGGGATCTTGAGTGTGTTCAATGCCGCATATGTGGGGTGACTGACAATCTTGCTTACTTCTCCTCTGCACTGCAGGGCTCCTGCTGTCCATCGACCATTCCCAGACCTGGCAACGATGGTGGAACGGGACAGCATCCGACGGTACCGCTTCACCAGGCAGCTGATTGAGGATTTGGCAGTGCAGTTGTCCCCACATTTGCAGCCTGGCCGGCCGTATCCTACAGCGCTGACCCCCAAGGTGAAGGTGATGGCAGCCCTACACTTCTTTGCCACTGGTACCTTCCAACATACTGTGGCGACTGCTGGTGGGATGTCACAGACCATGTTCAGCCGTGTGCTCCGCGATGTTTTGGCGGCAATGTTGCTCTTCCTGAACCGGTACATCTATTTCCCTAGACTGCGACGACTCACTGACGTGAAGAGTGACTTTTATGCCCTGGGGAGGATGCCGCATGTAATTGGCTCCATTGATGGGACACATGTGGCTTTGGTACCACCACAGGCCCAGGAGCAGGCCTACAGGAACCGCAAGCATTACCACTCGGTCAATGCACTGGTGGTGTGTCTTGCAGACATGACCATCACACATGTGTGTGCCCGTTTCCCTGGTTCAGCACACGATGCCTTTGTGATGAGGAGTAGTCGCATCCCCAGGATGATGGCACAGATGCAGAACCAGCGTGCCTGGCTTGTCGGTGTGTACTGACTTTGTGCCATTGTGTGTGATCTGATCTGTAGTATTCCGCCCACTTTTCCAAGTCAGCTAATGTGCACTTGTCTGTCCGTAGGTGACTCGGGATACCCCAACATGCCGTGGTTGCTGACACCCCTCAGGAACCCTGTGACACCAGCCCAGATGTGCTACAATGAGGCACATGGTCGGACCAGGAGAGTGATTGAGCGGACCTTTGGTCTCCTGAAGAGCCGCTTCCGCTGCCTGGACAAAACCGGAGGGTCCCTCCCATATGCCCCTGCGAAAGTGTGCAAGATTATCATCGTCTGCTGCATGCTCCACAACCTGGCAGTGCGGAAGGAGTTGCCTCTCATCCAGGATGACAATGACCAACATCCGCCACCTGTGGAGGATCCTGGCCTGGACCACGATGCCAGTGACGATGATGATGATGATGGTGATGGTGATGTCCGCACACAGCTCATCACCAACTTCTTTAGCTGAATGTGAGTATCCTGAGGTGTCATGTCAATGATGTGAGTTGGCATGATGTGTGGGTGGTGCTCTGGTGCTGTTGGAGTGTTTCCATGGGCTACTTGACTGGATGTGTGTTGCGATGTGTGGTGACAGGTGGGCTGTACTCCCCAACAGTGTTGACATGCTAACTTGGTTCTGGGTGGGTATCTTGTAACATGTATTGTGCATGAGTTTTGCTGTTCTGTCCTGTACTCCATTGCTTTTGACTGTGTGTCATTTCTGTCCTTCACAGGGTACTTTCAGATTCATTTGGTCAACTGTGTCCACCGACGATGTGATTGCACATCCAGGCTGGTAGTTGTGGTGTCCCTACAGGTGATGTGCGCCACACCCATAGACTTCCTTCCGTCTACAGTTGTTGACTGTGTGCCCGCTGCCAGGTGGGATTACCTTGCATCTGTAGTGGTTACGGCATGTTGCAACTGTGTAATAAACCTGTGCTTCACTTTGTGATGTGCGTTGTCTGTGGTCACACATTTGACTGCCATTTGCTTACTGCACCTGTGGGCTACTTGACTACAACTGGGAATGGGTGTGGTGTCTGTGCATTGCACCGTCTTCCCTGGCAACATCAGTGTAGGCAATGAGTCAGATGGCCTAGGTGTGTATGTGTTGTGTAGCCCTGGTGGTGTGTCTCCCTCATGTGTGTCACGTTGCCTGTACTCACATGCCTGTGTTGTCCTTGCTGTTGCAGTTCACATACACAGTGTAATTTTGCAGTTCATCATCCCCATAACAGCACCCACGTTGAAATCACGACAGAGGCAAGTATGGTGCATTAGTGTGTTTATTGTGATACATTTGTGTCAATAGTGCATAGGATGGGTAGTGCTGTACATAAATCTTGCAATCCCAAGTTCCTAGGTGAATTGAAAGTCCTGGTAGACAGGATCCCCAGTATCGGGGCCACAGTTGTCTGACACATTGGTCCAACTTGTACTCCCCATGCAATGTGTGGGAGTAGTGTTGCCGTCAACAGGGTGAACAGTCTGTGCACAAAGGCGAACATCCAGAACAGGTTCAGGCTTCCTGGGAGTTGCGCTTGGCCATCGGCCTCTCACTTTTCCCTCCTCGGACGACCCCTCTTCTTGGGGGGGGGCCCCTCAAGTACAGGCTGCTGCGGTGCAGTAGACTCTCCGCCAGAGTCCTCCTCCCTCCCTGTGGCAGTTGCAGTTTGTTCGGCACCAGATGTTGTTGGCACACAGGGAGGTGTGGACTGGTTGCTGTTCATCTGGCGGAGGCATTGTAAAATGTCCCTGTGCACCGCCGTCATCTCATGCAGTGCATCCCACTTGGACTCCACGCGGGACATGTGTGAGTCCACACGGGACATGTGTGACTCCACGTGGGACATGTGGGAGTCCAAGCGGGCATGATGGGCAGCCTGCTGCTGTTTAATGTCTCTGAGGAGCCCCACTACCTGGCTGAGCTCTCCGGTGCTGGACTGGTACGCATCAGCTATGCGTACCAGTTGTGGGTCATCATGCACACCAGCAACGTCTGCAAGCAGCGACCTCTGTCTCCCACCCCTCCCACCACCCCTGCTGACATGTGCAGTGTGTGCAGTGGCACGCACAGATAACCCTGGTCCACCTTGGGGGTTGGTGGTGGTGGTGGTGTCCATGGCCCCAGGTTGGTCCAGGGTCACTGTGCTGGTGTTGCTCCTTGTTCTGTCCATGTCGGCAGGGATGGTATTCGTGGTGACAGTCGTTGGAGGGGTGGGTGCAGGGGGTGCAGCTGGTGGTCCTGCTGGTGCTGCAGCTGGTGGTCCTGCTGGTGCTGCATGTTGACTTGCACCGGATGTGCCAGGTTGTTCTTCATCGTCCGAGGAGGACAGAGGCTGTACGACGCCAGTGAGCTCGGCATCCTCTTGAGCCTGGGACTGGGACTTCTCAGCGTCTGCTGCTGTGTCCCCATCATCACCTGTTTTTGGGAGACACAAACAATGTATGTTATGTTTCTGCAGGCATCAATGGTTGACACACATGACAGTTGTGACTGTGCCTCTGGGTGCGGGCCTGTACATTGCATTGTCCTAAGTCATCACAGTCAGGGGTTGATATTGGTGTGGCACATTGTCCTGCATTATTTGGGCATTTCTATGTATTTTCTGGGGTGTGAACATGGTCTGCATTAGTTGTGTTTGGTTGACAGCCGGTCCTCCTTCCCACCCACCCAGCCAGTCAGTTATCCCACCATGGAACGTGCTTGCGTTGCAGGGAGTGGAAGTTGTCTCTCAGGATGTCAGTCAGTGGTGTCCTGCTGTTTGTTGGTGCACAGTTGCCAGCAGGGCCTTGTGCTCCCCACAGCAGTAGCCAGTGTCAGCCATCTTGTGAGTCCTTCTCCACTTCCTGTGATGTGAGCATGGTTCAGGGTGGTGTTGATGGGACAGTTGTGGGGGTGACCAATATCAGTGACTACGACTCCCATCATGCTATTGCCTCCACCCCCTTCCCAGCATGCCCATGCTTTCTTCCTTTTGACTCTGCTTCCCTGTGGGGTGGGCTGGCTGTGCTGACAGGATGGCTGGGAGTGTTGTCCTGGCAGCTGTTTGGCTAGAAGTCCCAAGAGTGTCCCTGTGCTTCACACAACATAACCCAGGGTGGTGGTTCTTTGTGGGATCTTGTGTTAGGATGGGGGGCATTGCATTCTACAGGTGGGTTCTGTGGAGTTTGTGTTGGGGGGTGTGTGAGGGAAGGTGCTTGTGACTATGGTCAGTGCTGCAAGTCCCCCTTCCCACCCAGCCAGCCAGATATCCCACCATGGAACGTGCTTGCATTGCAGGGAGTGTAAGTTGTCTCTCAGGATGTCAGTCAGTGGTGTCCTGCTGTTTGTTGGAGCACAGTTGCCAGCAGGGCCTTGTGCTCCCCACAGCAGTAGCCAGTGTCAGCCATCTTGTGAGTCCTTCTCCACTCCCTGTGATGTGAGCATGGTTCAGGGTGGTGTTGATGGGACAGTTGTGGGGGTGAGCTATGTCTGTGACTACGACTCCCATCATGCCATTGCCTCCACCCCACTTCCCAGCATTACCATACTTACTTGCTTTTGCGTGGAGTTCAGTGTGTGTGGGTGTGAGAGCAATGGCAAGATGGCTGACAGTGGTGTCCTGCTGTTGGTTGGTGTGCAGTACCCAGCATGCCCTTGTGCTCCCCACAACACAGCAACAGTGTCAGACATCTTTGTTGGGCCTTTCCACTCTCTGTGGGATGTGCATGCGTGAGTGTGAGCTTGCTGGGCCATGTGGTGGGGGATGTAGAGCTGTGACTACGACTCCCATCATGCTATTGCCTCCTCCCCCTTCCCAGCATGCACATGCTTCCTTCCTTTGACTCTGCTTCCCTGTGGGGTGGGCTGGCTGTGCTGACAGGATGGCTGGGAGTGTTGTCCTGGCAGTTGTTTGGCTAGAAGTCCCAAGAGTGTCCCTGTGCTTCACACAACATAACCCAGGGTGGTGGTTCTTTGTGGGATCTTGTGTTAGGATGGGGGGCATTGCATTCTACCAGGTGGGCTCTGTGGAGTTTGTGTTGGGGGGGTGTGAGGGGAGGTGCTTGTGACTATGGTCAGTGCTGCAAGTCCCCCTTCCCACCCAGCCAGCCAGATATCCCACCATGGAACGTGCTTGCATTGCAGGGAGTGTAAGTTGTCTCTCAGGATGTCAGTCAGTGGTGTCCTGCTGTTTGTTGGTGCACAGTTGCCAGCAGGGCCTTGTGCTCCCCACAGCAGTAGCCAGTGTCAGCCATCTTGTGAGTCCTTCTCCACTCCCTGTGATGTGAGCATGGTTCAGGGTGGTGTTGATGAGACAGTTGTGGGGGTGAGCTATGTCTGTGACTACGACTCCCATCATGCCATTGCCTCCACCCCACTTCCCATCATTCCCATACTTACTTGCTTTTGTGTGGAGTTCAGTGTGTGTGGGTGTGAGAGCAATGGCAAGATGGCTGACAGTGGTGTCCTGCTGTTGGTTGGTGTGCAGTACCCAGCATGCCCTTGTGCTCCCCACGACACAGCAACAGTGTCAGACATCTTTGATGGGCCTTTCCACTCTCTGTGGGATGTGCATGCGTGAGTGTGAGCTTGCTGGGCCATGTGGTGGGGGATGTAGAGCTGTGACTACGACTCCCATCATGCTATTTCCTCCTCCCCCCTTCCAGCATGCCCATGCTTCCTTCCTTTTGACTCTGCTTCCCTGTGGGGTGGGCTGGCTGTGCTGACAGGATGGCTGGGAGTGTTGTCCTGGCAGTTGTTTGGCTAGAAGTCCCAAGAGTGTCCCTGTGCTTCACACAACATAACCCAGGGTGGTGGTTCTTTGTGGGATCTTGTGTTAGGATGGGGGCATTGCATTCTACCAGGTGGGTTCTGTGGAGTTTATGTTGTGGGGGGGTGTGAGGGGAGGTGCTTGTGACTATGGTCAGTGCTGCAAGTCCCCCTTTCCACCCAGCCAGCCAGATATCCCACCATGGAACGTGCTTGCATTGCAGGGAGTGTAAGTTGTCTCTCAGGATGTCAGTCAGTGGTGTCCTGCTGTTTGTTGGTGCACAGTTGCCAGCAGGGCCTTGTGCTCCCCACAGCAGTAGCCAGTGTCAGCCATCTTGTGAGTCCTTCTCCACTTCCTGTGATGTGAGCATGGTTCAGGGTGGTGTTGATGGGACAGTTGTGGGGGTGACCAATATCAGTGACTACGACTCCCATCATGCTATTGCCTCCACCCCCTTCCCAGCATGCCCATGCTTCCTTCCTTTTGATTCTGCTTCCCTGTGGGGTGGGCTGGCTGTGCTGACAGGATGGCTGGGAGTGTTGTCCTGGCAGTTGTTTGGCTAAGAGTCCCAAGAGTGGCCCTGTGCTTCACACAACATAACCCAGGGTGGTGGTTCTTTGTGGGATCTTGTGTTAGGATGGGGGGCATTGCATTCTACCAGGTGGGTACTGTGGAGTTTGTGTTGGGGTGTGTGTGAGGGGAGGTGCTTGTGACTATGGTCAGTGCTGCAAGTCTCCCTTCCCACCCAGCCAGCCAGATATCCCACCATGGAACGTGCTTGCATTGCAGGGAGTGTAAGTTGTCTCTCAGGATGTCAGTCAGTGGTGTCCTGCTGTTTGTTGGTGCACAGTTGCCAGCAGGGCCTTGTGCTCCCCACAGCAGTAGCCAGTGTCAGCCATCTTGTGAGTCCTTCTCCACTCCCTGTGATGTGCGCATGGTTCATGGTGGTGTTGATGGGACAGTTGTGGGGGGGCAATATGTGTGACTGCGACTCCCATGATGCTATTGGCTACACTGACTTGGCCAGCATACACAGAATTCCTTCCTTTGAGTGGTCTTCACTGTGTGTTGGTGTTGTTGTGGTGGCTACATGTCTGGATGTGTTTGTTAGTTCTATTTGTGCCACTGCCTAGTTGTAGTTGTGTTTGTACATGTGTTGGCACAGTTGGATGTGACTTTTTTGATGGCATGTGTTGTGTTTATCTGACTAACATACACATTTTGGGATGATTCTGTTCTGGTTGCTGTGTAATTGCTATGAGTGCATGGTTTGACTCTCCCCTTGACAGTGATGTGTGTGTTTTGTGGCAGTATATTGTGTACATTTGTTGTGTACTCACCAGGCTCTGGGATGTCCTCTAGTCCATATACGCTCACTGGCGGAAGGATGCCCCGCACCTTCTCCTCCCAGGGCCTGAGGTATATTGGCTTGGCAGGAGGGCCACTGCCGGTGTGTTGGCTGTTGATGTAGTCTTTCTTCAGCATGTCCCGTACCCTCCTGCGCACGTCATACCACCTGTTCTGGATGTCGGTCTTTGTGCGCCGACATGGTGATTGGGCATTCACCCTGTTGATGATCCTCTCCCACATCTTGGTTTTCTGCGACATGGGGGTCTGTTGGACCAGTGTGCCAAACAGCTGTGGCTCCACCCTGAGGATCTCGTCTACCATGACTTCCAATTCACTATCTAGGAACTTGGGATTCTTCTTGGGGGGCATGGTGATGGTTGGTGATGGTGGGTGATGTGTGTGTTGGTGTGCAGGTGAGGCTGTGTGAGTGTGTGTTTTGCTGGGTGTATGTGAGGTAGGTATTTGTTGGTGTGCTGATGGTGTGTGGCTTGTGTGAGGGATGAGCTGTGGGTGTGTGGTTGCTTTCTCTTGGGTGCTGGCAGTGGAATGGCATTTGCAAAGGCTCATGGTTGTGATTTGTGTCCTTTATATAGGTGGAGTTGTGGGTGTGTCTTTGTTCTCTGTCCCCACCCCCCCCCAGTATTTATTCGCTTGGTAATTGCTTGTTTGGCCTTTTTTTGGGTGATTTTTCCTTTGTGCTGTTTGTGTATGTTGGAAACGTTCTTGTGACCGAGTCGGACCCTGCATTGGTCTCGTACGGTGTTCTCCGTTTCGTTCACGCTGTGTTTGTGCAGTTTTCTATGCTGCGTACGCGTCGGTCGCGGTGTCTTGTGTTGCTTCGGCTCGGTTTTGTATGCGTGTCGGTCGTACGGCTTGTCCTCCGTCCGACTCGCTCGTGGTTTCGCGCCTTGCATCGTACTTTGCGGTTTGGAGTTCGCGTGTACGTTTCGGTCGGATTTGTTCCGGGTGCGTGTCGGTCGCTTGGATTCGCGTGTTTTTCCGGGCGGATTGCTGTTTTCCGTGCGGCTCGGTCGGTCGACTTGGTTTCGGTACATGTCGGTCGGATTTTTCGCGCCTTGCATCGTACTTGGCGTGTCGTGCGCCACGGGTACGTGTCGGTCGGTATTATTTCCGGATCCGAGTCGGTCGGTGCTTTTTCCGGCCCGAATCGGAATCGACCCCTGAATGTTAAAACCAACTTCTCTAAAAGATGTATTTTATCATTCTGAGTTCAGGCATACTAAATTCGTTTTTCTACCATGTTCCCTGGGTCAGTAAGGATTATAAGATGTTATAATCAAACTGTCTATTCTGGCCTATGGGGACAGGTAGCCTTGCAATAGTGAAAAACGAAATTGGCTGTAATTCACTATCAGGACATGCCACACACATCAGGGCATGTCCTACCTCTTACATACAATGCACCCTGCCCGCAGGCCTACTTTAGGGGTGACTAACATGCAGAAAAGGGAAGGTTTGGGGACTGGTAAGTGGGTGCACTTACCAAGTCGACATGGCAGTACCAGACTGCACACAGGCTCTGCAATGGCAGGCCTGAGACAGGCTTTCCAAGCTGCTCCGATGGGTGGCACAACCAGTGCTGCAAGCCCATCAGCAGCATTTGATTTACAGGCCCTGGGCACACGCGGTGCACTATACTAGGGTCTGACAGTAAATCAAATAAGCCAATCATGGAGTCACTAATCCATACATCAATTCATCATAGGGAGCACTTGCACTTTGGCACTGATTAGCAGTGGCAAAGTGCCTAAAGCTATCTAAACCAGCAAAAATACGTCAACAACAGAGGAGGCATAGCGAAAAAATGGAAGGGAGACCCACGCCAATGGTACCAGGTCTAACAACATGTAACATTGGTTTAATAATAAATATAATGTCAGTTTCCTCTAATTTACCTTAGATGTAAACAAACAGTGCTTTTATTCCTCTAGCAATAACATTTAGAAACAAATAAGTGTATCTTTAAGCTTCTCTTCAAGTACAGCTGTAATACAACTAAACAGCACCATAATACTGTTAGGCTATGTTAATAGCCTACTGGCAAATATAATGCAATAGGTATTAGTGTTTCATCCAAATGTTATTTATAACAAACCATATAATTGGATACTTTTCTCATGTGACTAAAGTTAGTTAGAGATGTAGGATAATTTCGAACCAACCACAAAGTGCACCACAAATAATTAGTGTGGTACATTTGTAATACTGTGCTCTATTGGTAAATATGGTCATTGACCTTCATTTCTACTGAAATATCTGTATGTACTTTGTAGTATGGTACAAGTTAACAGTCTAGGGGTCGATTCCGATTCGGGCCGGAAAAAGCACCGACCGACTCGGAGCCGGAAATTATACCGACCGACACGTACCTGTGGCGCCCGACACGCCAAGTACGATGCAAGGCGTGCAAAATCCGACCGACACGTACCGAACCCAAGCCGAACGACCGAGCCGCACGGAAAACAGCAATCCGGCCGGAAAAACACGCGAATCTAACCGACCGACACGCACCCGGAACAAATCCGACCGAAACGTACACGCGAACTCCAAACCGCAAAGTACGATGCAAGGCTCGAAAACCACGACCGAGTCGGACGGAGGACAAGCCGTACGACCGACACGCATACAAAACCGAGCCGAAGCAACACAAAACACTGCGACCGACGCGTACGCAGCATAGAAAACTGCACAAACACAGCGTGAACGAAACGGAGAACACCGTGCGAGACAAATGCAGGGTCCGACTCGGTCACAAGAACGTTTCCAACATGCACAGACAGTACAAAGGAAAAATCACACAAAAAAAGGCCAAACAAGCAATTACAAAGCCAATAAATACTGGGGGGGGTGGGGACAGAGAACAAAGACACACCCACAACTCCACCCATATAAAGGACACAAATCACAACCATGATCCTTTTCAAATGCCATTCCACTGCCAGCACCCAAGAGACAGCAACCACACACCCACAGCTCATCCCTCACACAAGCCACACACCATCAGCACACCAACAAATACCTACCTCACATACACCCAGCAAAACACACACTCACACACCCTCAACTGCACACCAACACACACATCACTCACCATCACCACCCATCACCATGCCCCCCAAGAAGAATCAAAAGTTCATAGATTGTGAATTGGAAGTCATGGTAGACGAGATCCTCAGGGTAGAGCCACAGCTGTTTGGCACACTGGTCCAACAGACCCCCATCTCCCAGAAATCCAAGATGTGGGAGAGGATCATCAACAGGGTGAACGCACAATCACCATGTCTGCGCACAAAGACCGACATCCAGAACAGGTGGTATGACGTGCGCAGGAGGGTACGGGACCTGCTCAAGAAAGACTACATCATCAGCCAATACACCGGCAGTGGCCCTCCTGCCAAGCCAATATACCTCAGGCCCTGGGAGGAGAAGGTGCGGGCCATCCTTCCGCCAGTGAGCGTATATGGACTAGAGAACATCCCAGAGCCTGGTGAGTACACAACAAATGTACACAATATTCTGCCACAAAACACACACACATCACTGTCAAGGGGAGAGTCAAACCATGCACTCATAGCAATTACACAGCAACCAGAACAGAATCATCCCAAAATGAGTATGTCAGTCAGATAAACACAACACATGCCATCAAAAAAGTTACATCCAACCGTGCCATCACATGTACAAACACAACTACAACTACAGCTAGGCAGTGGCACAAATAGAACTAACAAACACATCCAGACATGTAGCCACCACAACAACACCAACACACAGTGAAGACCACTCAAAGGAAGGAATTCTGTGTATGCTGGCCAAGTCAGTGTAGCCAATAGCATCATGGGAGTCGCAGTCACACATATTGCCCCCCCCACAACTGTCCCATCAACACCACCATGAACCATGCGCACATCACAGGGAATGGAGAAGGACTCACAAGATGGCTGACACTGGCAACTGATGTGGGGAGCACAAGGCCCTGCTGGGAACTGTGCACCAACAAACAGCAGGACACCACTGACTGACATCCTGAGAGACAACTTCCACTCCCTGCAATGCAAGCACGTTCCATGGTGGGATATCTGGCTGGCTGGGTGGGAAGGAGGACTTGCAGCACTGACCATAGTCACAAGCACCTCCCCTCACACCCCCTCAACACAAACTCCACAGAACCCACCTGGTAGAATGCAATGCCTCCCATCCTAACTCAAGATCCCACAAAGAACCACCACCCTGGGTTATGTTGTGTGAAGCACAGGGACACTCTTGGGACTTTTAGCCAAACAACTGCCAGGACAACACTCCCAGCCATCCTGTCAGCACAGCCAGCCCACCCCACAGGGAAGCAGAGTCAAAAGGAAGGAAGCATGGGCATGCTGGGAAGGGGGTGGAGGCAATAGCATGATGGGAGTCGTAGTCACAGCTCTACATCCCCCACCACATGGCCCAGCAAGCTCACACTCACGCATGCACATCCCACAGAGAGTGGAAAGGCCCATCAAAGATGTCTGACACTGTTGCTGTGTCGTGGGGAGCACAAGGGCATGCTGGGAACTGCACACCAACCAACAGCAGGACACCACTGTCAGCCATCTTGCCATTGCTCACACACCCACACACACTGAACTCCCCACAAAAGCAAGTAAGTATGGGAATGCTGGCAAGTGGGGTGGAGGCAATAGCATGATGGGAGTGGCAGTCACTGATATTGGTCACCCCCACAACTGTCCCATCAACACCACCCTGAACCATGCTCACATCACAGGGAGTGGAGAAGGACTCACAAGATGGCTGACACTGGCTACTGCTGTGGGGAGCACAGGGTCCTGCTGG
>CAWUFW010004376.1:1200000-1560835 GCA_963921515.1 Calotriton arnoldi | reverse complement strand
GTCATGCTGGGGCTGGTATTTCAGGGTTTAGGGCAGGGCAGTGGTGTTCAGGCAGTGTAGGGGGTCGTGCAGGGGGTGGTGTTTCATGGTTTAGGGCAGTGGTGTTCGGGCAGTGTAGGGGGTCTTGCTGGGGCTGGTGTTTGAGGGTTTAGGGCAGTGCAGTGGTGTTCGGGCAGAGTAGGGGTCATGCTGGGGCTGGTGTTTCAGGGTTTAGGGCAGTGCAGTGGTGTTCGGGTAGTATAGGGGGTCGTGCAGGGGGTGGTGTTTCAGAGTTTAGGGCAGTGCAGTGGTGTTCGGGCAGTGTAGGAGGTTGTGCTGGGGCTGGTGTTTCAGGGTTTAGGGCAGTGCAGTGGTGTTCAGGCAGTGTAGGGGGTCATGCTGGGGCTGGTGTTTCAGGGTTTAGGGCAGTGCAGTGGTGTTCGGGCAGTATAGGGGTCATGCTGGGGCTGTGTTACAGGGTTTAGGGCAGTGGTGTTTCAGCAGAGTAGGGGGTCGTGCTTGGGGTGGTGTTTAGGGTTTAGGGCAGTGCAGTGGTGTTTGGGCAGTGTAGGGGTTCGTGCTGGGGCTGGTGTTTCAGGGTTTATGGCAGTGCAGTGGTGTTCGGGCAGTGTAGGGAGTTGTGCTGGGGGTGGTATTTCAGGGTTTAAGGCAGGGCAGTGGTGTTCAGGCAGTGTAGGGGGTCGTGCAGGGGGTGGTGTTTCAGGGTTTAGGGCAGTGGTGTTCGGGCAGTGTAGGGGGTCTTGCTGGGGCTGGTGTTTCAGGGTTTTGGGCAGTGTAGTGGTGTTCGGGCAGTGTAGGGGGTCTTGCTGGGGCTGGTGTTTCAGGGTTTAGGGCAGTGCAGTGGTGTTCGGGCAGTGTAGGGGGTCGTGCTGGGGCTGATGTTTCAGGGTTTAGGGCAGTGCTGTGGTGTTCGGGCAGTGTAGGGGGTCGTGCTGGGGCTGGTGTTTCAGGGTTTAGGGCAGTGCAGTGGTGTTCGGGCAGTGTAGGGGTCGTGCTGGGGCTGGTGTTTCAGGGTTTAGGGCAGAGCAGTGGAGTTCGGGCAGTGTAGGGAGTCATGCTGGGGGTGGTGTTTCAGGGTTTAGGGCAGTGCAATGGTGTTCGGGCAGTGTAGGGCGTCGTGCTGGGGCTGGTGTTTCAGGGTTTAGGGCAGTGGTGTTCGGTCAGTGTAGGGGTTGTGCTGGGGGTGATGTTTCAGGGTTTAGGGCAGTGCAGTGGTGTTCTGGCAGTGTAGGGGTCTTGCTGGGGGTAGTGTTTCAGGGTTTAGGGCAGTGCAGTGGTGTTCAGGCAGTGTAGGGGGCCGTGCAGGGGGTGGTGTTTCAGGGTTTAGGGCAGTGCAGTGGTGTTCGAGCAGTGTAGGGTGTCATGCTAGGGGTGGTGTTTCAGGGTTTAAGGCAGTGCCTTGGTGTTCGGGCAGTGCAGGGGGTTGTGCTGGGGGTGGTGTTTCAGGGTTTAGGGCAGGGCAGTGGTGTTCGGGAAGTGTAGGGGGTCGTGCAGGGGGTGGTGTTTCAGGGTTTAGGGCAGTGCAGTGGTGTTCGGGCAGTGTAGGGGGTCGTGCAGGGGCTGGAGTTTCAGGGTTGAGGGCAGTGCAGTGGTGTTCGGGCAATGTAGGGGGTCGTGCTGGGGCTGGTGTTTCAGGGTTTTGGGTGGAGCAGTGGTGTTCGGGCAGTGTAGTGGGTTGTGCTGGGGGTGGTGTTTCAGGGATTAGGGCAGTGCAGTGGTGTTCGGGCAGTGTAGGGGGTCGTGCTGGGGCTGGTGTTTCAGGGTTTAGGGCAGTGGTGTTCGGGCAGTGTAGGGGGTCGTGCTGGGGGTGTTGTTTCAGGGTATAGGGCAGTGCAGTGGTGTTCGGGCAGTGTAGGGGGTATTGCTGGGGGTAGTGTTTCAGGGTTTAGGGCAGTGCAGTGGTGTTCGGGCAGTGTAGGTGGTCGTGCTGGGGGTAGTGTTTCAGGGTTTAGGGCAGTGCAGTGGTGTTCGGGCAGTGTAGGTGGTCGTGCTGGGGGTGGTGTTTCAGGGTTTAGGGCAGTGCAGTGGTGTTCGGGCAGAGTAGGGGGTCGTGCTGGGGGTGGTGTTTCAGAGTTTAGGGCAGTGCAGTGGTGTTCGGGCAGAGTAGGGGGTCATGCTGGGAGTGGTGTTTCAGAGTTTAGGGCAGTGCAGTGGTGTTCGGGCAGTGTAGGGGGTCGTGCTGGGGCTGGGTTTCAGGGTTTAGGGCAGTGCAGTGGTGTTCGGGCAGTGTAGGGGGTCTTGCTGGGGCTGGTGTTTCAGGGTTTAGGGCAGTGCAGTGGTGTTCGGGCAGTGTAGGGGTCATGCTGGGGCTGGTGTTTCAGGGTTTAGGGCAGTGCAGTGGTGTTCGGGTAGTATAGGGGGTCATGCAGGGGGTGGTGTTTCAGAGTTTAGGGCAGTGCAGTGGTGTTCGGGCAGTGTAGGAGGTTGTGCTGGGTCTGGTGTTTCAGGGTTTAGGGCAGTGCAGTGGTGTTCAGGCAGTGTAGGGGGTCATGCTGGGGCTGGTGTTTCAGGGTTTAGGGCAGCGCAGTGGTGTTCGGGCAGTGTAGGGGTCATGCTGGGGCTTGTGTTTCAGGGTTTATGGCAGTGGTGTTCCGGCAGAGTAGGGGGTCGTGCTTGGGGTGGTGTTTAGGGTTTAGGGCAGTGCAGTGGTGTTTGGGCAGTGTAGGGGTTCGTGCTGGGGCTGGTGTTTCAGGGTTTATGGCAGTGCAGTGGTATTCGGGCAGAGTAGGGAGTTGTGCTGGGGGTGGTATTTCAGGGTTTAAGGCAGGGCAGTGGTGTTCAGGCAGTGTAGGGGGTCGTGCAGGGGGTGGTGTTTCAGGGTTTAGGGCAGTGGTGTTCGGGCAGTGTAGGGGGTCTTGCTGGGGCTGGTGTTTCAGGGTTTTGGGCAGTGCAGTGGTGTTCGGGTAGTGTAGGGGGTCTTGCTGGGGCTGGTGTTTCAGGGTTTAGGGCAGTGCAGTGGTGTTCGGGCAGTGTAGGGGGTCGTGCTGGGGCTGATGTTTCAGGGTTTAGGGCAGTGCAGTGGTGTTCGGGCAGTGTAGGGGGTCGTGCTGGGGCTGGTGTTTCAGGGTTTAGGGCAGTGCAGTGGTGTTCGGGCAGTGTAGGGGGTCGTGCTGGGGCTGGTGTTTCAGGGTTTAGGGCAGAGCAGTGGAGTTCGGGCAGTGTAGGGAGTCATGCTGGGGGTGGTGTTTCAGGGTTTAGGGCAGTGCAATGGTGTTCGGGCAGTGTAGGGGGTCGTGCTGGGGCTGGTGTTTCAGGGTTTAGGGCAGTGGTGTTCGGTCAGTGTAGGGGGTTGTGCTGGGGGTGATGTTTCAGGGTTTAGGGCAGTGCAGTGGTGTTCTGGCAGTGTGGGGGGTCTTGCTGGGGGTAGTGTTTCAGGGTTTAGGGCAGTGCAGTGGTGTTCAGGCAGTGTAGGGGGCCGTGCAGGGGTGGTGTTTCAGGGTTTAGGGCAGTGCAGTGGTGTTCGAGCAGTGTAGGGTGTCATGCTAGGGGTGGTGTTTCAGGGTTTAGGGCAGTGCCTTGGTGTTCGGGCAGTGCAGGGGTTGTGCTGGGGGTGGTGTTTCAGGGTTTAGGGCAGGGCAGTGGTGTTCGGGAAGTGTAGGGGGTCGTGCAGGGGGTGGTATTTCAGGGTTTAGGGCAGTGCAGTGGTGTTCGGGCAGTGTAGGGGGTCATGCAGGGGCTGGTGTTTCAGGGTTTAGGGCAGTGCAGTGGTGTTCGGGCAGTATAGGGTCGTGCAGGGGCTGGAGTTTCAGGGTTGAGGGCAGTGCAGTGGTGTTCGGGCAATGTAGGGGGTCGTGCTGGGGCTGGTGTTTCAGGGTTTTGGGTGGAGCAGTGGTGTTCGGGCAGTGTAGTGGGTTGTGCTGGGGGTGGTGTTTCAGGGATTAGGGCAGTGCAGTGGTGTTCGGGCAGTGTAGGGGTCGTGCTGGGGCTGGTGTTTCAGGGTTTAGGGCAGTGGTGTTCGGGCAGTGTAGGGGGTCGTGCTGGGGGTGTTGTTTCAGGGTATAGGGCAGTGCAGTGGTGTTCGGGCAGTGTAGGGGTATTGCTGGGGGTAGTGTTTCAGGGTTTAGGGCAGTGCAGTGGTGTTCGGGCAGTGTAGGTGGTCGTGCTGGGGGTAGTGTTTCAGGGTTTAGGGCAGTGCAGTGGTGTTCGGGCAGTGTAGGTGGTCGTGCTGGGGGTGGTGTTTCAGGGTTTAGGGCAGTGCAGTGGTGTTCGGGCAGAGTAGGGGGTCGTGCTGGGGGTGGTGTTTCAGAGTTTAGGGCAGTGCAGTGGTGTTCGGGCAGAGTAGGGGGTCATGCTGGGAGTGGTGTTTCAGAGTTTAGGGCAGTGCAGTGGTGTTCGGGCAGTGTAGGGGGTCGTGCTGGGGCTGGGTTTCAGGGTTTAGGGCAGTGCAGTGGTGTTCGGGCAGAGTAGGGGGTCGTGCTGGGGGTGGTGTTTAGGGTTTAGGGCAGTGCAGTGGTGTTTGGGCAGTGTAGGGGGTTGTGCTGGGGCTGGTGTTTCAGGGTTTGTGGCAGTGCAGTGGTGTTCGGGCAGTGTAGGGAGTCGTGCTGGGGGTGGTATTTCAGGGTTTAGGGCAGGCCAGTGGTGTTCGGGCAGTGTAGGGGGTCGTGCAGGGGGTGGTGTTTCAGGGTTTAGGGCAGTGGTGTTCGGGCAGTGTAGGGGTCTTGCTGGGGCTGGTGTTTCAGGGTTTAGGGCAGTGCAGTGGTGTTCGGGCAGTGTAGGGGTCTTGCTGGGGCTGGTGTTTCAGGGTTTAGGGCAGTGCAGTGGTGTTCGGGCAGTGTAGGGGGTCATGCTGGGGCTGATGTTTCATGGTTTAGGGCAGTGCAGTGGTGTTCGGGCAGTGTAGGGGGTCGTGCTGGGGCTGGTGTTTCAGGGTTTAGGGCAGTGCAGTGGTGTTCGGGCAGTGTAGGGGGTCGTGCTGGGGCTGGTGTTTCAGGGTTTAGGGCAGAGCAGTCGTGTTCGGGCAGTGTAGGGGGTCATGCTGGGGGTGGTGTTTCAGGGTTTAGGGCAGTGCAGTGGTGTTCGGGCAGTGTAGGGGGTCGTGCTGGTGCTGGTGTTTCAGGGTTTAGGGCAGTGGTGTTCGGACAGTATAGGGGGTCATGCTGGGGGTGATGTTTCAGGGTTTAGGGCAGTGCAGTGGTGTTCGGGCAGTGTAGGGGGTCTTGCTGGGGGTAGTGTTTCAGGGTTTAGGGCAGTGCAGTGGTGTTCAGGCAGTGTAGGGGGTCGTGCTGGGGGTGGTCTTTCAGGGTTTAGGGCAGTGCACTGGTGTTCGGGCAGTGTAGGGGGCCGAGCAGGGGGTGGTGTTTCAGGGTTTAGGGCAGTGCAGTGGTGTTCGGGCAGTGTAGGGGGTCATGCTAGGGGTGGTGTTTCAGGGTTTAAGGCAGTGCCTTGGTGTTCGGGCAGTGTAGGGGGTTGTGCTGGGGGTGGTGTTTCAGAGTTTAGGGCAGTGCAGTGGTGTTCGGGCAGTGTAGGGGGTCGTGCAGGGGGTGGTGTTTCAGGGTTTAGGGCAGTGCAGTGGTGTTCGGGCAGTGTAGGGGGTCATGCAGGGGCTGGTGTTTCAGTGTTTAGGGCAGTGCAGTGGTGTTCGGGAAGTGTAGGGGGTCGTGCAGGGGCTGGAGTTTCAGGGTTTAGGGCAGTGCAGTGGTGTTTGGGCAATGTAGGGGGTCATACTGGGGCTGGTGTTTCAGGGTTTAGGGTGGAGCAGTGGTGTTCGGGCAGTGTAGGGGGTTGTGCTGGGGGTGGTGTTTCAGGGTTTAGGGCAGCGCAGTGGTGTTCGGGCAGTGTAGGGGGTCGTGCTGGGGCTGGTATTTCAGGATTTAGGGCAGTGGTGTTCGGGCAGTGTAGGGGGTTGTGCTGGGGGTGATGTTTCAGGGTTTAGGGCAGTGCAGTGGTGTTCAGGCAGTGTAGGGGGTCTTGCTGGGGGTAGTGTTTCAGGGTATAGGGCAGTGCAGTGGTGTTCTTGCAGTGTAGGGGGTCGTGCTGGGGGTGGTGTTTCAGGGTTTAGGGCAGTGCAGTGGTGTTCGGGCTGTGTAGGGGGCCGTGCAGGGGGTGGTGTTTCAGGGTTTTGGGCAGTGCAGTGGTTTTCGGGCAGCGTAGGGGGTCGTGCTGGGGGTGGTGTTTCAGGCTTTAGGGCAGTGCCGTGGTGTTCTGGCAGTGTACGGGGTCGTGCTGGGGGTGGTGTTTCAGAGTTTAGGGCAGTGCAGTGGTGTTCGGGCAGTGTAGGGGGTGGTGCTGGGGGTGGTGTTTCAGGGTTTAGGGCAGTGCAGTGGTGTTCAGGCAGTGTAGGGGGTCGTGCAGGGGCTGGTGTTTCAGGGTTTAGGGCAGTGCAGTGGTGTTCGGGCAGTGTAGGGGGTCGTGCTGGGGCTAGTGTTTCAGGGTTTAGGGCAGTGCAGTGGTGTTCGGGCAGTGTAGGGGGTCGTGCTGGGGCTAGTGTTTCAGGGTTTAGGGCAGTGCAGTTGTGTTCGGGCTGTGTAGGGGGTCGTGCTGGGGGTGGTGTTTCAGGGTTTAGGGCAGTGCAATGGTGTTCGGGCAGTGTAGGGGGTCGTGCTGGGGGTGGTGTTTCAGGGTTTAGGGCAGTGCAGTGGTGTTCGGGCATTGTAGGGGGTCGTGCTGGGGGTGGTGTTTCAGGGTTTAGGGCAGTGCAGTGGTGTTCGGGCAGTGTAGGGGGTCATGCTGGGGTAGTGTTTTAGGGTTTAGGGCAGTGCAGTGGTGTTTGTGCATTGTAGGGGGTCATGCTGGGGTAGTGTTTTAGGGTTTAGGGCAGTGCAGTGGTGTTTGTGTAGTGGGCAGTGCATGCGCTGCGTCGCTAGGCGAGACCTAAAACGCATTCCACCAAGATGGCTGCCAACACTTCCTGGATTGAAGTGTTGGCAGCCAATTAGAGCCAAGCTCGTGCTTGTGTAGTTAGGTCCCGCCCTGATATATAAAGATTTTTTTCCTTTAATATCTCGAAAACTACTGAACGGATTTACACCATTTAAAAAAAAGGGCGCTTTCTGAACCAAGCACTACCTTTTTGCCAACTTTGGTGTAATTCCGTTCAGCAGTTTTGGCTGTAACCGTGTCTAAAGTTTCCTATGGGAAATTGATTTTTTGACTCTTATTTTTTGAATTTCTCCGCAACTACTGAACGGATTTACACCATTTAAAAAAAAGGTCGCTTTCTGAACCAAACGCTACCTTTTTGCCAAATTTGGTGTAATTCCGTTCAGCAGTTCGGGCTGTAGCCGTGTCTAAAATTTCCTACGGGAATTAACATGGAGAAAACACTTTTTGGGACCCCTGTGGCGCGTTGGAAGTTGGGGAATTAATTCCTCTTCAATACTGAGGGTCCCTGGGGGCCAATTAGCCCACCAGGTACCTTCAGTAAGCACCACAGAGCTGCGTTGCAGAGAGGTGTAAAAAGGGGCGTGGCCTCAGACCACCTCTCTGCAACGCAGCTCTGTGGCGCTTACTGGAAGTACCTGGTGGGCTAGTTGGGCCCCAGGGACCCTCAGGGTTCAAGGGGACTTTATCCTGGAGACTGCCAGACTGAAAGTGAGTAAGATTGATAGAGAAAGTTTGCTCAAACCAAGAGGGAAATGAAACAGGAAATCAGATTGATCACGACCTTTAATTCCAATTCCACAGCAGTACAGGCCATAGTCAGACAACACTGGCATTTAGTGAGGTTGGACCCCACAATTGGCAAACTGGTTAGCCCGAGTCCTCACATAATGTATCGAAGAAGCAATTCCTTGAAGGACATCTTGGTACAGACATTCAATGAGCCAGGTCGCATTCAAAGTGGCACTTGGCTGAGGGAACTTCCGGGCTTCCATAAGTGTGGTAAATGCAAGGCCTGCACACACAGCACCAATGTGAGGGTGGTATCTTTGCCTAGTGGAAAGGAACATAGGAACAAGCAATTCATTAACTGCAACAGTGATTTTGTAGTGTATGTTTTGGTATGTGTCTGTGGTTTGAGGTATGTGGGTAGTACCATTTTTCCTGTCAAAAAGAGAGTGCTAGAACACCGGAGGGCCATCAGAAACAATGATGTGGCATACCCCATGGCCAGACACTGTAATACCTTGCACGATCCTAGTAACACTGAGGGTCTCAAGATTTTCTTTTTTGGCATTGACAGGGTTCCGGCCAAAACAAGAGGTGGCGACAGAGAATGAGCCTTCAGGAGACTTGAATCTCAGTATATCATCCGTCTCAACAGTAAACACCCTGGTGGCCTCAATCAGGATGAGGAGCTCCATGTACATTTGGGCTGAAACTTTGAGACTTTGATTTTTCTGGTTCCCATCTCTTTCTCATATTCCGTATATAACTTCATACCTTTTTTCCTGTCTCTTCTCTCTTTTTTTCTATTTTTTTCTCTCTATCTTCTCTCTTTGTTCTCCTTCCCTCTCCCCTTTGTCTCTTTCTCTTTTCTTTCCTTTTTATCCTTTTTCTTTGTCTCTTTCACCTCCACGACCTCCCTCCCGATTATGGATTCCATTCTTTTAATAGTCGAAGAAAAATATTTTCCCCTTTGATTGTTAGCTTTTGAGGAGCATTTTGAATATTGCTTGAATTGTAATATCTGCCTCGGGGCACAACTAACTTAGTGCTCGGGCACTTCGTTTCCCAGCAGTCCCTCTATAGAATAGCCCTTGATATGCGTGCACTGGTATGTTGTTTGGCTCTTATAACCTGAATGGTTTCTCTTTGGACTGGTGGACATTAGGAAGTCAGAATACAAACGTTTGTCTGCTTGTGACATCCACTATAACCCCCCTTTCGTTGGTCACTTGACCTGTAAGAATCCTATGTCCACCCTCTGACTAGGATAAGGCTCTCAAGGCTGCCAGTTTGCGCTTGAATTAGTCACTTGACTAATACTCTTGCCATTTTTCAGGGGCATTGTGAGAAGTGCATCATAAAATGTATGTACATTCAGTACCTGTTAAAACATTTTTTTGAAAATTTTCCTTTTTCTTCTTGTGGCATACATTATGATTTATATTTATTTTTAATTTACGCAAAATAGATTTTTACTCTTTTGGGAGTCTTTTTTCTTAAACTGAATAAGCATGCAGCCATTGAATTGTGAAAGTATTTTTCCTATGTTCATGCACTTGGTAACTGTGTTTCTCTAGAGTAAATAGGGCACACTGTTACAATGTTTCCAATGTTTTGACAAAGACCAGTGTGGTTGAAACGCGTCAGCACAATAAAGAAATATTGGATTTACCCTGTAGTGCGGGAATCTTTGCCAGCGCGGCGGCGTGAACAGAATTCAGCATATATATATATATATCAGCTCCACACTCCCTTATTGTCCAAAGAAAGTAGAGCACACACAGGTTTCCCAGAGAGGCCGCTCTTTATTTTTGGCCATGGGCATGACACGTTTCGTCTTTAATGACTTCCTCAGATGCCGCCAAACAAACAATTCTTTCTCCAGCCCACATTTAAAGCTAGATGCCCCTCTGCGATTGGCTGAGGCACTGCCGACATATTTGCAAGGGGGATGTCCCGAACTCGGCAAACCAAGCCCGTACGGAGCAGGCACCTGAACGTAAGTACTGTCCCAAGTGGGGGAATCTTTGCAAGCGCGGCGGCGTGAGCAGAATTCAGCATATATATATGTGGTGTTCATGTGTGGAGTGTAACCATGCAATAAACGGGAGAATACCCATGATTACGAGTGCCGGCTCTTCAATCATAGGAGATTGGGGAATTGTTTTTCATATATATATATATATATATATTTATATATATATATATACATATATATTATCTACTGGCGGTCGCCAGTAGATAGTTATAGTTACAACCTATTATCCATAGGAAATCCGCGACATTCTATTTGAAATAACTCTCTTGCCGGTTGACGTATCTTTGCAAAATTTTCAAACTTTGTGGGGCGCTCCGGTCCGCTCCTACCCTGAAAGTCTCGGGGGATTCGTCAAGCGGGGCCGAGAAAAAGGGGGTCCCAAAACGCGTTTTCCCCATGCAATTTTCCATAGGAAACTTTAGACACGGCTACAGCCCGAACTGCTGAACGGAATTACACCAAATTTGGCAAAGAGGTAGTTCTTGGTTCAGAAAGAACCCTTTTGTTAAATGGTGTAAATCCGTTCAGTAGTTGCTGAGAAAATGAAAAGTAAAAAAGATAGATATATCTAGGGCCGCGGATCCTCCCGAGCACGAGCTTTATGTTAATTGGCTGTCAACACTCCAAATCAGGAAGTGTTGGCAGCCATTTTGTCCCTCGGTAGAACCGAGGGACAGAAACAAGTGCGCAAAGCGCACAAAGGGGGCAGGGTAGAAACACCCTGACCCCTAGGTCTGCTCAGGGGTCCCACAAGGACCCCTGGGCAAAAAATTTTTTATTTTTTTAAAAATCGGCAGGATGCGCTCAGGGAGCGCGAACCCTGCCGAAAAAAATCGAAGCGCGGTCTCCCGCGCTCGATGTCACTGGCCCCCGGGTGGGCCAAGTCCCGGGGGCATGCTGGGGGGTTAATTTATGTGTGGGGGCCTCTAAGGGCCTTCCAAGCCCCGGGGACCACCACCCCCGGGGCTTTATGTAGAATGGTGCGGGAGGGCTCTGAGCCCTCCCGCAGCCCCGGGACCACCACCTCCCGGGGCTTCTTTTTTTAATTAAAACCTGTGTGGGGGCTCCAGCCCCACACGCCCGGGACCACCACCTCCCGGGGCACTAAGAAAATTACAATGGGGGTCCGTTTTGGACTCCCAGAGCCCCGGGACCACCACCTCCCCGGGCTGTGCACTGAATGGGAGGGGGCCGCGCGGCCCCCTCCTGGAGCCCTTGATGGCCCTGGGGACCACCACCCCCAGGGCCGGCTCCTGCAGTGTCCCGGGGTGCCTACCCCGGGACACTGCTGTTTGCAATGACAGGACGGGAGCCTCGCGGCTCCCGTCCTGCCATAGCAAACTGCTTTGGATATTGGAAGAGAGAGCAGGAAACCTGCTCTGTCTTCCAATATCCAAGCCGATAGCTTTCCACATGGGGAGCAGCATCTTAGCAGCTCCCCATGTGTAGCAATGCCGGCTCCCGTAGGACACGGGGAGCCGGCGGGACTGTGGGGATTGGGGACCCCCACAGTCCCCAACGAGAGGGCCAGCCCCGGGGGATGGGGTCCCCGGGGCAAGTAGTGGCCCGGGAAGGGGGCCACGCGGCCCCCCTCCCCCCAAAAAAAAAAAAAAAACGATCGGGACCGCAGGCCCCGCCCCTTCCTTCACCACTCTGCAAACGCGCCCCTGGCGCGTTTGCAGAGGGGAACGAATTCCCCTTGAATACTGGGGTCCCTGGGGCCAACTAGCCCACCAGGAACCTCCAGTATGCGCCAGGGGCTGCCTTGCAGAGAGGTGTACAGAGGCCACGCCCCTTTTACACCTCTCTGCAACGCAGCTCTGTGGCGCTTTTTGGAGGTATATGGTGGGCTAGTTGCACCCCAGGGACCCTCAGGATTCAAGGGAGTTAATCCCCCGACTTAAAACGTGCCACGGGGCGCGTTTGCACAGTGGTGAAGGGAGGGGGCGGGGCTTCAGGTGACATGTGTGCAAACAGGCCCGTGGCGCGTTTTAAGATGGGGAATTAAATCCTCTTCAATCCTGAGGGTCCCTGGGGGCCAACTAGCCCAACAGGTACGTCCAGAAAGCGCCACAGAGCTGCGTTGCAGAGAGGTGTAAAAGGGGTGTGGCCTCTGTACATGTCTCTGCAACGCAGCCTCCTGGCGCATACTGGAGGTTCCTGGTGGGCTAGTTGGCCCGTAGGGACCCTCATGATTCAAGGGGACTTAATGCCCCAACTTAAAACGCACCACGGGGCGCGTTTGCACAGATGTCACCTCAGGCCCCGCCCCTCCCTTCACCATTGTGCAAATATTCCTCTAAAATCAGCCGAAATCCGAATTCCGATTTACTCACCTGTTATCAGGAGAGACCTCAGTGCTGCATCTTTCAGCCCAGTACTGATCCTCAAAAGTAATTTTAACCGTACTTACCGGTAACTTGAATTTCCTTCATAATCTAACATTGACTGGTTTCACTTGGAAATTCTTCTAAGTGTGGAGTTTTGGAACTTTAAAATATTCCTCTAAAATCAGCCGAAATACGAATTCCGATTTACTCACCTGTTATCAGGAGAGACCTCAGTGCTGCATCTTTCAGCCCAGTACTGATCCTCAAAAGTAATTTTAACCGTACTTACCGGTAACTTGAATTTCCTTCATAGGCTAACATTGACTGGTTTCACTTGGAAATTCTTCTAAGTGTGGAGTTTTGGAACTTTAAAATATTCCTCTAAAATCAGCCGAAATACGAATTCCGATTTACTCACCTGCTATCAGGAGAGACCTCAGTGCTGCATCTTTCAGCCCAGTACTGGTCCTGAAAAGTAATTTTAACCGTACTTACCGGTAACTTGAATTTCCTTCATAGGCTAACATTGACTGGTTTCACTTGGAAATTCTTCTAAGTGTGGAGTTTTGGAACTTTAAAATATTCCTCTAAAATCAGCCGAAATACGAATTCCGATTTACTCACCTGTTATCAGGAGAGACCTCAGTGCTGCATCTTTCAGCCCAGTACTGATCCTCAAAAGTAATTTTAACCGTACTTACCAGTAACTTGAATTTCCTTCCATAGCATATCATTGACTGCTTTTTGCTGAAAAAGTTTCTAAGTGTTGATTTTTGAAACATACAAATATTCCTCTAAAATCAGCCGAAATCCGAATTCTGATTTACTCACCTGTTATCAGGAGAGACCTCAGTGCTGCATCTTTCAGCCCAGTACTGATCCTCAAAAGTAATTTTAACCGTACTTACCGGTAACTTGAATTTCCTTCATAGGCTAACATTGACTGGTTTCACTTGGAAATTCTTCTAAGTGAGGAGTTTTGGAACTTTAAAATATTCCTCTAAAATCAGCCGAAATACGAATTCCGATTTACTCACCTGTTATCAGGAGAGACCTCAGTGCTGCATCTTTCAGCCCAGTACTGATCCTCAAAAGTAATTTTAACCGTACTTACCAGTAACTTGAATTTCCTTCCATAGGATATCATTGCCTGCTTTTTGCTGAAAAAGTTTCTAAGTGTTGATTTTTGAAACATACAAATTTTCCTCTAAAATCAGCCGAAATACGAATTCCGATTTACTCACCTGTTATAAGGAGAGACCTCAGTGCTGTATCTTTCAGCCCAGTACTGGTCCTGAAAAGTAATTTTAACCGTACTTACCAGTAACTTATATTTTCTTCCATAGGAATCCATTGTCTGGTTTTCAGCAGAAAAGTTTCAAAGTGTCGATTTTCACAAACTACAAATATTCCTTAAAAATCGCCTGTATGACTTAAACGCATTCTTTCAACTGTTTACAGGAGATGCACCAGTGCTGGATCCAGGATCCAACACTGAGTAAGAAAAAGTAACGATAACAGTTTTTACCTGCTAAGTGAATTTCCTTCCATAGGATAACATTGGTGATTCTATGAGAAAAAGTTTCTAAGTGTCAACTTTTAAAATACAATAATATTCCTTAAAAATCACGACTGTAACCAAAACGCTTTTACTCAACTGTTTACAGGAGATGTACCAGGACTGAATCTAGGATCCAGTCCTGTGGTTAGAAAAGTAATCCATAAAGTAACTAATTGCATTTAACTAGAAATTCACATTGAGCTGAATGTTGCATTGTGTTTGAAAATGTGTTGCCCATTGCAACAACTGTAACTACTGTACTTAAAAGTCTATTGCCTATGTGCAAAGTATTTAAACTAAAGTAATTCATTCTGAGAAAGTATTTTTTGTAATGTAATGTATAATGTAATTACAATGTAATTTAAAAAATAAAATATGTAAAAGAAATTGTTTCTAAAAATGTAGTAAATCAGTATGAAAAAAATTAATATAAAAATTAATACATTTAAAAATTGTCATTTAAAAAACCTTTGAAATTCACTGAAAAAACCGTAGGTTTCAGGCACGTTATAGTTACAAATTAGCATTTTAAAAACCTTTGAAATTCACTGAAAAAACCATAGGTTTCAGACACGTTATAGTTAGAAATTAGCATTTAAAAAACCTTTGAAATTCACTGAAAAACCAGAGGTTTTAGGGACAGTTATAGTTAGTTGGACATTGCACTCGTACAAAACCCGTGAAATTCCCCGTTATAGTTAGTTCAGCTAACTATAACTCGCGCCCCGCAATGCACTGCTGATGACGTCACATATTACATCACTCATGACATGGTCAGTGACATCACTGATGACATCACTGATGACATCTCAAATGACATCACTGATGACATCATCCACGTGATAATCTGATGCAGCTCCTCACACCCTAATATAACCTTTGATACACCCAATCTAAATTACAGAGTGCCATTCGCAAAACCATAGACACTCCAACACCAATAACTACATACCCACTCACTGATTCTTAGGTCTACACACACACATCCACTCACTCACCCGTACAGTCACTCATACTTATGGTCACTCAGTACAGGACTATCATATGCACTCTTACTCCTATATAGACACTCAAACACCGCCACTCATCCATAGAGGTACTCACACACCTAGTCAGTCATGCAAATAATTAAACACACTGCCATTTACTCACCTATACAGTTATACACACACCAGCTCACTTAATCATACAAATACTAGCACATTGTTACGCTCTTATACAATCACTGATACAAGCACACACTCATCCATACAGCCACTATCACAATCATTCACTCTCGCTTATAGCTATTTATATACTCCAATACACATATATACTGCCTTTCACATATTTAGTTACTCACACATGTACCACTGGGACATACATTCACTCACTAACACACTCTTACACACACTTACCCACCCATACAGTCTATCACAGATGCACTCTTGAAACCATCCACCCAGTGAATCACCCACTCACACATCTATGCACAGTCGCACACACCCCATCCACACAAACACTCAGGCACCCATACAGATACTCATAGAACCAATAAATAACCCATATAGACACTCATGTAGCTATTCGCAAATCCATGCATCCACTTACACACCAACAGACGGATACAGACATTCACACAGTTTAGTCACTAACCCATGCATTCAGTAAGATACGTTTAATCACTCACTTGTAGAGTCAGTCACGCACGTACTAAATCATCCATTCAGACACTTATACACCCACTCATTCTTCAATACGCCTTTCCCTATATATATTAAACATATTTAAACTTTACAGAAACACACAGTCACTGGATGATGTCATCAGTGATGTCATTTGAGATGTCATCAGTGATGTCATCAGTGATGTCACTGACCATGTCATGAGTGATGTAATATGTGACGTCATCAGCAGTGCATTGCGGGGCGCGAGTTATAGTTAGCTGAACTAACTATAACGGGGGAATTTCACGGGTTTTGTACGAGTGCAATGTCCAACTAACTATAACTGTCCCTAAAACCTCTGGTTTTTTCAGTGAATTTCAAAGGTTTTTTAAATGCTAATTTCTAACTATAACGTGTCTGAAACCTATGGTTTTTTCAGTGAATTTCAAAGGTTTTTAAAATGCTAATTTGTAACTATAACGTGCCTGAAACCTACGGTTTTTTCAGTGAATATATATATATATTCACTGAAAAAACCATAAGTTTTAGGGAAAGTTATAGTTAGTTGGACATTGCACTCGTACAAAACCCGTGAAATTCCCCCGTTATATTTAGTTCAGCTAACTATAACTCGCGCCCCCGCAATGCACTGCTGATGACGTCACATATTACATCACTCATGACATGGTCAGTGACATCACTGATGACATCTGAAATGACATCACTTATGACATCATCCTGTGACTGTGTGTTTCTGTAAAGTTTAAATATGTTTAATATATATAGGGAAAGGCGTATTGAAGAATGAGTGGGTGTATAAGTGTCTGAATGGATGTTTTACTAGGTGCGTGACTGACTCTATAAGTGAGTGGTTAAACATATGTTAGTGAATGCATGGGTTAGTGACTAAACTGTGTGAATCTCTGTATCCGTCTGTCTGTTGGTGTGTAAGTGACTGCATGGGTTTGTGAATAACTACATAAGTGTCTATATGAGTTATTGATTGGTTGTCTGAGTATCTGTATGGGTGCCTGAGTGTTTCTGTGGGTGGGGTGTGTGTGACTCTGTGCATAGATGTGTGAGTGGGTGATTCACTGGGTGCATAGTTTGAAGTGTGCATCTGTGATGGACTGTATGGGTGGGTGAGTGTGTGTATGGGTGTGTTAGTGAGTGAATGTATATCTTATTTGTACATGTGTAAGTAACTACATATATAAAAGGCAGTATAAATGTGTGTTAGAGTATATAAATGTCTATAAGTGAGAGTGTGTGATTGTGAGAGTGGCTGCATGGATGAGTGTTTACTTGTATCAGTGATTGTATAAGAACGTAAGAATGTGCTAGTATTTGTATGACTGTGTGAGCTGGTGTGTGTATAACTGTATAGGTGAGTAAATGGGAGTGTGATTAATTATTTGCATGACTGACTAGGTGTGTGAGTACCTCTATGGATGAGTGGCGGTGTTTGAGTGTCTATATAGGTGTATGAGTGCATATGATAGTCCTGTACTGAGTGACCATAAGTATGAGTGACTGTACGGGTGATTGAGTGGATGTGTGTGTACACCTAAGAATCAGTGAGTGGGTATGTAGTTATTGGTGTTGGAGTGTCTATGGTTTTGAGAATGGCAGTCTGTAATTTAGAGTGGGTGTATCTAAAGTTATGTTAGGGTGTGAGAAGATGCATGAAATTATCACATGGATGATGTCATCAGTGATGTCATCAGTGATGTCATTTGAGATGTCATCAGTGATGTCATCAGTGATGTCACTGACCATGTCATGAGTGATGTAATATGTGACGTCATCAGCAGTGCATTGCGGGGCGCGAGTTATAGTTAGCTGAACTAACTATAACGAGGGAATTTCACGGGTTTTGTACGAGTGCAATGTCCAACTAACTATAACTTTCCCTAAAACCTATGGTTTTTTCAGTGAATTTCTAAGGCTTTTTAAATGCTAATTTCTAACTATAACGTGCCTGAAACCTATGGTTTTTTCAGTGAATTTCAAAGGTTTTTCAAATGCTAGTTTGTAACTATGCCTACAGAAGTAGGACATGTGAAGAAAGAAGAAAAAACACACAGAAAGAAGCAAAAGAAATGTAGAAAGAAACAGAAGTCCACAAAGACGAAGAAAAATGCAGGAAGAAGCAAGACATGTGCAGAAAGAACCAACAAAGGAGCAGAAAGAGGCCTTGTTGCAAAATCATCCTGTGCCCACACCTTTTCCAGACGGGTACTGGTGGTAACTGACTCTGACTAACCAGGCCTAGAGCCGGTGCTATGGTAAAAGACACTTAGAATACAGTTAAAACACCTACATACACTAGGGAACACTATGCGTTGGGGTACCCCTGTGATTAGCATGACCTCCTCTGTAACTCCCTAGTACATAATAGGGCAGGGGGATTAAAACTACCTCTTAAAATGCGCCATGGGGCTTGTTTGCACACTAGTGTAGGGAGGGGGGGCCTGAGGTTACATGTGTGCAAACACGCCCTCTGGCCATTTTAAGTTGGGGGATAAAGTCCCCTTGAATCCTAAGGGTCCCTGAGGTCCAACTAGCCCACCAGGTACTTCCAGTAAGCGCCACAGAGTTGCGTTGCAGAGAGGTGTAAAAAGGGGCATGGCCTCTGAACACCTCTCTGCAAGGCAGCTCCCTGGCGCATACTGGAGGTACCTGGTGGGCTAGTTGGCCCCCAGGGACCTGCATTTGCACACTTGGTGTGTCAGGCCCCGCACCCTCCGTGCACCACTGTGCAAATGCGCCCCCTGGTGCGTTGTAAATTGGGGGATTAATTCCCCTTGAGTCCTGAGGGTCAATCGGGGCCAACTAGCCCACCAGGTACCTCCAGCATGTGCCAGGAGCTGCGTTGGAGAGAGGTGTTCAGAGGCCACGCCCTTTCTACACCTCTCTGCAACGCAGCTCTGTGGCGCTTACTGGAGGTACCTGGTGGGCTAGTTGGCCCCAGGGACCCTCAGGACTCAAGGGGAATTAATCCCCAATTTACAATGTGCCAGGGGCGCATTTGCACAGTGGTGCACGGAGGGGGCGGGGCCTGACATACCAAGTGTGCAAATGCACCCCCTGGCACATTGTAAATTGGGGGATTAAGTCCCCTTGAATCCTGAGGGTCCCTGGGGACAACTAGGCCACCAGGTACCTCCAGTAAGCGCCACAGAGCTGCGTTGCAGAGAGGTGTAAAAAGGGGCGAGGCCTTGGACCACATCTTTGCAATGCAGCCCTGTGGCGCTTACTGGAGGTACCTGGTGGCCTAGTTGGCCCCCAGGGACCCTTAGGATTGACGGGGAATTAATCCCCCAACTTAAAACGTGCCTGTTTGCACACATGTCACATCAGGCCTCGCCCCCTCCCTTCACCACTGTGCAAACGCTCCCCGTGGTGCGTTTTAAGTTGGGGGATTAAGTCCCCTTCAATACTGAGGGTCCCTGGGGTCCAACTAGCCCACCAGGTACCTCCAGTAAGCGCCACACAGCTGCGTTGCAGAGAGGTGTAAAAAGGGGCGTGGCCTCGGACCACCTCTCTGCAACGCAGCCCTGTGGCGCTTACTGGCAGTACCTGGTGGGCTATTTGGCCCCCAGCGACCCTCAGGATTGAAGGGGAATTAATTCCCCAACTTAAAACGTGCCACAGGGCCTGTTTGCACACATGTCACATCAGGCCCGCCCCCTCCCTTCACCACTGTGCAAACGCGCCCCGTAGAGTGTTTTAAGTTGGGGGATTAAGTCCCCTTCAATCCTGAGGGTCCTTGGGGTCCAACTAGCCCACCAGGTACCTCCAGTAAGCGCCACAGAGCAGCATTGCAGAGAGGTGTAAAAAGGGGTGTGGCCTCAGACCACCTCTCTGCAAGGCAGCCCTGTGGCAGCCCTGTGGCGCTAACTGGAGGTACCTGGTGGGCTAGTTGGCCCCCAGGGACCCTCAGGATTGTAGGGGAATTAATTCCCCAACTTAAAACGCGCCACAGGGCGCGTTTGCATAGTGTTGTTTTTTAGAAGGGGGTCTGTGTGGCCCCCCTTCCTTTCCTATTTTTTGGGCCCTGGGGGCCCCATCCCTCAGGACCTGACCCATAATTTGTTAATTTAATTTTTTTTAAACGGACGGGGGCCGCGCGGCCCCCCTCCCAAGGCCATTTTCGGCCCCGGGAACCCCATCCCCCGGGGCATGGCCTCTATATATTTTTTTTAAATATATTTTCAAAGGAGGGGGGCTGCGTGGCCCCCCTCCTGAAGCTTCTGTTAGCCTCGGGGACCCCATCCTCCGGGGCTCTGCCTCGTTTTATTTTTTATTTTACTTCAGAGGGGGGCCACGTGGCCCCCCTCCCGGGCCGCTTCTGGCCGCGGGGACCCCATCCCCCTGGCCGGCCCTCTCCTTTGGGGACCGTGGGGGGAGCCCCAATGCCCCCACGGTCCCTGCCAGCTCCGCACCTCCTGCGGGAGCCGGCATTGCTTTTCCACATGGAGAGCTGCTAACATGCAGCTCCCCGTGTGGAAAAGCAATCTGCTTTGCTTCATTGAAGCGAGAGCAGGTTTCCCTGCTCTCGCTTCAATGAAGCAAAGCAGAGTTTGCTATGGTAGGGCGGGAGCCGTGCTCCACCCCCCTACCATAGCAAACAGCAGTGTCCCGGGGTTCGGCACCCCAGGACACTGCAGGAGCTGGCCCTGGGGGGTGGCGGTCCCCAGGGCCATCACGGGCTCCAGGAGGGGGTCGCGCGGCTCCCCTCCCTTCAATTACAAAGCCCGAGGGAGATGCTGGTCCCCGGGGCTCGGGGGTCCGTAACTGACCCCCAAATTTGCATTTTAGTGCCCCGGGGAGGTGGCGGTCTCCGGGCGCGTGTGGGGGCTCAAGCCCCCACACAGGTTTATCTTTTTAAAAAACAAGCCCCAGGGGGTGGTGGTCCCCGGGGCTGCGGGGGGCCATGTGCCCCCCGCAAATAATTAATGAAAGCCCCGGGGGGTGGTGGTCCCCGGGGCTTGGGGGGCCTTGGAGGCCCCCCCACACATTTAAAAATTAGCCCTGGGGGCAGGCGGTCCCCGGGGCAGTGTGGGGCGATTGGGGCCCCCCCACTCATTTTTAAGTGCCCCAGGGACCTGGCCCACCCAGGGGCTTAATACAACGAAGCGCGGTAGCCCGCGCTTCGTTTTTTTTAATTTTCTCGGCCGGATTCGCGCACCCAGCGCGAATTCGGCTGATTTTGTTTTAAAAAAAAAGCTTTTTTAGGACCCCCTGAGCAGGCCTAGGGGGTCAGGGTGTTTCTACCCTGCCCCCTTTTCTTGTTTTTCGCGTTTGTTTTTCTCTTTTCTTGTGACTCGGTTCTACTGAGTCACAAGATGGCTGCCAACACTTCCTGGTTTGGAGTGTTGACAGCCAATTAGAATAAAGCTCGTGGTCGGGAGGGTCCGCGGATCCACCGCGCCTCTAAATATCAAAACTTTTATTTTTTGATTTTCTCAGCAACTACTGAACGGATTTACACCATTTAGAAAAAAGGGCACTTTCTGATCCAAGCACTACCTTTTTGCCAAATTTGGTGTAATTCCGTTCAGCAGTTCGAGCTGTAGCCGTGTCTAAAGTTTCCTATGGGAAATTCATTTTCCGACCTCTTTTTTTTCAATTTCTCAGGAACTACTGAACGGATTTACACCATTTAACAAAAAGGGCTCTTTCTGAACCAAGGGCTACCTTTTTGCCAAATTTGGTGTAATTCCATTCAGCATTTTGGGCTGTAGCCGTGTCTAAAGTTTCCTATGGAAAATAACATGGAGAAAACACGTTTTGGGACCCCCCTTTTTTCTAGGCCCCCGCTTTGCGAATCACCCCGAAACTTTCAAGATAGGAGATGACTGGAGCGGACCATAAGTTTTGAAACTTTCGCGAAGATTCGTCAACCGGCGCCAAAGTTATTGGGAAAAGAAAAAACACATTTCCTATGGAAACTAGGTCCTAACTATAACTATCTACTGGCGACCGCCAGATAGATATATATATATATATATATATATATATATATATATATATATATATATATATATATATATATAATCCAACACGCTTACCGACTTCCAGTAAGAAACCAGCCTTTCCGATTGTAGATGCAAGTTAAAGATTTATTCAGGCAAACAAATGACACGTTTCGACCTGTCCAGGTCTTGGTCACATGACCATATTGACAAACTTCCGTGTTTTGAGCATTCAATGCGTCCCACATGACGCAACAACATAGAAAAAAGACTCGATTTTGTTTGTTTCGGTGTATTTACACAGGATGCCGTAAACAATCTAATTATATGTGCATTAAATTAAATTATTTGTAAAATAAATGTGCAGATGCGGTTGAGTTTACATTTCATAAAACTCATACATTTTGTGCATTCATTACTTTCATATCATTGAAATGTCCCCTTGCTCAATGTGCATAGGGGCTTTCCTTCCGGTTTGCCCCGCGTTGGTAACATTACACTTTCCTTTGGTATTTAATTACATCAGTGTTTCTCCGTTATTAAATGGAGTACGTATCCCTTTGCGTTATCTTTTGGGCTTATATCTCTCATCATCGGGTTTAGCACCCTTTATTGAAGCCCATAGCGTCCGCCACAGGAAAGGAAATATACATCTCTCCTTAGCTACGGTCTAGTACCTCCATGTCTCAATGCCATAATCTCCCCCACAGAAAAGGAATTAATAATAAAGATTTCCCTAATTCAGGTATAGTACCCCAGTGTCGTGTATCAAGTTGTAATTGTAATTAAATACTAAAAGAAAGTGTAATGTTACCAACGTGGGGCAAACCCGAAGGAAAGCCCTTATGCACATTGAGCAAGGGGACATTTCAATGATATGAAAGTAATGAATGCACAAAATGAGGGAAGGCAGCACTCCCAACGTCATCACAAAGTGGGATGGGGTCAGTGAGACTACTGACCCCACCCCACTCTGTGATGAAGTGTCACTGATTGACACTCGACCATGGGCACTTCAGGGCTTAAAACTGAAGCGCCCAGGTGCAAGGCAATCAGTGACGCTACCCCTCGTCACTGAGGGGAGGGCCTCAGGAACCTTTACTGAGCTGAGAACATCACGCCCACAGGAGCTGTGGCTTTCTCAGCCCAGCAAAGTTCAGTTCAGGCAGCCAGGAGCCAGCGCTAAATGCCCATGTCAGGTTCCTGGCTGCCTGAACTGAAAGTGAACAGTGTTTGTCAGGCTGACCTTTGTTCAGCCTGACAGACACTGTTCCTACAGGGCAAAAGGTGGAGGGGCGTGGCCCCTCTGCCCAAATGTAAGTAAGTATGTAAGTAATTTTTATTATGCATGATTAATTAAAACCTTTGCATACACGTGACAATAAAAAGTTTCTTATTCGTAATTCAATGGATAAAACAATTTTAAAAACCATCGTTATACATTGTTTTAAAAATTACACATTTGGGCATTACGCTGTTCAATGGGTCTAAAGTGCTTGTGCAGAAGTAACAAGGAGAAATAAAAAAGTTTCTCCTTGTTACGCCTCTGTTGGGTATGTGCACCATTATGTAGCGAACCGAGGTTTACAAGTCTTTGTAAATCTGGGTCTGCATCAAAATACAGGGATCGCCCATGCTCCATAAATGCCTATGCGATGCAAAGTAGCGCATGGCAGCGAAAATTATATTGATTCTGGGCTACGCCACAGAAGTGACGTGAGCCCGATGCAACATCATAGTAAATTTGAGACTAGGTCTATGCCTGAGTCTAATCGGTTAACTGACTAACAAACTCAAGCCATTGTGGATTACATAATCAGAGATTAATTTGAGCCAGGGGTTGAGGTGGAGGCACTTGCACTCATTTTGGTAAGAGATTAAAGAGGCATGGTGTGGACTCCAGAAAAGAAAACCTTGGTATAGGGTGCGACAATGCTTAGTTGCATCCACCACAGGCTTCTGAGCAGAGCTTTGGTCACCGGCACTCTTTGATTTACAAATTAAGCACTGTTCACTTGTCGGCATTGTGACTTCTGCACATTAATGAGTTGCAAGGTTGACTGTTAGAACTGCTGGTAAATTTTTCTCCCGAAAACCCTGTGCCTTATTATAAAGGGAGCTCTCTGTCTAGACGTTTTGCGAACTTGCTGTGAACGGGCCTTTCTGAACTTTCATTGCTAACATGCAGAGAACATGAGTCACGTTAATTGATGGTTTCCTCCTAGCAACCAAAAGAGTGTTAATTGTAGAAGCGAGAATCAAAGGCGATAGCAGGCCCAAAAGCATGCTGTGTGGCAGTGGCCCTCTCCTGCGAAGGCAAATGCAGGCAACAATTTCAATTACATATAAATATGAGAATTAGCATTGAAATAAGACTGTCCGCATTTTTTATTTTTTTCTGTTGCAAATCAGCTATTTATTTTATAAAATAAAAAATGCACTACAGCTAGTATTTACATGGTGCGCAATACTTCTTCATAAGTAACTGACTAATGGTTTCCTGGTTACCTCTGGGCACAGTTTGATAAAGTCTTTTATTAGAGTATTGTACCATAGGAACAATAGAATGAGTTATGGTTGTTGATAATTATAGTTATTCATTTTTGTAACCATAGTGTCATTCGTGACAAATAATATCCTTGATGGTGCTGGGAAGTCACAATTTAATTGTTCTATACATATACTGTTTCTGAGTAAAGTGTCATGCTTTGCTTTCTACCCATATCTGATGTGTGATTAGGGAACAGAAAACATTTCGGAAAAACACATTTTCAATCAATTGTAGCGTGCCAGTTGTTTTCACAAAACTTTTTCACGGCAGCTGATCTAGTCAATAGAAGCTAAGTAACTTTCTCATGGTTAATTCTTTACATACACTCACTTGCTCCTAAAGTACAAAACAAATTCAACTAAGGACATTTTATGAGTGCAAGGAAACAACATCAATTCACCAAAATGCTGGGTGGATTGAAAGTGATACCATGCTCACCATTGGATGAACAACATTGTCTCCGTCTAAGGGCCTGATTACAAGTTTGGCGGTCTTATGGCCATTCTACCGCAGTGATGGTCCCAAGTACTCCTTTGAGTCGACCGTCTGTCCCCTGCCCTATTTAGATGTATGCAGTCCGAACCGTCGACCGCGTCAACAAAGTGTGTCCTGCCTGCGACGTGGCTGACTGCAATGCTGTCGAATAGTACTCTGTCGCCGTCAGGGCCGTGGGTTTCTGCAGAGCAGATTACAAAATCACAGTGGAACTGGCAGTCTCCTTGCGGTGGTTCCCTGACTGAGGGAGTCCGTCGCGATAGGTGCTCAGCCAGGCACCATAACAGTGGCCATTGGATGGATACAAATACAGCACACCTCATGTCCATTGGCCAAGTAAACACACCTGCATATCACTATATAAAATAAGGCCCATTTCACACCACGATCCTTTGCCACTCCACTTCATCAGAGCATTTCAGAGACAGCTTTTGGTCAGAGAAGCCAGGCTTTTTCTTCCCATCACTTGACCACTCTCTGCTCACCTTTTTCTACTCATTTTCTTTTTTTTCAGTGTACATTTTTGTTGTAATGTCACTTTCTTTAATTTGGGGATATGACTAGGCCTAAAAATCATGTTTTTCAGAGGGAGAGCTGTCAGTCATGATGGATGAAATCATAAGAGTAGAGCCACAATTGTTTGAAGCCCAGGTCCAATATACAACAGTCAGTCAGAAAAGCGAAATGTGGGTCAGAATTGTAGACAGAGTTAATACTGTAGCTACTGCCCTGCACATACAGGAGGAAATTAGAGGTGGAACAGCCTGCAAGGGAGGGTGCATTCCTTGGCCTCCAAGCAACAACTGGAGGGCCAGAGGACTAGTGGTGGTTCTCCCAGCACCCCAATGCATCTGTTTTCCTGGGAGGAGACGTTCTTGCAGATCCTACATCCTGAAGGCTTGACAGGAATATGTGGTGAAGTGGAGTCTGGTAAGTTGCACTTTACAAACTCTCACTAAACATCAATGTCCTGTATGCTCTCAAAGCAGCTTTTGCCAATGTGTACTGCATATATTTTCCTAACCTACAATCCTCAAACTATCAGTATCAGAGATGTTGGATTGTCTGTGTGAATGTTTAGTGTTGCATATAAGATTACATGTAACAATCTCCATTACATGGCACATGATGGAATGATGTCTGTAAGCTTTGTAAAAAAACATAGTATCTCAGGACCCATTATATGTGTCACACTCTGACTGTATGGCCCATCCCAACTGCATATTGTCAACAGGTATGTTACACTAACCATTTTGCTAGTGTTGGCAAGTTGACTTTGAAAAGACTACAACTGCCATGCTTCCTTGTTTCTGTCACTCAAAACAAGATGAAAATGTGAATTTGCCCATTGTCACTTGTCTGACATATTACAACAGATGTTCAATTCTCATGGAGTGAGCAATCTGCATTCAATGCTCTCCTCAGAGACATGTCTGGCTACTACTTTCCTGTATGTTGACCTGGTCTCCTCAACTGAAACAGTTGATGACACGAGTGACACCATAGCAAGTACGTTAATTCAACATTTGTAAGGAATGAAGTTAACTCAGCTGGTTAGAAGTGGTAGGTGACCTTTTGACTATGCACTGCTCACATGATTACCAATGCCAAATGTAAAACCAAGTTGTGTCATCACCTGTTTTGTACTCAGCTAGCCCTTGGAATGATCAAATACACATTTCACCTCTCTACTCTTATGGTGAGGACAGGTACATTTTGTGCATGCATATGATTATCTAACTGCCTCATGTCCATCTCCACAGGCTACAATGTGCCTCTGAGTTCCAGAGTGAAGGGTGCTAATTAATGTCACATTATGTGGTCCTTACATAGGACACTCATGTTAGGGATTGTTGAGCACTATACATTGTCTAATTGACATCACCATTAGGATGTGTAAAATGTTTAAAGCCCTAGTTTGTACTTGGTTTGTATGTAGACATCTATGCATATATACATTTCATGGTACCAGAGCTATTTAGGCAGCTAACATAATGCTAAATGTGAATACAAATCTATACCCTTTATAGCATGAGCTGCATATGTACTCTGTCAAATGCAAATGAGGATGATGTTAACTATGTGTATAGTCCCACATTTCACTCAACCTAGATTGGGGCTCTCCAAACAGTTGTCTGGGAGCTATCAGTAGCTCACAGACACCTTCAGAGTGGCATACAGCCCTGAGGTAATTTATTGGATGGACACAAGCTTAACACTTTAAATTTTAACTGGTGGAAAGGTACTGTTCATGTGACATCATTGTACTCAACTTGCAGATAGCAAGGCATGACAATGAGCTGTGCCCAGTCAGAATCATGGGCCAGGCTGGGGCTGAGTCTCCGTGGCAATACAACTGATGCACTGAGTTGCATCCATATTGAACTGGAAATCTTTGGATGATCACAAATTGAGGTGTGCCAGCAATACTACCCTTAATTGCTTTCACATGGACTACATTTGGAATGTTGAGTGAAATAGCCTCTTGACCTAACACTTCATTCCATTTATCTACATTTTCAAAGTGTGTGCTTTCCTAAAAACAGTCCCCTTACTCCCAGAGGTCAGTTTTCACTGTTCCATAAGTCATGCTTGCACTGTACAGCCCTAGTTCACATGTGACACTTTAACAGTGCAGAAAGTTGGTTACTTCACATGAGGTGTTGAATAGGAGATGCCTCTGTAGTTTTATACTCTCTCAATCAAAAAGGACATATAATGGTATGTTAATGTCATCCATGTAACAGTGCCACATATGGCAAAAGGTGTGTCCTGTGCTGCTAAAACATACCACACAGACTCAGTCAGCCATAGAATGATATCCCATTAATATGTACACATGTCCACACATCCTCAGAGAGCAAGCTTTTACTGACATATATAGCAACCCATTCACAGTGCCCTTAGTCATTGGATGTAGTCTATACTGTGGTACCTGGCTCTATGGACCGTAGGCATCAAGCCAATAAGGTTGGCCATGAAGGTGTCTGTTAGAAATGTACAAGTTATTTAGCCTTCAGTAGGACACAATGTTTTGTCCTGTTTCATTGTAGCTCACATCACAGAAAATGTTGGAGGCCCCTGGGCTAGATGATGTTACTGGGCTGGATTAGTGAGGTTAAGGCCTGACAAGTGATGAGGATAGTCATCAGCTTACAACAAAAGTGTGTAGTAAGGTATTTGTAGTGCTCAGCATGTGAAAACTACACATGTTGTATGATAACATATGAGTTATGCTAGTGCTAGATGTAGTTAAATTGTGTGACATCAATACAGATATACAAAAAGTTACAGTACAATTTTGTTTACAGTAAAATTTTGTTTCTTGCCTCACTTGTATCCATACAGGTCAATGCCCATCAGAATCTGGATATATGGATGGCCATTGCCAGGAAGGTGCAGACCCTGGGGGTCTACAGCCAGTGCAGCGTGATGGGAGGACCTAAGACTCTGGACCCAGAAGACCACAGAGATCCAGCTGGGGAATTCCTCCCTATGTATACTGGGCAGGCACCGCAACCTGACCCCCCTAATGGGCTGCATATTTGCGGTGGCCTATCCTGAGCTTGATAGGCAGTTCAGCATCCAACAGCAGCAACAAAAGTTTAAGTCATGTCCAGTGTTTTACATGTTACATGAACCTCTTTTTAGTTGCAGTTAGGCATTTTCCCATCAACATTGAGGGTGACCCATGTCCATTGCACAAGAAGAGTTCTTGAATGTGTAGGTCTGGTAGAAGGTGCATGATGATGTGCTTTGCCAATTGTCGTTTGACCAGGAACACAGCAGATTCCAGTCCACTACCAATGTAATTTATTGAGCAGACACATGGCTGACTGAAGTCTTAAATCACCTCATTTAGTTTGATGTTATGGGTGACAGTTGTACCAATCAGGCCACTGGTCTTTATTGTATCAGGTGTGATTCTCCATCACTACTGTGTCTTATGTAATGGTAACCCTATTACATGAGATATAGCATACGTTGCAGTTTAGATGCAGTGACTGGACAACCCTTGCTGGGATTCTACACAAACACAAGTGTGCATACATCACAGATGCCATCAGTATTAGTGCCAACATTTTGGTATGCAAACATTGCCCTATTGTTGTTTTATCTGCAATACTGTTTCATACCTGATTGAAGTGTCATTATAAGTTGATGTCTGACTCCTTCACAAATATCTGTGTGTAGGCTAGTCTGTATTTTCACAAATAACTGTGATAGGTATACAGTTAATGTGAAAACTCAGATAGGACTCTGTACACATACCCTAAGTTATTACTCAATGTCCTTGGTCATGTAAAAATGATGAAGCAATGAAGGACATGTATGGTAGGCTTACAGTGATTTTCGGAATTGAAAGTTCCATGTCATTTATGTGGGAGTATTCTCTAATGTGGACTTCACTTATTGAAATTTCCAGAATTATTTCCTGTTGACATGCATCAAGGAGTGACATGTAGAAATTTAGGAATCATATGTGAGTGTTTACACTCAGTATTAAATGGCAATTGGTGTTAGATACAAAAATGGTACTGTGATGTGCCATTCCATTAGGACAAAAGTAAAAAACTCTATTTGTGTCATAGATAGTCACTGAGACAACAACTTTCAATGGTCTATTGGCATTAAGAAATTATCTGTAAGAATGGTGTTTTGAACAGTACTGAGGTTTATTGGGAAGGTTTCTAGAGCTATGTTTTCACTTATGATGTAGGAATATGTTGACATAGTTCCCAATACTTTTTCTCTGAATGTCTCCAGGTTAGTTATCTATTCTAAATATGATACATGGCAAAGCTACTTCAGTGCAGCTTTCATTGGACTATTTTGAAAGTGGGCATATGAGGAAATGGTAACTAAAAAGTGACATAATTGTGAAATGCCCATTTGCAGTTGACCTGATTTCTGGACATATTGGAGTAGCATAGCAGTGTTACTTGACTCTCATTTCATCATGATTTCGTTTTAGAGAAATTCAACATTGCTGATTTCAGGGCCTTAGGTTGACCATGTGCAAATGTATTTTTTGCTGACATTCTATTTGGTGACGTCAGTTCACTATGCTACACTACAAGGGGCGAAGTATGCAAGGAGTTAAACTGTCCAAGTAGATACATAAGGATGGAGTGAAGACAAGTTAATTCATGGTATTGAAGTTTGTTTTTTTAAAACTTTTTTTTATTTTTTATTGAGAGAATAAACCATCTGGCATCAGAAAATCAGTACAGATACATCAATATCCCAGCACAGTGCAATCTCGGATAGCAACAATACAATGTGATCATAGCATTCCCCACATTGAACAAAAATTAAAGCGGAAAGGATTAGTCATGAAGTAAACATTATTTCCAGAACTATAAAGAATGTACCGACAGCAGATGTCTGCACGGAAACTCCTTACAACGCGTGAAGCGGAATAAGTTTCCCAATAAACAGATCATGAGAACCTAACTCTAGAAACAAACCCTCCCACCCTCCCCCCAGGTCACATACATAGAAATGTTATCGACAGTGCGTGTCATATGTCACTTCATCCGACTACTCTGAGTATCAGGGGATTACTCTATGTGCAGCATGAGAGTGTCCAACTACTGTATTATGACTGCAGCATCAGCTTGGTCTAATGGAGTTCCCTCAGACCCATGCGTCCCAGCATCCTCCCCCAGGGGGACCTCGGATATCAAGATGTACCAGGCTTGAGCATCTTCCTCCAACTTTTCATCTCTCCTGACCCTCCTCATTCGGACTAATTCCGCGGTAGCCCATTCCCGTAAATCTTTGGCCCAAGTTTCCACCCTGGGGGGGCTGGGAGCTCATCCAGTGAATCGCTATCCTCCTTTTGGCTAGCACTAGTCCCAGCTGGAGAAATCTACGAGTAAGTTTCTTCCCCTTGGGGCAGGGGAGAAGACCCAACAGTATCTCCTTAATGGACTGAGGCAGCGTCCATCCCGTGACCCGTCGCAAACGTTCCAGTGTGGAGTTCCAAAAAAACCTGCAGCCTTGGGCAGTCCCATAGCATATGCAAGAAGGGGGCGTCATCATAACCACAACGGGGGCAACCAGAAGAACGATCAGGATATATTTTATGAAGCACTCACGGGGTCAGATAGGTTTGATGAATAACATTAAATTGAATGAGCTTAAATCTAGCATTGGAGCTAATTTGTTTAACCCCTTCGTGGACTCTCTTCCATTCGAGATCAGTGAGGGGCGCCTCCAATACCGCATCCCACCTGGCCTGGATCTGAAGCAGGCGTGCAGTAAGATCCGCCCTTAATGCCCGATAGATATGAGAGACCAGTCTGCGGCCCCCAGCTAGAGTCACTAGGGCCTGAAGGGTGGCGGCTATAGGCGGCTCCTCCGGGAACATCGGCCAAATCCCTCGTGCCACATCGGAAAGTTTCGCATATTGAAGGTATTGGCCTCTGCCCAGGTCAAATGCAGACTCCGCCTCCTCCCTGGTTAGGAAGTGCTGATTCAAATATAGACTGCCCGTCATCTTACAGCGTCCCTCCACCCATCTGGAGACGGACATAACTTGGCCAATTTGTCCAAACGGGACGACTGCCCACAGCGGGGCCTCTGGGGTATAGGGCGCCCTACGTATCGCCACCTTAACTGCAGATTCCCAGACGGAGGCCACATGTCTCACAACATACGGAAGTTGCTTGGGCACGCGTGAACCCAACATTAGGAGGTCCGGGAGAGGAATATCCTGGTAAGTACCCCTCAATAACTGTTTCTTCCAATTATCAGTCTCATCAAACCAGTGTACGGCGTGTTGGAGCTGCGCCGCCATATAATAGAAATCTAATCGTGGAACCTCTAGTCCCCCTGTTTCCCAGGTTCTCTGTAATGTCCGCACCCCACCCTTTTCCGTTTGCTTCCCCATAAGAGGTCAACCAACAGGTGGTCCAGTTGAAGAAAGTACTCCCTCGATATCTGATAGAGCGACTTCTGCATGACATATAAGCACCTCGGGAGGACCACCATTTTTATCAGAGCGATACGTCCCATTAGAGATAAGGGCAAGGTACGCCAGAACTCCACCGATTTGGGGACACCCTTTACACATTGTCCCATATTATGTGTTAAGTAAGCCTCCTGTGTGTGTATCAACTGGACCCCCAGGTAACAGACCGAATCAGTGATCCAGTTCATCCCCACAGTGGGCAATTCATCTGCCGCCTTGTCCCTCAGGTTTCCCATAGGAAAGAGCTTAGACTTCCCCGGGTTAAGGCAAAGGCCTGATACAACACCGAAAGTAGTGAACTCCCGAAGGAGCACAGGGACTGCCTCTGCAGGACGATGGAGATATACCAGGGTATCGTCGGCATACATTGACACCACGTGCACTGTTGGACCCAACTGAACACCCCACTGTGCCATCCTGTGTCGCAATACAGTCACCAATGGTTCCATTGCCAAGGCGAAGAGGAGCAGCGACAGGGGGCAGCCCTGCCGAGTACCCCTCTGAAGTTCGAAACTGTCAGAAACTTGGTTGCGCAGACGGATCCGAGCTGTCGGCCTAGTGTAAAGAAGCTTCAACCAGTTCAAATATTCGTCTCCCAATCCCATTTTAGCAAGCACTGCCCAGATATACCCCCATTCAACCGTATCAAAAGCCTGCTTGATATCTAAAAGACACAAGGCCCAATCATTATTGTGCAAATGCGGTGCATGCCAAATATGTGCAAGTCTTCTTAAATTATGTGTGGTGTTTCGACCAGGAATAAAACCTGCCTGGTCATGATGGACCAGTTGGTCATATATGGTTGGAGTCGTGCTGCCAGCACTCCAGCAAGTATTTTTTCGTCAACATTTAAAAGAGATATGGGCCTGTAAGAAGCCGGGGACAAGGGATCTCATTGCGGCTTAGGAACCATAGACACCAGATCCTCCATCATGGTTGTGGGAAGTGACTTCCGCTCGAGAGCCTCGTTGTACACCTCAAGGAGGTGATCCACCAACTGAGGGGCAAACGTCTTATAAAACTCGGTCGGGAGGCCATCACTACCAGGGCATTTTGCTGACTGCAAGCTCTTAATTTCAGTTAACACCTCCTCCCTAGTAAGTGGTGCTCCTAAAGCCGTAGCTTCCGACTCGTCAAGGGTGGGGAGAGTAACTGTATCCAGATAATCTGATAAGGTGCGCAGCTGGACCGAGGGGGCCGCCGTGCATATCTGCCGCAAATGAGCCGCAAATGCTGCAAGTATCACAGTTTGCATACGCACAACCTCCCCTGTATCATTACAAAGTTGTAGCACTGGTATCTGTTCAGTTTCGGTACGAATCAGTCGTGCTAAGAGTGCCCTAGATCTGTCACCCTCCATATAAAGCCGCTGCCTATAGGTGGTGTATTTATGTTTCTCCAAGCGGGACCATGCCTCAAGCAACTCCTCTTTAACCCATGTCCACTCAGTCATAGCTGTCGGGGTCTTGTGGAGTGTGGTCTCTATGGCTTTTAACCGAGTTTCCAGGGAGTCAATATCGGCATTGAGTTGGTGTTGAACCCCATAGGTAGTCCTCATACAGACTCCTCTAACCACAACCTTTAGCGCCTCCCACTCAGTGGCTCTATTGGAGGCGGAGCCCCAATTTTCAGCGAAGTAATGACGAATAGCCTACGATACTGTCTGCACATATGGGGTGTCCATAAGGGCCTCCGCCCGCAGTCTCCAGAGTGGAATGGCCGGTCGTCCCAGTCCGCTGGACACTGTCAACAACAGCGGGGCATAATCAGACATATACCGCGGCTAATAGGAAATGTCGTTGGTCGCCGCAGAGAGGCCCGCCGAAAGGCAACAATGATCAATTCGGGAGAAGGCATTAGCCGCTGGAGTAAAGCAAGAAAACTCCCTTCTATTGGGATGTCGAGCTCTCCATTCATCTCTCAATTGCATACCTCGAAGTATATCAGTGAGGGAGTTCACCATACGGGGTTTGGTACGTTCTTTTGGGGGCTCTCTATCCAAACCGCCATCAAACACACAATTAAAATCTCCAAAGAGGAGGATCTCAGCACCCATATAGGGAGTCGCCGCTTTTAAAACAGCTGGGTAAAAATCAGCACAATCCAGATTGGGGACATAAACGTTAATAATGCAGATCTCTCTTCCTTCCCACCTACCAAACACAATAACGTATCGTCCCTCAGGATCCAGTACATGATGGATATGATGAAAAGGAACTCCAGGCACCACCCACACTAGCGCCCCGCATGCAAATCCAGAGTAAGATGTAGCATATAATTGTCCCCTCCAACGCTTACGGAGACTCGCTATTGTGTTTCCCCAAATGTGTGTTTCCGGCAGCCCAGCTATTGCTATTTTATATCTCTTCAAGAAAGCATATATTTTACGACGCTTATCTAGGGTCGCTAACCCCTGAACGTTCCAACAAAGAAATCTCAACTTCTGTGCTGACATGTTGGTGTTGTACGAGTGTTTAACGTATATCACATCTTTGATAGAATCCCCCTCCCATGTAGTCCTAAATCTGTGTACTATAGCATAATATTTCGTGACCTGAAGAAAGTCCCAACAAACAAACCAACATCGAAGAAATCAAACAATGCAATCCCGTCCCCCCACCCCCGGGCAGCAGTAAAGAGTTACAAGCGCAATAAATGAGCCACCTAAGAAACAGTACACACCGCCCCAAACCACCCCTCCCCCCCATTCCCACCAATACCTCAATAGCTGCATAGCCACTCTAGGGTCGCGACCCGAGGTAGCTACACCTAAGTTATGAATAGGTACATAGAAACAAACACTGTGCAAGAGAACAGGTAGCGCCAAGGCACGAGATTACTCTCAAGCTACCTCGGCGGACCTGGGCTCTAGTGGGGACGTCGCTATTCCGGCGGCCACATAGTATTCAGAAATTAAGAAATGTACAACAGAGTGACTCACAACCTCCACATGCAAATAAAAGTTAAAGAAGATAGAAAGGCTGAAAAGTCACCCCCACAGTTCGGAGTACAACCTCCTAAACATTTCTGGAAAGGCAAAAAACATCCCATTACTCAGGACCCCGCAGTATCAATCCCTCAAGGGCAACTCATCTGTACAGTTCAGCAGGCAATGTTCAAATCGGAAAAGGTTATTCATGACCGCCTCCTGACCCTCCATTTTCTTGCACAAGATCGGGCATCGGTGCCAGAGAGTCCGGAACCACCTCCGAGTCCGAAGCGTGTAATGTCCCATCACGACTGACCGTGACAAGGCCCAGGCTCATTGTTCTCTTCTGCGGTTTTTGGCGAGTGGGCTGTCTGCGACCCCCCAACGAGTGCTGTAAGGAAGGTGTCTCACCAGAGCTCATAGAAGGGACCAACCGTCGTCCCTCTGGGGCCCTAGTATCCAACCAGTCTCTTGCCTCCTCTGTTGAAAAAAAGAACAGAATACGGCCTTCACTCACCACACGAAGTTTCGCCGGGAACATAAGGCTGTATTTCATGTTTAGATCCCGAAGTCGTCGCTTGATTGCCATGAAGGTCTTCCTCTGCTCTTGAACTCGTTGCGTGTAATCCGGATATACCGTGATGGAATGGCCTTCAAAGAAGAAGCGTCGTCCGCTGCGGGAGGCTCTGGAGCAAAAGGTCCCGATCTCTGAAATTAAAGAACTTTGCGATGATAGCCCGAGGAGGTGCTCCAGGCCTCGGGGGGGCTGCCAGCGCTCGATGTGCCCTCTCCACATTAAAGAACTTTGATAACTGAGTAGGGGCCATCTGTCGAGTGATCCAGTCCTCCAAAAATAGGTCTACTGCGGGACCCTCCTCCTTTTTAGGAAAACCCACAAATCGTAGGTTCCCCCTGCATGACCGCCCTTCAGAGTCCTCTGCCCGGTCATCAAGTTTAATTACCTGATGTTTTAGCTCCACCACCGTGGCGCTAAGACTTTTAACCTGTTCCTTTAATGCGTCAGTATCTTTTTCCTTGATCGTCACTCTGTCCCATATCTTTCGAAGGTCACAGTGCAGGAGGTTGACGTCTATGGCCACAGCATCAATTTTCTTAATCATCTCATCTCTGGTGGACTGGACGGCGCATAGGACATCCATCAGTGTCGGCGCCTTCTCAGCACCCCCTTCCAGAGTACTCCTGTCCATTGCTTGGTTCCCAATGGTATCTTCAGGACCATGGAAAACCGGCTGAGCATAGTTCAATATTTTATTGGTTTGCGATTTCGCTGGCTTGTCTTTCCCCATGGTGCTCGGGGGGTCTGAACGGGAACTCGCCCTGTGCAACACTGCAGCTGAGGGAACAATCAAAGTACCTCAAAAGCACTGCTACAGACTCGTCTGAAACACGTAGGTTCCTTTTCGCTGCCCGGCTTTCCCCGCTGGTATAATGTCAACTGGAGTACGGGCCTTGCTGAGCTGAATTTGGCCACCATACTCAAGCTATGCCTCAGATCTCCACTCAGCAACGCTCAACAGTCGACAGCAAAACCGGGATGAAGGGCCTCATGAGGGAACCTCCCATTTCCCCTCCAGCCAGGATAGAGCCACAAAACAGTGTGAGTCAGACCCACAATGTGCCTCTCTCGATTTCTCTTATGTACAGGAACCATCGACCTGTATCACTTATCTTGCTGGGTGGTTCCGCGTAGCAGGTCATGCAGCGTTGAAGGACACAAGGCGTGCGAAGGGGTCCATTTAGCATCAGGTGCAGTTCATGTCAACTGTCCATCTATAAGTGCAGTCTAGAAATGCAGCAGAGGGGCGGAAGCGCGACAATCCACAGCGTCTCTTATTTTCCCCCCTCCAAGTGGCAGCCAGGTCACCTCTGCCGTAAGGTGACGCCTGGGGGAGCCCAAGAGGCCCGCAATAAAACTGAACTGTCCCGCTGGCCCTGCACAGATCAGAAGCCGAGTGGAGCTCGGCGATCGCTGCTGCCACCTCAATTGAACCACGTCTGCACCGGGGAGCCACTCATCATAGGGTAATCAGCGAGACCCAGGCAGCGTTCTTCTCCTACCTGGGGGGGTCCAGCAACGGTCCCACGCCACTCATCCAGCATGGAAGAAGCCCACTTCGTCTGCTTAGATCGGGTCCGATGTCCCTTACAGCAGGCTCCGATCACCGGAATGGATGACATTCCCGGCAGCTCTACCCAGGGGCAGAGATCGGAGGCACCCTCAGCCCAGGGCGCTGGGCCTCGCCGCTGGCCCCCCGCAGTCTCTCAACAGCGCAGGGCGTGTTGCGTCGCAGACTCTGGATCAGGGTCATCACCGTGGAGCCCAGAGCATGCTCGTCTCACCGTGGCAAGTCCGCAAGCCGAGTCCCAGGGGCATCCGGGCTCCCGACACTTCTCCGCAGGCCCGCAACTCGGATTTCCTCGGCCCAAGATGGCGCCGTCACGCAGTCCGGGAGTCCCGGTACTTCAAGCTCCGTTGTCGTTAATCTGCTTCCGCAGCCGCAATATCAGCAGCGCGGAGTCCTCTGCATCACAGGGTACAAATCAGGATCGGCAGGAGGTCAGGATAAGGCAGGATTATGAAGAATATCGGGCCGCCGCATGGAGCTCACCCAAACACATCTAGGCGGACATGCTGTCAGGCCTTCATGGTATTGAAGTTATCTGGGCCCATGACATTACTGTGAACAAATGTTTTCAGAATATGTAGCATGCATGCATGTGCTCATGCTAATGGTGAAGCCAATTTCGATAGCCTTGAAGCAGGTGTAATTTGTATACTTTGGAAATATTTTGTGTTCAAAGGTCATTATCAGTTGTGTATATGCAGATTCAATAAACCTACTGTATATGTCATTTCAGCATCATCACAGGCAAGCAAAGGAGAAAGGGCCAACATCGTCAGGGAAGCAGCTGGCCACAGTGGCTCTGGTCCTGAGATAACTGACACTGAGGGACCCAGTGGCCCAGAGGGTGAGGGGAGTGATACGGCGGACGGAGGCTCAACATTATCATCATCTGAGTCATCCTCCAGTAAACACTCCCTAGTGGTGGCAGACCCACAGGAACTGTGAGAACATCATCCTTGTCCTCCATCCCATACCATCTCTACCCTCCCTGTTGCTCCCCACACAGTAGGCCGGGCCTGCACCCCTAAGAGTGGTGCTGTCTCCTTTGCTCCAGGCACCTCACCCCCTGTCCCTGTCCCCCCGCTGCTCTGGGTGAGGAGGCAATTAACCTCCTGAAAAACATCTCTGTAGGTCAGACTGCACTACTGAATGCCATCTAGAGGCAAGGCAGCCAACTGCAGCAAAATGGTGGCCGACCTGGAGGGCATTCACAGTGCAATGTCTGACCTACAGAGATCTTATCAGGCTCTGGCCTCCTCCCTCACCACAGCCTCTCATCTCCCCTGCCCCTTCCCCATCCCAATACCCTATTCCCAAACCTGTCCCAAGCACATACACACATTTTCACGCACCCACTCATACAGACCCAAGAAGCACATTCACAGATAGATACAAACACCACAAGAAACACTTACACACATAGAAACAGACAGAAACCACACACATCACCACACCCACTGGCCCTCCACCCACACCACATCAGCACACAGCACAGACAACACCACACACTCATGCACTCGCCATTCCCCCCCACCCCCACCATCACATCCACACCCAGCACACTCACCACCACACCCACATGCACCCCCCAACTACCATCACATTAACACCCAGCACAAACACCACCACACCCACATGGACCCTCAAACCACTATCACATCCACACCCAGCACAGACACACCACATCCACATGCACCCCCAAACACCATCACATCCACACACACACTACACACACAACCATACCCAGCATCCCCACCACAGCAACATGCATTACACCCACTCCCAGCACATCCACAGTAACACCAGACACACCAATCCCACAGTATACACCCAAGACACACAGCTTGCACATAATTAAGCACCCAACAGACATGTGAGACACAAGACACACCCATATTTGCAGGACATACACAAGACCCACAAGCAATTGCACCATTAACAGACACAAGCACATCACACACTGTCACTGCCTCTTCCTCCAAGATCCCACTCCTTCCCAAACACCCTCTCAAGTTCCCCACTGAAGATCTTTCCCTTGCCCTCACCCCTCCCAAACCTCCAACCACTCCCTCCAAACAACATCCTACCCCTCCCACACCCAAGACCACCCCGTCCACATCCATATGTACCCCTATTACAGACCCACCCACCCCTTCCACTTCTCGATGCACCCCTTCGAAGCGTCGATCCACCCCTTCCACTTCCTAACTCACCCCATCTAAACGAAAGTCCACTACTCCCTCATCCTAACCCACCCCTCCTAAATGAAAGCCCACCCCTTTCTCTTCCCAACACAGGCATCCCTCCCAAACCCAAGCATCCCTCTCCAAAGTAAGATCTATGAGTGCCTGCCCTGCCCAATGGATGTGCCTTCCTGAGGAGGTTATCCTGGCAGTGTCTTTTGAGGGAAGATTGGTGGCACTGCACTGTGCCCAGCCACACAGTTGATTTCTGGACTGGCTATTGGCATTGAGTTATGCACTGATATATTCTCTTGATTGAAAAATAAATATTTTGTTAAATTTTTACCACATTAGTCCTGGCATTACTTTTCCACAGCTACTGTTGGGCACATAGCAATGTTGCAGAGCTTAGACTGTGTAAAACATTACTTTGTTTGCAACTTATGGCAGTTTATACAACATTTGCATTTACAGTGTACTTTGTTATGGACATACACAGGTTGATATGCTATGTGATGGTCATTAGATTTTATGTGCAGCGATTTGTCATTGTAATGACCACTTGCACCACCGAATTGATGTGAGATTATTCATCGGAATGTGTGACAATAGGTGTGTTTGTTTCACCTTGATTGCTGATCAATGTGAAGAGGTTTGTCTCTATTGTCCTTGGATCCAGTGCAGGAATTACACCAGACGAGGGGAGCTGTTCCATGGATGGATATGTGGCAGGAATCCAAATTTGGACTGACATTGATTTGGGTGGCATTTCGAATGGTAAATACTGCAGCTTGTCTAGAGCAATGTCAACATCATGCTTCATTGCACTTCTCCCTATGATGTGTGTTGCATATGTGTTCAAGTTAGATATTTTTTTCTCCACACATGGAGGGTGATTATTTGTCAAACATTTTTTGATCCTATTTTGTGAATGTGTCTCTATTTTTAGGTTAGCTTCTGCCAACATTATACATGTGTATCGAGTGCTACTACTGGTGTGTTCGTTTAAATATCTTGCCCTTTGAATTACCCGCATATGCATTGTACGTGGTTGTGATCAAGCAGCAGCGGGAGTGGCAGGACTTGTAGGATCGGGTCCATGGCGGTACAGGACGTGTGAAGGTGAGTTGAGGTGATTTTGTACCTTAAATCTGTTCCATTATGCCAACTCAGGTATAGAGGGTTTACTACCACAGTCTCATCAGAGGGAAGGCACATCGTGATTGGGCCAGCCAGGGAATTGGCATTCTGCCCTCCAACAGATGCATTGGCCTATCCGGCAGTCAATGCAGTCAAGATATTTTGGTGATGGCGGCTGGCCCATGACAGTTTTTAGTCTATGTACCGCATGCTTCGTAATAGGGCAGGTGGACTGTCAACTAAGCGGGTGGGGAATCCGACGCTGTTTCAACAGTGGCACTGTTTTCGCCAAACCTGTAATCAGCCCCTTAGTTACTGTTTGCATCTGAGAGGCTAGAGAAAGGCAACACTACTCTTGGTCCGACCATGCATACAGCACAGCTCCATACCATCTAAGTAACTAAGGGGCTGATTTAGATCTCGGAGGATGGGTTACTTCGTCACAACAGTGATGGATATCCCATCTGCTGAAATATAAATCCCATAGGACATAATGTAATCAATAGATTTTGGCAGATGGGATATCCATCACTGTTGTGAAAGAGTAACCCATTCGCCGAGATCTTAATTAGGCCCTAACTGTTTCTCATATGTAAGCCCCCTTTCTAGACCTCTGGAAGAACAGAAGAAGACTGGTCCTGTTGTCTGTCACCTGAGAGGAGCACTGAAGGACTGGATCTGCTCCCCCTTCTACTCAGCACAAAGAAGGGGACTCAAAGGGTCTGTGTGGCTATAGGGACACCATAAGCTTCAAGAGGACTGAACTTTGCTGTTGTCGTCTGCCTGACACCCTGAGAGTCTCAAAGTGCCCTCCCCTGAGATTCAGATCCTGGGGCCCACGAAAAGTACTCCAGTGATTGTTTGGTCACAAAGTTTGGAAACTTTGAAAAGCTTTTGCTCTTGTGTTCCGGTACTTCACCTGTACCTGCTGCAAAATTTATCCGATTGCCAGTTTCACGGTGCTTGATTGCATTTTAGCTTTGCCCTGTGCGGAGAACTCCGCACCTCTGAAAAAAACAACAAAGTCCTTTTCTGTGTTGGGACTTAAAAGATTTTTCAACCAAAAGATGGAAAGCTCAAGAGCATTAGCGTGACCACCCTGCTTCCAGTATTTGACTTGCTGTTCCACAGCGGAGGCTCATGTTCAGCTTCAAGCTGTACAAACAGGATTTTCAACTCAAAAAGTGACAAGGTTAATTTTTGCATCCAGACTTGTAATTCTTTTTTTAAATTGGACTTCCACACTTTTCAGAGGGACCAACCCACTTGTCTTAGGGCTCCATTGCGGTCAGCCTCAAATTGCACCTAGAACCCGGTCTAACATGACCATTGACTCTCACTGGTGCTCTGTTCTTTTTGGTGCTATTTCTACATAAAAACATTAAAAATGCATATCTCTGGTTCCCCTTTTTGGATTTTTGTGTTTTAGTGTCATTTTGTTTAATAAATGTTTCCTATTTTTCTAAATTGATTTGGGATTTTTATTCCTCGGTGTTTTGACTTTATTACTGTTGTTTTGTATTACATTCATACTTTACACATTGCCTTAAGTTAAGCTTGCCTGCTCTGTGCAATAGCTACCATGATATTTAGATTAGGTTAATTTAGTGATTTGGAGAGTTCACCTTTACAAGTGTTGTGAATATTATTGGAGGCGGACAGTCACTGACCCCTAATATTAGCCCAATACCTTACTGTCTGCCCCTCATCAATCATGTGGTTCTTAATATGTGTCACCCATCTCAGGTGAGGTGTAGAGCTAAGAGAAATACAACCTGAGTTGCAGGAACAGTACTTCATAAAAATGTTGACTTGTGCAATCCCTGCCAGGTTCAGGGAGCACCAACATCCACGTTGAGCCCCATTTTGCTGGCTAACCTTGTAATGATTATAATTTTTGCACCCAATAAATTCCAGCTACCTCAGTGTTAGAGTTTATCATGTATAATAATTATCGAAACTGAGTCACCCTCATTTTATTTTTACATTACACATTATATGTATACGTAACTGTAATTTCAGATGCAATGATTGGCTGACTGTCAAAGCTACGGATACACCTCTGGTTTTGAGATTCATTCCAAAGTCAGGATCTTAGCCACTACAACACACATCAGTGCTTTTTGACACCAGTACCCTGCACTAAGGTGCAAGGGTATTTCATTAAGGCCTTATCAGTTTCACTTTATGCGATCATGTCTGTTCACACAGTTCTAAATCAGTGTTATAATTTCCCCAAATTATGCTTTTTCATAGCAAATTACTGCACACTAAAGAAACCATCACAAGCAGACACGCTGAGTCTATGATTTGTTCCACTTACATGTTTAAAGCATGAAGCATAATTACTTTATACTTGATGGACTCTGTGAATTACAATTTTACAGTATCATAAAAAAACAGGGTAATGCAGGATTTCATTCACTCAGCACTCTATTAAAATATGCTCCATGCAGTTACAAACATGGCATCAGCTGGGAATTACTGTAGTCTTTCCTCATTGTAAAACAATTCTTCCTTTCTTTGCCATTACCAGAAAGCCTCAGTGACTTGCAACATTCAATGTTTCATTGAGAATGGTGTTCAGCACATCGGTGCACAGACCTTGAACCTGACCTTGCTTGGCTCAGCTAAATGTTAAGCCCACTTGACTCTGGGGTGCTGGGGTGAATAGCAGCTCCTGTATGTCATTGATGATGTCAATGGTCCCCTAGTATGTATTGTTACCATTGAAGACATTGGTCATGTCATTTATGATATCATATGTGCTATCACCTGTGGGGTCATCATAAGCTGTGAATTGAGGGTTAATGTCATATAGGTCACCATCAATGCCGCATTTCAGAGGTTATTGAGTCTGGGAACATGCACATAATATCCCAAGATATGTTTTTTACAACATATTTATCTTTGAGATGCAAGTAAAGAAACAAAACTTCCCTTTTACAAAGTTTATTCCAGAGATGCTTTTGAATTTGTCAGGATATACTTTGTTCTCAAGGCAAACAGGCACTCGTCATGGAATGCCCTGGTACAGTGACCTAGCTAATTAAACCCTTTGGAAATGCTCAGTAGACTCTAAGCATGGGGCATGGCTTTTCTCCATAGCTGTAGCAAGCACTCAGGCCAAATTGCTTGCTTCACCTGGGTAGTACAGACATTCCCTTTGATGAATGCCACTAATACTCACTGGGCAGACCTTTTAAGTGCACCCAGGACATCTGCGGCAAAATATGGCCTTTGTGATGCTCCTTAGGCATTACACTCCCTCACAATGCTGACTGCGAATGGACACCAGGCAACATGTTTTACATTCTTGATCATCAAAGATTCCAAACTGGAATTATATGAACAATGCAACTTTTACAACCCCTATAACTTTAATTTTTCTGGAGCTGTACTCACGCAAGTTTCCAAGCTGACAGTTATATACACATATTTATTTTTGGGGAAAGTACATGCACATTCATTATATAGTGCCCCACAGGGCCCTGTAGACAATGCTTGACCCACAGCCATGTCTTGCAGGCATTACTCTAGGGCGAGACATATCTTTTACTACACCAAGCTTTTTAATACAAGTGGGCTGGAGCCCTTGGAAGCCTGTTTTGAAAGCCCAGGGCCACTCCTGGTGCCTCTGTCACTTTCCCCAGGTCCATGAGGAGAAAGATAGGGAGGGAGAGGGAAGATAAGGAGAAAGCCATCAGAGTGGAAGAAGGGAAAGAGGGGAGAAGGAAAGAGAAAGAGAATGTATGTATAGAAAGAGAGAGAGAGATTGTAAAAAGAGACAAAGAAAGTGGACTCCTTTGAGCATTTTTACCACACCTGCTTTGATTCCCCAGTCCAGCCCTGCATTCCTGCAACCCAAGTACTGAGTAGCCATGGCCAAAAGGCAACATTTTTGCATCCTTGCTCCTCAATAGTTCCTGAGAGAAAATATCTATGGGAAATAGCATTTTGGGATACACCCATAACCTCCTCCTCCCATGCCCACTCTGCATTCAACTTTGAAAGCTAAGTTAGCTTTGAAAGAAAAAAATGCATATGGTGTGCAGACTTCCATCTCTAAATATAGCCACGTTTAATGGCGGAATAGGGTATTTCAACTCCTGAGGGGTGGGCTCTCATTCCCCATAGTTTGAGTTTTGGTGACCTTTCTGCAACTCTGATTCACAATAGGATGATTATGGTTTTCAAACTTATGGATTTTCTAATGGCAATTAGGCTAAACATGTTTTGCTAGCTTTTAGTGTGAAATTTTGATTTATGAATAAACTTAGATATAATGAAGATTAGTACTTTTAAGCTCACCCTATGCCTTTTTGTAAACCAATATGTCAAAAACAACTGAATACATTTTCATCAACATAAAAAGGACCATTTATTTATTTGAGTTTTATATAGCGCTGGCTAGACCCGGAGGTATCAGAGCGCTTTACATGAGGATTAAGACGTGTTACAGCGTTAAATCAGTTACAGTTACATTACAGTTACATCCGTTGCTAGTGCATTCAATAAACATAGAAAAACAAGACTGATGGAGTAAAGAGGGTAATAGGGGGAAAAGTAAGGGGTTTGAGTGCAGATCAGGAATCAGCAGAAAGGCCATCAGGAATCAGCAGAAAGGTAAGGGGGAAAAGAACAAGTAGGGGTCACCAGAAGAGTCAGAATCAGACAAAACCGGTGGAGATCCCATGATCACCCGTATCAGATCTGGAAATCCTCATAGCGTCGGGCCGCAATAAGAGATGGAGCTGGTCTGAGGGAGAGGGAGTAAAAGGAGTCTCCTGGTGATCAAGTCCCTTGAGGCGGGGGAGGGAAAGGAACAAACAATGTCCGATGTCCAGCTGGGTCGGTGCCGGCCGAGGGGGTGAACCAGAGCCAAGCTTCTCTATAGCTACATATGATAGCTCCACCGGGCATCAGCAAAAGGTTACTCTGGCTCCGCGATAAGTCCGAAAAATTATGGATTCCGCCCAGTGGGCAATGTCATACTTCTATCGAAGCAGCGTCGGTCGCCTCGTCCTCCAGCTTGCAGATGTAAGGGCAAACCTCCTACAAAGTTTGCTGAAACTCTGATCAGTGGTTTCTGCTGTAGCAGAGAGCAAAATCTCCTGTTCTACTTAGGTAGGGAATGGCTCTTTCATATCCCGCCTGCAAGAAAATGCCAACTTTCTAAAAGTGGCATTTTCAGAATTGTAATCTAAAATCCAACTTCACCATAAGTTAGGATTTTCAATTTGAATTCCATTTTTTCACTACCAGGACATGTAAAACTAAAAGTACATGTCCTACGTTTTAAATACATTGCACCCTGCCCTCTGGGCTGCCCAGGACCTACGCTAGGGGTGACATATGTATTAAAAAGGAAGTTTGGGCCTGGCATAAGGTTGGTTTTGCTAGGTCGAAATATCAGTTTAAAATTGCACACACAGGTTCTGCAATGGCAGGCCTGAGACAAGTTTAAAGGGCTACTGAAGTGGGTGGCACAATCAGTCCCACAGGCCAATAGTAGCATTAATTTACAGGCTCTGGATACATGTAGTACCACTTTACTAGGGACTTATAAGTAAATTAAATATGTCAATTGGGGATAAGCCAATATTACTATGTTTTAAGTAGTGAGCACATGTACGTCAGCACTGGTTAGCAGTGGCAAAGTGTGCAGCAAAAATGAGATCAGAAAAAAATGGAGGAGGAAAGCAAAACGTTGGGAGGAAGGCCACCCTATGGCTGACAGCTCTAACAGTGGCCATATCACTCATGAACACTGCTTTCATTCTTGCTTTAATGTGAAATCCTAGTGCATTCTGGGCATTGTAGTCTTGGTTTGCTTCCATTGAGCTAATTACACTGAAACACCTGAAAGTAATTAAATATGGATTGAAATCCCGGGACTGATATGGAGTGAGGTGTTCCCCCTCATAAATATCTTTTAGGCAAAATCAAGTATCACCTTTTCAGTTTCACAATGACACTTTCTTTAAAAATGTACAATATCTCTTCACAGTAAATGAATGCCTATCAGGTAAAGCAATCATTTTGCCACACCACTGATTTTGTTTTTGCTTTCCATTTTCTGCTCCCCATAATCTCACTACACACATTTCAATGTTCATTATCATGTAATCAGGCATACGCTAATGTTCCAGATATGTGTTGCCATACTGGAAAAGTACCGACAGTCATGTATGCCTACCCAGAAAACACTACACACATGAACATGATAGCTGCACAAGCTAAGTTACATTTTGGTTGGTTATTTACAACTAAATAGGAGGAGCTAAATTAAACTATACATGATTGTTCAGCCGTCAAATACATCTATAAAGCAGGGCTGCACAGACGTGGAAAAAAGGAGGAAATGAGCGAACTTTCAAGGACTTCCACACTGTATGCCTATTATGCAAAATAGAAAAACATAAACGAGCACTAATAAAAAATGCAATCGTTGTAAGTACAGTGCAATATGTTTTTTTATTTTTTATTTCAAAATATTTTTTATTGGCACTTTTAATAAGAAGAATAACAATACAGAAGGAAACAATACGGTAGAAGAAAAAATAAAATAATTAGCAATGTCAAGTTATATACATCAAGGTGACACTTATGATTGTTATCAATATAATTCATAGATTACCATTAGCTGTAAACTATACCAAGGGGTTGGAGCGTAAGGTTAGAGCACATCCTTATACTGTGTATGATGTAGTATCTAGGGGTGGGGGTAAGGGGCTAGGCAGGGGGGGGAGAGTTTGTGTCATGTGCGTCAACAGGAAAGGTGTAAAAACCTAGCAAGTGCTGACAATGGGAAAATCCTGTGGCCAGGGGGAGGAGTGGAGGATTTCCCATTTGGGGGACTGATTGTGAATAAAGAGATCCAGCGTGTCCCAATTATGTTCGGAGGTTACAGGGCAACCTTTATTATTAGATTGGGTTATGTGTGTGCTTCTTAGATAGGTAACCCAGGCCCACCAGGTATGATATGATAAATTGTTGCTAGACTTCCAATTGATCAGTATTGCTTTGATAGCAATGGTTAGTAGAAGGTCGAGGAGGGAAAGATCCCTTTCAGAGAGGTCAATGGGGGGATCTTTCAGATAGGGTACTAGTAAAATTAGTGGGAAGAACAATGAAATGGTCGTTCTGAATATTTCTGTAGTTGTAGGGAAACATCTTGCCAGTAGGAGTGCAGATGAGGGCAAGAAAAGAAAATGTGCTCTTCGTCAGCAGGTGACAAGTCGCATGACCAGCACGTGTTGGCGTCCTTGAGTTTTAATTGGAACAATTTTGCAGGGGTCCAGTACATGAAGTATGCAGCGAAGAATTTGGTCTGGGTTAGGGAGGTAATCAGTTTGTGCTGAAGTACGTGTGATCTTATTTTGCCCAGGTGTCCTCGCTCGGAGAAGCAAGCCTCTTAGAGGAAAAGTAGGAGGTCCATTTCTGTGCCAAAGGCAGATGGTGCGGGGGTTTGGAAGTGGTAAGTATTTTGTAGAATTTTGAAGCAGCTTGAACAATAATATTAGTCGGAGTTTCTGTAATATGGATGAACTATTGGCGGGACCAAACTTATATATCTTGGCCTTAATTTGAAGAAAATCAGAAAGCTCTATGTCGGAGAGGTTGTACTTATGTTGTAGGAAGGCAAATGAGAGCCGTTTGGTAATATCGTAGAGGTCTGATAGCATTAAAACCCATTTTGTTGCCCATATCAGCACGATTGTTCGAGAGTTAGGAATATGTAGTTTCTTATTGTGTCATAGTGATGTAAAAGTTGATTTACGAATATTGGTTGCCAGTGCTGAATCTAAGGAAAGTATAGTGAATGTAATGTCCTTAAAGATTTTATTTTTCGGGACTGGTATAAGTATATTGTGTCATCATCAGGCTGGACAGGAGTGAAAAGGGGTGGCAGATGGAGTTTCCACGTTGAGCCATACAGATTTTTTTAACAGGTTACTTTCAAACCACTGTGTGCACTGGGTCGCCAGGTAGGCAGTTTTACAAGTAATCCAATTAGGGGAGTTGCAACCTCATACTTTCGCTGGCATTCTCAGTTTTTTAAGGCTAATTCTGTTGTTTTTTTATTCTATTCTCCCATAGGAAATGTAAAACTGTTTGATCAAACCTGGGAAAGAAGTCTATGGAGAATCGAGTAGGTATCATGCTCGATAAGAAGTTAATCAAAGGTGAAACCATCATTTTGATGGTTTCAAATCTACCCCACCAGGATATATGTTTCGGTGACCATGTCAAAAGTAGGTCTTTTATTTTACTTACAGTTTTGTTTTCATTGATGAAGATGAATTCGGGGATGTCCTTAAAAAACATATCCTAAGGTATTTGATACTAGACTTCCATTGGAAATTGGATGAACTACTCATTGAGAGATGGTAGTGGATATTCAGATGGAGGATCTCAGTCTTGTACCTGTTCAGTGAATATCCTGAGATGTTGGAAAAATGATCAATACTTGATAGGATCGCTGTAATCGCAAGGTCTGGAGATTATCAGAACGTCGTCCATGTATGCAGCTGTTTTGTATGGGATGTTGTTAAAGGAGATGCTTGGGATATCAGTTGATTCATTTAGCATCAGGAGCAAAGGGTCAATGGCAAGTAAGAACAGTAGTGACAACAGGGGGCACCCCTGTTGGGTTCCCTGTTGTAGCATAAAGGTTTGGAACAGGGCTCCGGTAATTCCAATTTTGGCGGAGTGGTTGGAGTATAGGGTCATGGTCATTGTGATGAATTCCTTCCCCAAAGCGTGTCTCGAGAGAACGGATTTGAGTTATTGCCCGGACTTTGTCGAGAGCCTTCTCTGTATCCAGGGCTAATGCTTCAGCTAATGGAGAAAGCGGATTGGAGGCTCTCTCAATGGTATTGGAGAAGAGGCACATGTTGTCACTAGCTAAGCATCCTTTGATTAAACCTTATTGAGTTGGGTGGAATAATTTGGGAATCAGGAGTGTGAGAAGGATTGCAAGCATTTTTGCGTAAATTGTAGCTTCCATGTTGATGAGAGAAATAGGTCTAAAATCTTTGGGGTCGGAGTCGTCCTTTCCATCTTTGGGGATAACCACAATGGTGGCCTCAGAGGTGGACCCAGCTACTTAACCAGAGGTAGCAAAGTGGGAGAGAGTCAATTGTTACATGGCAATAATTTTGTGGGTGAAGGTTTTGTAAAATTCAATTGGGAATCCGTCCGGTCCCATTGCCTTATCAGATTGGATACTTTTGTTAGAATGAGTAATCTCCTCTCTAGTGATTAGATTAGCTAGCAAAAGTGGATCAAAATTGGGAATTTGCTTAATTGGTAGGGATTGCAGAGAGTATGAGCAAGTGTCAAGGGGTGTATAATTTGGTGTAGAAATGTTGGAAGACTTTAAGGGGGAGATTTACTAAGATTTTGCGCTGTGTTTGCGTCACAAAAGTGATGCAAAACAGCGCAAAATCTTTTTTTCCTAATTAATTTTCCAGCGCAAAACTTGTTTAGCGCTGGAAATAACGTAAAAGTAATGCGAAGCAGCGCGCATTACTTTGCGCCGTGGGGGCGTGCCAAGGGTGGTGCATGGGCATTCCCATGCAACCACCCAAGCTTTCTCACGCTAAACCCAATTTACTAAAAACAGTAGATTGAGTTTAGCGTCAGAAAACTGCGCCCTTTTCAACTAGGTGCAAGGAAGGAGAAATGCTTTAATTTATCCTTCCTTTTCCGACTTTGCATGCGTGCTGCACTGTGCAGCATGAATACAAAGTAGGAAAAGCTTTCCCTCACGTCTAGCATAGTTCACGTCTAGCATAGTATTTTGTACAGGAAGGGTGTACACACCCTAGCGCTACAGCGCTAAAGTGTGTGCATGGCGCACAGCCGCTGAAATCAGCACCAGCGCATGGGAAAGGGGAAGAGAGAGCCATAGCTTTAAAATATGGTGCTCTCCTGCTCCCTCCCTGTCGCGCAACGCAGCGCAGCCTCGCGGGGGGCTGCGCAACTTTTTTGTAAATCTCCCCCTAAGTATCTTTTCAGGCGAAGTTTGTAGATTGTTTTATTCATCTTTGATCGTTTGGATAAGGTTACAGTTATGCTTAAATTTTAGGTAGGCCGCCAGGGACTTTCCAGCTTTATTAAGGTAGAATATTTTTTTACCTTTTTGGGCATGAACCCAAAGATGTGCGTGTTTACTGATTATAGAATTGAATTCCTATTTAAGTCACTTTAGGAGTGACAGGGTAGCTGGGTGACTCCTTTGCCAGCAGCTGAGTTCTTTCGCTTTTATTTCTGAGGTCAATTGATCTTGGGATGACTTAATAAGTTAGTTTTTCTGTCACATTCAGCTTATGGTTTAGCCTCTCCAGAAGCATTTCAGGGAGTCCCAAAGAGTAACTGGAGAGGATACAGAGTTTTGGTTTAGCTGAATGAATTGGGATACTTTATCAACAAGTTCCTTAACCGCGTTTGAGTCCTCCAGGATCTCTAAATTCATACGCCAGGCCTTTGATTTTGGGAGAGTGGGAAGGAGCTGGAGATGTAAGGAGATGGGTGCATGGTCCGAAATAACGATCATTTCTATAGAGGTAGAGTTGTGTTGAAGAGAGTGGAAACTACTAGGAGGTAGTTGATTCTGGAGAAAGTGTTATGTGGAGGTGAGAAAAAGTTAAAGTCACTGCCAGTGGGGTTGTGGAGTCTCCAGAAATTGGCTAGTTTGTGAGCCAAGCACAAGACGTGAAGTGCTTTATTGGATCTAGGGATTCTGTATCTGAAGGCAGACTGCCTGTCCAGGAGGGGGCCCATTGGGAGGTTGAAGTCGCCACCAAGAGCAATCCGAGGGTCCGGGGGGAAGACTGCATGTTTGACAGAGAGAGCATCCCAAAATTTAGGGTTGTCTATGGTAGGTGCGTATATATTAACTGCATAGATTTCCATAGTGGGGTTTTGTACTCATGTAATTAACCATCTACCATCGTTATCTGGTTCTGATGAGATAATTGAGAGGCCAGATTTCTTGGAGATCAGTGTAAGGACCTCATTTGTTTTGGAGATAGTGGGGGAGCAGGCAGTGTCTGATACCCATCCCATAGAGAAGGAGAGTGCTTCTTTATAACCAATTTTGGCCGCCTGCAAGAAAACCAGATTGCCCTTAAGAGTGTGGCAGTAGTAAAAAAAAATTCTGTGCTTTACCGTGTGGTTGAGACCTTTGGCGCTACAGGAAATCACTTTAAGCATGGTGATGTTGGAGTCAGCCATTGGTAAATGATGGGGACATGTAAGGCATAGTATTGTAGGTTCCCACTGGTTGTGGTCTGGCCAGGGATGGATAATGGCTATCACATGACTCTGGGTAGGGAAAACAGGAGGATACAGCTAGTGTTGGGGATAGAGCTGGGGATCATGGGAAAAGCAGTCATTCTCCAACTGGGAGAAAATGTCTGAAAGACAAGGTATAAAGTGTGGGGCAATGGATGTCACTTGTAGGATACGAGAAGTAAAGTATAACTAGTAAAAGCAAAAAAGTAGGGCATGGGCCCGCCACAACGATTATAGATTGACATGGCATAAACAGTAAGGCCCTGACAGGCAATATTGCAAGCAAAAGCACACAGAGCTTAGTACAACTTATCACAAGCAATTTTTAAAAACAGTAGCAATTTCAGAAATACATGGGTACATGCATGAGTATAATAGAGGGTGCAGAGAAGTCATGAAATGTCGAGGAACATTAGAGTGCGGAATATGGTATTGCGAGCAAGAGCATGTAGCCTGAAGCATAATGAGATGGCATGGATGAACGCGGTAGCAGTAGAAGGGAACTATATAGGGTGCAGAGTGTCATTACGTGGAACTTCGTACCTAGCCTGTTAGGACTGGGCTAGTGAGGAGATAAGACCCAGGGGTCTGAACAGTTCATGGGTCTCGGAAGGCAAGTCAGGGAAAAAAGCCTCGCGAGGCCCCAGATCTTCAAGGACCTTCAATATAGTCGCTCATTCATAGGGGAGCACTACTCCTCGCTGCGGGCCATCAGGGAGGTGCTCAGGACTGGGAAAGCAGTTTATGAAGGGGTGGGCTTGACAGAGCTTAGAAAGGAGCCACCATCTTGCGTAGATGCTAGCTACGCCCCCCTCAGTATAATATGTCATAAAAAATGCTACATAGAAGAAAAATAAAATAGCTCTTCTAATTTCAGTTCTACACGGATGTTTGGTTTCCCATGCGGCTAAATAACTTAGTACATTAATGAGCAGCTAGTTAAAATACATGTTTCATTCTCATCAAGATAAAGGGATTCTCACCAAGTCGGTTAATTTTATTGTATGTTATATACAGTTATATGATGCCACAATACCAGGGCAGTAAGCACTATAATTAATAAGACAGTTTTATGCCAACCTTGCTTTTAAACTGAAATTAAGTGAACATTGTTAAGCTGCATAATACAGTAGTCCTGAAAGTAGTAGTACTATAAATGAACTTGTGAATCCAAGTTCTCTAATCATGTGCTGAATCTCTTGGGTCTGAGTGAATTAAATCCTTCTATAAACAGGGAGTTTCCATGTCTTTTAGATGGAAGTGCAAACTTCAAGATGGATGACACTTGCTCCTGTCTGCTACTGCTGAATTTATCATAGATAACATGCAATAAAAATGCATGTTACATGAGTCACCTTTTAATAGTCTGCTGTAAAAATGTTTCTATATACAAATTCAGAAACATTAAGTAAAATTACATTTAAAAAAAGCTTTCAGTAAAATTACTTTAAAACAAAAAAAAGCTAATTGCACTTCTAACTGTCCACCAAGCATCTGAGATAAGGATGAGAAATAAGCTATATGAACATAGCTCCGCAAAGTGTCCTCTAAGCTCAGGGCTGTGTGTGATTTGAGGTTACATGTCCTGCAAGATTAGACAAGATCATATCTGCTGGAGGATACCATAACAACGTCTCCTCTTTCCAATAGTCTCTGGCCCACAGACGATCTTCAGGCACCTATGCATCAGTCATCCAAACACCATCCTTCCCCCACAAACCAAGCATTCTCTCCTTAACAACTCCTTTCAGTCCTACTTGCTATTTCTCACCTCATGGGATGGCAGAGAAGAGAGTGTCCCTGGGCGTGGTGCAGTGCCCATGAAGTACCATGCTGAGCCACTGATGGGGGAAATTCTATGAGGAATGGCTCTGCTCTGGTGATGTCTTGTATTCATGTTTGAATTGTAATGAGGCGATACCAAAGGGGATGATGGACGGAGCGTTAGAGCAAATCAAACACTCACCCCCAGTCAACTGATCTGGGTTTAATCCATCATCATTCTTTAGCTCACTCCACCACCCCAGTTCAGACATGGCCATATGCAAATCAGTCTGACCCTGTGCCTCATGGGAACAGTCCAGCCCGAACTGCCAAGCCATGTCTTCCCTGGACCGGAAACAAGCATCCTGGGACCGGTTTCGGGTTCAAAACCCTCATCAGCCAGGCTATCTTGAATCCAGTGGCAAAGTGAGCAAGGGACCCACGTCTCGGCATACCCTGCCAACTTAGGGCGAACAAAGCGATACCAAAGGGGATGATGGACGGAGCGTTAGAGCAAATCAAACACTCACCCCCAGTCAACTGATCTGGGTTTAATCCATCATCATTCTTTAGCTCACTCCACCACCCCAGTTCAGACATGGCCATATGCAAATCAATCTGACCCTGTGCCTCATGGGAACAGTCCAGCCCGAACTGCCAAGCCATGTCTTCCCTGGACCGGAAACAAGCATCCTGGGACCGGGTTCGGGTTCAAAACCCTCATCAGCCAGGCTATCTTGAATCCAGTGGCAAAGTGAGCAAGGGACCCACGTCTGGGCATACCCTGCCAACTTAGGGCGAACAAAGCGATACCAAAGGGGATGATGGACGGAGCGTTAGAGCAAATCAAACACTCACCCCCAGTCAACCGATCTGGGTTTAATCCATCATCATTCTTTAGCTCACTCCACCACCCCAGTTCAGACATGGCCATATGCAAATCAGTCTGACCCTGTGCCTCATGGGAACAGTCCAGCCCGAACTGCCAAGCCATGTCTTCCCTGGACCGGAAACAAGCATCCTGGGACCGGTTTCGGGTTTAAAACCCTCATCAGCCAGGCTATCTTGAATCCAGTGGCAAAGTGAGCAAGGGACCCACGTCTGGGCATACCCTGCCAACTTAGAGGCGAACAAGCGATACCAAAGGGGATGATGGACGGAGCGTTAGAGCAAATCAAACACTCACCCCCAGTCAACTGATCTGGGTTTAATCCATCATCATTCTTTAGCTCACTCCACCACCCCAGTTCAGACATGGCCATATGCAAATCAGTCTGACCCTGTGCCTCATGGGAACAGTCCAGCCCGAACTGCCAAGCCATGTCTTCCCTGGACCGGAAACAAGCATCCTGGGACCGGTTTCGGGTTCAAAACCCTCATCAGCCAGGCTATCTTGAATCCAGTGGCAAAGTGAGCAAGGGACCCACGTCTGGGCATACCCTGCCAACTTAGGGCGAACAAAGCTGATACCAAAGGGCATGATGGACGGAGCGTTAGAGCAAATCAAACACTCACCCCCAGTCAACTGATCTGGGTTTAATCCATCATCATTCTTTAGCTCACTCCACCACCCCAGTTCAGACATGGCCATATGCAAATCAGTCTGACCCTGTGCCTCATGGGAACAGTCCAGCCCGAACTGCCAAGCCACTTGCTTGCTCACTTTGCCACTGGATTCAAGCAAGCCTGGCTGATGACGGCTGAAATGCCAGAAACCGGTCCTAGGATGCTTGTTTCCGGTCCAGGGAAGACATGGCTTGGCAGTTCGGGCTGGACTGTTCCCATGAGGCACAGAGGTCAGACTGATTTGCATATGGCCATGTCTGAACTGGGGTGGTGGAGTGAGCTAAAGAATGATGATGGATTAAACCCAGATCAGTTGACTGGAGGTGAGTGTTTGATTGGCTCAAACGTTCCGTCCATCATCCCCTTTTGTATCGCTTTGGTCACCCTAAGTTGGCGGGGGTATGCCCAGACGTGGGTCCCTTGCTCACTTTGCCACTGGATTCAAGCAAGCCTGGCTGATGACGGCTGAAATGCCAGAAACCGGTCCTAGGATGCTTGTTTCCGGTCCAGGGAAGACATGGCTTGGCAGTTCGGGCTGGACTGTTCCCATGAGGCACAGGGTCAGACTGATTTGCATATGGCCATGTCTGAACTGGGGTGGTGGAGTGAGCTAAAGAATGATGATGGATTAAACCCAGATCAGTTGACTGGGGGTGAGTGTTTGATTGGCTCAAACGTTCCGTCCATCATCCCCTTTTGTATCGCTTTGGTCGCCCTAAGTTGGCGGGGGTATGCCCAGATGTGGGTCCCTTGCTCACTTTGCCACTGGATTCAAGCAAGCCTGGCTGATGACGGCTGAAATGCCAGAAACCGGTCCTAGGATGCTTGTTTCCGGTCCAGGGAAGACATGGCTTGGCAGTTCGGGCTGGACTGTTCCCATGAGGCACAGGGTCAGACTGATTTGCATATGGCCATGTCTGAACTGGGGTGGTGGAGTGAGCTAAAGAATGATGATGGATTAAACCCAGATCAGTTGACTGGGGTGAGTGTTTGATTGGCTCAAACGTTCCGTCCATCATCCCCTTTGTATCGCTTTGGTCGCCCTAAGTTGGCGGGGTATGCCCAGACGTGGGTCCCTTGCTCACTTTGCCACTGGATTCAAGCAAGCCTGGCTGATGACGGCTGAAATGCCAGAAGCCGGTCCTAGGATGCTTGTTTCCGGTCCAGGGAAGACATGGCTTGGCAGTTCGGGCTGGACTGTTCCCATGAGGCACAGGGTCAGACTGATTTGCATATGGCCATGTCTGAACTGGGGTGGTGGAGTGAGCTAAAGAATGATGATGGATTAAACCCAGATCAGTTGACTGGGGGTGAGTGTTTGATTGGCTCAAACGTTCCGTCCATCATCCCCTTTTGTATCGCTTTGGTCGCCCTAAGTTGGCGGGGGTATGCCCAGACGTGGGTCCCTTGCTCACTTTGCCACTGGATTCAAGCAAGCCTGGCTGATGACGGCTGAAATGCCAGAAACCAGTCCTAGGATGCTTGTTTCCGGTCGAGGGAAGACATGGCTTGGCAGTTCGGGCTGGACTGTTCCCATGAGGCACAGGGTCAGACTGATTTGCATATGGCCATGTCTGAACTGGGGTGGTGGAGTGAGCTAAAGAATGATGATGGATTAAACCCAGATCAGTTGACTGGGGGTGAGTGTTTGATTGGCTCAAACGTTCCGTCCATCATCCCCTTTTGTATTGAATTGTAATGAGGACCAGGCTGCTGGGATGGAGGTTTGTATTGCAGGCCTCACTGCTGATAAGGGGTGATTTCTTGGGCTTCCCTCTCTCTACTCTGGCCTATCTTGTTTCCCTTGTTCTTTGCCTTGAGCTACTCCTCCACTCTGCCTCATCTCCAACCGTTAGCTCACACCCAGGAAGTAGAATGCACCAGCAATAGTGAGCATATATATAAATGTTAGCTTGTTGGATGGTGTGTATGATGGTAATTTCGAATTCAAACTATTTGTAGATATTTTCAGTGGATTTCACTGGCTTAGGAATGTTGGCTTAGGGTTTCACTAGGAAGTCATTTGTATACATCACTCAAAAAGAAAGCAAAATTAAGTTTTGGGGGCCAAGGAATAATCAGAAGGCTAACTGATGGTGTTCAAATAAATCATGTTTTAACAGGTGTATCGTTATATCTGTTCCCAATTTCCCAGCCTCTGGTCCACCATGGGTTGATGTATCCAGGATAGCTTTGGCGTACATGCATGAGTGTGAAATTGGAGCTCATCAGTGTGCACTGGACATGGATGTGTGACTGCTCACAGCACACCTCTCTCAATAGACGGCTCCTGTCTGACCATGAGTAATGAAGTACCGGTTCAGCATCTGCTGCAGTCAAGCAAGGATGGGACACTGGGGTTATAGTGGTACTAGAACAGAAAGCAAGGCATTCCACTATAAGTAAGACAGGAAACAGCAAAAAAAGGACACCCATCCCATGTGGACCCATCTTACGGCTGCACCAATAAAATGGCCATCAAACTTAGGGCCTCATAAGTATGGCGGTGGGACCGCCACTGTTACCCCGTTGGTGGCGGTCCCGCCACCATCTGTGACTGCGTTACTGCTCGCCTCATTATGATGGCGAGTGGTTCTTTGGCAGCCGGAGAGACCGACCGCCATGGATCCGACAGACTCAAGGAGCCTGTCGGTCCATCGGAGGTGCAGCACTACCTACAATGGTGGCGGTGCCTGCCAGGCAACGCCGTAGGTATTACAATGTTCCTGAACCTGCCATGAAAAGGCTGGCCGAAAGGGACATTGGGGGCCCATAGTGGGCCGTCCTTCACCCCTGGGCTTCAGCTTTGGGTTTTGGGGGGGCACCTATGGTGCCCACCTACATATCCCTGCACCATGTGTCACGTAGTGCAGGGATATGTGTAATGTCCATTTTTTGTACTGTGGCGTGTGCTGCAGCCCCCAGCACCCGCCACAATACAAAATATAGACATTGCGACCGCTGTGGTGGTGGTCACATCCTAATTCGCCTGGCAGGACCGCCGACTTGTAGTCAGGCGGTCCCATTTCCGACCGCCAACCTAATGAGTCCCTTAGTGCTGTTGTGAAACCTCTTATATTATGATTGACAGGTAGGATTAAAACCAATGGATAATGCAATTGCTCATGATTTGTACCTACCATATCCAATGTCTGAGAGGGGTGCTCTTTTGCCACTTTCTGTATTCTTTGTAATAATTCTGTGAGACATTGAAAGCTGTCTCTAGCCAAAGCTAACATAAAACAAGACCCCTCCACAAGAGTCTGTGATCAATCCTGGGCAAAAGTACCTATGTCCTACCGTACATTTTTACTGTCTCATACTGACAGCATTGTAGGTAATATTCCACCGAGTCAATGCATGCTCGTGATTTGATGACCTTACTGTCAATCTCAGTCTGAATTTCTGGGCTTTCGTCCCTATTCTGTGTTTGTTAACTTTGCCAATGCTGTAGCCTTCCACTGATGTCATGGAGCTATTTAGTACTCGATTGGAGTACATGCCCTGCTTATTGCTTCTTCTCTTACTCTTGTGCAGATAGGTGCACTCTATGTGCAGAATACATTTGTGATTGGGGCACCCTTAAAGGAAATAACACCGGAATTCTTTGCCTTTCCTCATTTAGCAGCCTGTGGGCCCAATTAACCGCGGTGATAGAGTGCCCCGAAACCCCTTGTGAGAGCCCAAAAAATTGCTTATTAGAATTTGTGGTACCAAAGTGAGGGCGGACAGGGGTACCACTAACAATTGAACATGATCTGGGACTTCAAGGAGTGCATCAGACTGCACAGGGACCTATACTTTAAAACATGGACTGGCACCCCATGTCTCCCAGAGAAATTTATTTATGGCACTGGTAGAAGGTTGTTGAGTTTCTTAGATTTTTTTTTTAATTAAATCTGTTTAGTTTTATGTTTTTGTGATGCAAGGGCCTTTGCTAATTGGTGCGAAGACTGCTTTGTAGCATATGTCAAAATAAAAAAAGGATTTATTGACACAGTTACACAGTATTTAAATGGAATCCAATAACTGTAGTATCGCCAACCATATTAAAGTGAAGCATAGTTATCTGTGTTTTATAGATGGCTTTGATTCCTCATCTGTGTTTATTCTTTCTCTGGAGAATAGCTGTTTTACCTGTCAATGCCCCTAGCTCAAAGACAGTGCCACGGCTGTGGCCTGATCATCTGGGATGAGAGGACATCCTATAAGCCTTTGCAAGGACCAATAATAGTATATTATGTTTTGTGATGCCCCAGAGAGGGCAGGGCCACTTTCAACAAATTTGAACATACCTGGTGGCAGCAGTCCCCACAGGATCCTTTACTTTAAAACATGGTTTGACACCCTGTGTGACTGGGTGATTATCTTTATGACCCTGAGTGACGCTTCTCAGGTTTTTAAACATTTCTGAAGCTGGGGTTTTTAGTTTTATGGTTCCAGGGTGCAGGAGCATTTGCTGCATTGCCAGTATGCTGCTTTGTAGTATGAATAACAAAAATAGAAGGACTCATGCACACAGTATTATAGTAGAGCCTAAAGGCTACTGTTGTACTGATCAGACAATAGATGTCCTTGCAAGAGACTTTGGTAGGTAGCGCTTATACTGTAGTCCCAGGTCTTTGCATTTTGTTGTTGGTTAGTCTCCATTCTGTGTTTGTTCCTCCTCTGGAGCATAGCCCTTTTAACTTTGCCAGTGCTTTATCCTTCCACTTCTGAAGTCATTGAACTGTTTAGCTCTCCATTGGAGTTCATGTGTTGCTTGTTGCTCATTCCTCTCTTTTGCTCTGGAAATAGGTGGCTCTATCTGCAAAGTATTTTTCCTTACCCCATCCCTCAGACTGCATGCCCGGATTAGATGGGGTAGAGGAGTGCCCAATAAGCTCTTGCGAGGGCACATAATATTTGCATATTATATAGATTTGTGGTGCCCCAGAGAGGTCAGGGGTTCCACCAACAATTTTGAACACTGTCTGGGGCTGCCAGTACTGTGTGAGCCCCCACAGGAACCTTTACTTTAAAGCATTGTCTGGCACCCTATGTCTCCCAGGCTATTATATTTATTACCATAGGAGAAGTTTGCTAAGTTGCTGAGTATTTCTTCATTTGTGCTTTTAGTTATATGGTTCTAGCATACAGAAACCTTTTTCATTGGGTTCTAAGGCTGATTTGCAGCATGTGTAAAAATATCAAAAGACGTATTCATACACTATTAAAATAGAACCTAGTAGCTACAATAAGACCACCCAACCAACACATTCTGGCAGGTAGTTTACAGTTTAGCATCGTTCTCTGTATTTTATTGGTGAATATCCGTTCTTCATCTGTGTTTGTTCTTTCTCTGAAGTATAACTGTCTTTCTCTGGAGCGCAGCTCTTTTACATGTCAATGGCCCAGGGTCAAAGGCCGTGGCCCAACCAACTCAGGCAAGGGGGCACCACATAAGTCCTTGCAAGGGCTAAAAACATTTATATACTAGGATCTGTGGTTCCAAGGGGCAGCGGGGTACCACCAACAAATATGAACATGCTGTGGCGTCTGCCAGGAGTGCAGCAGAACCCACAGGAACCTTTACATTAAAACATGATTTGGCACCCTACACTTATACCCATGAAAGTAGCTTATTAAGTTTCCAAGAAGTTTTGAAATTGGCCTTTTAGCTTCATGGCTCTGAGGTGCAAGTTTGTTGTTATTATTTGTTAAGGCTGCTTTTCAGCATGTGTCAAAATAGAGAAAGGGTTAATTCTTATAGTATTGAACTAGAGTCCAATCACTACTGTATGGCCAGACAGACAACATATGGTGTTTTAGGAGTTATTAGGAGGCATTTTACGGTGGAACGTAGGACTCAATTTTATTTGTGGCTGCGTTTCATCATTAATGACTGTCTTTCTCTGCAGCGTAGCTGCTTTATCTGTCAATACCATCGGCTCAAAGGGAGTACTGCGGTTGTGGCCTGGGCAACTAGTGTGAGGGAGCATCCCATAAACTCTTGAAAGGGAAAATAACATTTCTTATTATGTTTTGTGGAGCCCAAGAGAGGATAGTGTCAACACCAATGCATTTGAGTGTGTTCTGGGAGCTGCCAGGAGTTTAGCAGTCCCCATAGGAGTCTTTACTTTAAAAATAGTTTTACAATATATGTGTTCTATGTGATTATCTTTATGACCCTTGGAGACATTTCTCAAATTTTCAAAGATTTTTGAAGCTGGGAATTTTAGTTTCATGTTTTTAGCGTGTCTGAGTTTTTTTTATTGCGTTGGTAGTATGGTGGTTAGTAGCATGTATAATACTAGGAAAATAACTCATGCACAGAATTACATGAGAGCACAAAGTTTGCATTTATGCTAACAAAGCAACATGTGTTCTTGCAGGAAACTTTGGTGGGAGAAGGTTATACTGAAATCCAATTCCCTGCATTTAGCTTGTGGCTATCCCCTCTATTTGTGTTGGTTCCTTCATTGGAGCGTAGCTCTTTCATTTTTGACAATGCTCCCAGGCATTGCTGTGGATGATCAGATGAGGTGAGGGAGTGCCCTAGAAGGGTGCTTTGGACAAAATACCAGAAAAAAATATCATGATACAAAAATATTGTGTTAAGAATATTGGTACATAAACAATAACGTCAATATCGGTAGAAAAAATATTATTTTTGGTGTTTTTAATATTGTAGTACAAAATATTGATGCAGAAAATATTGTTGTATGCAATATAGTTTGGTAAGTGTCAATTAGTATGTAATTTATTGTGTTGTGTTTTATTGTATCTGTTCCAATTTGTTTAGATTAGTGTTTTTGTAACCTAATTGTTTTAATATATATAAATAATTGTTAAATACTTTTTTAGCAGTGGAATTTGGGTTTTTAGGGGGAAAGAGTGGGGAGATTTTTGAAATATGTATATTTCAAAATAAAAAAGTTAATACATTTGAAAATATGCAAATTAATAAATTAGATTTTTTAAATTGTTTGGTTCTTTTAATATTTAGTAAACATTTTATTTTATTAAGATATATATTAATAGTATTTAAACGAATAAAATACAATATTACAAGATTTTTCATAATAATAATATTTAGAAATATTTTTATTTGAAAATTTATAATTTTATAATTTGGGTACATTTTTTGAAAAATCGTAGAAATGTGTTAATGTTTTTGAAATTGTAATTTTAGTTGACATATATATTCTACATTTATATAAATCTAACAATTTAAAATACATTTTGATTTTAAGAGTGTTTGTTATTTTATGGTTTATAGTTTTGGAAAGGTTGAAAAAAATGATTAATATTTTAATTTTTAATATTAATAAAATGCGTTTTTTTCAATTTTAATATTTTAGTTTGTATATATAGGTTTGAATTTCAGGTTAGTTTGTTTTTAGATTAAATTATATTTAATATTATAGTAAGAAATGTGTATGAGTATGGAGTATTGATTGTTTTTTAAATTGTTTAATTTGATTTACCTTCTTTAAAAATGTTTATATTGAAGTGGATATTGTAAATTTCACAACTTGAGCATCCAACAACTTTTTGAAAATCCTTAGATTGGAGTGAGGTTATTAAATGTTACCCTTTTAGTGTCCAACACCTTCCTCCAATATGGTTGGATTGGAGTGAGAATAGTAAATTTCTCCCATTTAGTGCCCAACATCTTCTTCAAATTGGTATAGTTTGGAGTGGGAATAGTAAATGTCATTCCTTTAGTGTCCAACACCTTCCTCGAATATGGTTGGATGGAAATGGCAATAGTAAATGTCACCCCTTTAGTGTCCATCGCCTTCCCCAAAGTGGTTTAGATTGGTGTGGGAATAGTACATTTCACCCCGTTAGTGTCCAACAACGTCACCAAATTGGTTTAGATTGGAGGTGGAATAGGAATGTTTTACAAAGGATTTATGTAGGAGCATGATTATTTAATTTGATATTTTTATTCTCTTTTTTTTATTTATTTTTTATTTTGTTAGCCATAAGTAAGACATATATTACACATATACATTAGAAATGTTAACGTTCCAAATCAGTAACTAACACTGCAGTCAAAAAAGAAACAACAGATAAACCAGGTGTAAGAAGAAGACAGTCCAAACTGAAATGTAAGAAACAACAACTTTTTCCCATTTAGAGGCTGAAGATAAGAATTAAAAATTAATATCTAATATCTAAGATAGAGCCATAACAAAGCATATATTATAAAGTGACAGTGCATCATTACTTCCATCGGAGACCGGCCCAGATCCTATTGAATTTAAGCCAAGAGCGAGGCCCTCTGGCTTTAGTTAGAGCAAGTTCCATCTCATACACCTGTCTGAGCAGAGCCCAAACTTCATTAACATTTGGGCTAACATTGTCAATCCAGACTCTGGCGACACATAGTCGAGCACATGCTATAATGATGGTAGCCAACAGATTCACAAAGCTAGCAACTTCGCATTTGATCCCCAAAAATATTTCCTTTTCACTAAGCTGGAAATTTTGGCCGAGAAGTGGACTGAGAATACCGGAGACCCCATTCCAAAATCTGTTGAGCCTAGGGCAGTCGACAAACATGTGCCTACGGTCTGCAGTGTAAAGTTGACATTTTGAACAGAATGACTTATTGGAAGATCGAGAGGCCCATTTAGCTATAATCTCCGGCGTATAATACAACATATATACTGTCCGGTGCTGTTGTAACTTTAAATTAACAGAGGTTACCACTTGATCTAGTACGCCCATAGACTCCTGTATTTCCTCAGCCACTACTTCGACCCTAAGAACCAGGCTTAATTTAGCCACAATCTGTAAGCTATCATCATTAGCTGTTGCAAGAAATTTCTGATAAGCTGCACCGATAGCGCCTCGGCCAAAGCTAGTATATATTCCAGACAATATTTCCGACAGATTCGGCATTAGTAATATCTTTTTACCTCGTAAAAAAGTCCCTAATTTGTAAATACTTAAAGAAAGTACTTCGCAGAAGACCAAACTCGTCTTTAAGTGAGGCAAAAGAGCGGAACCCCCATCCATCATATAGTTGTCCAAGCCGGGTGATGCCCTTACATTGCCAACCTATCCCGATGTAGGGGCCGATTCCAATCTGGGTCGGAAAGCTCTCCGACCGATCCGGATTGTTTTCCGACCGAGCCGGACCCCTGCAGTCCGACCGAGTGAGTACGATGCGGCCGTATGCTGCCGGACTCGGTTCGGTCGGACTCCCATTGAAGTCAATGGGAGCCGGTCGTACGACGCGTACATGGGCTCCCATTTACTCAATGGGTACGTTGCACACAAGGGGGCCGCCTGTAGTGGGTACGCGTTGGTGCCATCCGCACCATACACACATGTATAGGGGGGACCCATGGGTCCCCCCTGTGTCCGACCCGTACGGCTATGGGTGAAGGGGGTCCGGCATGGACCCCCGAAGTCCGCTTCCAAGAGCTTTTTCGTGTCGGAGGCTCCGACTCGATCCGGCTGTCCGGATCGTGCATCGTACTGGCTCGGTCGTAAAACGTCTCCATTGCGCGGTACGAATCGAGTGCGAACGAGTCGAACGGAGCAGTTCGCACCCGGAAACGAGTCGGTTGGCGATTTCACGTTCAATCGCATCGTACTTGGGCGTCCGGACCTCAGTACGACTCGGTCGGAAACAAAGCCTCCCACTCGGATCCGGTAAAGCCAAATCCGATTCGGAGCCCTACCGACCGAGATCGGAATCGACCCCGTAATCTTGAAATACATCGGGCAACATAGGGTTGCCCCATAACACCGTATATTGATGAAGCGGAGGCAAAGAGTACTGCTTACAAATATCTTGCCATATCCGGATAATATCTTTAACTACCTTAAACTTCACTCGCTTGTAGTAGTTAGGGTCGGAGGTCTTATAAAGTATGAACCCAACCGATGGACCGCAGGCTAACTGATAAGACAACAAGGCCGGACCAGCATCCAACCCGAAAAGCAGGCCACGGATCCGGCCAACAAAAACAGCCCAGTAGTAGAGCCTGAAGTCTGGGAGCTTAAGACCCCCTCATATATAAGGTAGTTTCATAAACCTGAGAGCCCTCCTGGCGCATCTGTAAGCCCAGACAAAGCTACCTATGACACTGTCTAATCTCTTAAAAAAAGACCAAGGAACCCGCAAGGGTACTGAACGATATAAATATAAGAATTTAGGAAGAATGTTCATTCTTATAACATTGCATCTCCCATATATACTTAGCGGGAGCCGATGCCAACTACGCAGTTTGGCCGATATTGTCGTGAGAAGCGGTTCATAGTTCAGAGATACAATATCGTCTTCCTCGTTTCCATAGAAGCTAAACTATGAACTCAATGAGACAACAAAAAAAGAAGGAACAACTGAGGAGCACTTCTGGACCTAGTCAGAGGTATGAGCAGGGCCACTAGAATTATGTGACTGTTTGGCTGCACCGACTTTTGCACAATTATACATTTTCCGCATTTGCTACATAATCCATCATCTGCTGCATAATCTGCAGATTTGAACAAAAAAAACATTGTTTCTAGCTCAAACGGCTCAAACGTTACCAAAAATGCAGCGACAAGTGTTACAGCGTGGTGGAAGGCCCTGTGCAAACCTAGAATGGTCACCTGTTACTTATTGCTAAATGTGGGTATTAAATTGGTACTAATGATGTGTAAACCACTCTTGCTTCTTTCTGCGCCTCTCTTGCCTCTTTCTACATTTCTGTTCCTTCTTTCTGCCACCATCATGCCTCTTTCACACCACTCTTTCCTCTTTCTGCACCCCTCTTCCCTCTTTCTGCACCTCTCTTGTTTCTTTCTGTATCCCTCTTGCCTCCTTCTTCACCCCACTTCCCCATTACTACATCTCTCTTGCTTCTTTATGCACAATGGGACAATAAGTAAGCAGTTAGTGTGCTTGGCGAGAGCTGCAGCTGCAATCCTCTGCACTTTCGTTATCCTTTTCTCTGCTCTTATGTATTGTATGTATATGTAGTGTTTTTAACTATGTTTTTACACACTTTTACCTAACTCAGGGATTTTTAAGAAACTGCTCTCTGTACCTACCTTTTGTTGCGCATTCTATTGCCTCTCTCCTTGCTCCCCGGTCCACCGCAGCAGATAGCCTGCTGTTTGAGTGGAGGGAGTTTCTTTTCCTGGGAGAAGGATCTCCCATCTTCCACTCACTTCCGGTGGGCCATTACGGGCCGCCATCTTGGTGCTGAAACGCTCTAGTCTCCCTCCATAGACTCTGGTTCCTGACTATTTCAGGGCCAATGGTGCCGACGCGCAGCGGACAATAAGTAAGCAGTTAGTGTGCTTGGCGAGAGCTGCAGCTGCAATCTTCTGCACTTTCGTTATCCCTTTCTCTGCTCTTATGTATTGTATGTATATGTAGTGTTTTTAACTTTGTTTCACACACTTTTACCTAACTTAGGGATTTTTAAGAAACTGCTCTCTGTACCTACCTTTCGTTGCGCATTCTATTGCCTCTCTCCTCGCTCCCCGGTCCACCGCAGCAGATAGCCTGCTGTTTGAGTGGAGGGAGTTTCTTTTCCTAGGAGAAGGATCTCCCGTCTTCCACTCACTTCCGGTGTGCCATTACGGGCCGCCATCTTGGTGGTGAGACGCTCTAGTCTCCCTCCATAGACTCTGGTTACTGACTATTTCAGGGCCAATGGCGCCGACGTGCAGCAGACGCGCCCAGCTGGCGCGCTAGCGGCGCGCCGAAGGCGTGCCAAAGGCAAGCCCATCTGCGCCCGTCCGCGTCCGGACCGCGGCCAGGGCCAGTTATGCTGCCCAAAATTCTACTGACTGCTTACGCGACTGGGATCGAGATGAGCAGGACCAGGCACGCACATTACTTGGGGACCCAGATGGGACTTATTCTTGCCCCTGCTGCAACTTTTCCCTTAACCCTAGCCACGCTTCTTGGCTGGATAAGGAGTCGCGCTCAACCCTTCCAAAGTCCCCCTGGCCCTCTGGCTTAAAAGCCTGTCTCATTAATTGTAGGTTGCTGTCAAAGCACGCCCTCGACATACACCAATCCCTAGTGGACAATAACTGGGACCTTATGTTCCTGACAGAGACTTGGTTGCGCAAAGACTCTAACCCAGCAGTGGCCTGTTGCGGGGATTCTGCACATATACAGAACTATGCACAGGAAAACAGGACCTCGGTGTATAGTGGTGTACCAACCATCCACCTTAGTGCCCAAAATCCCAATCCGACTAGCTTAGTGTCTCATTCGTTCTCCGTACTACAGCGAAGCTACCAATGATTAGACATCCTAGAACACAGACTCTTTCAGGAATTGCGGGAGCAAGAACACTCTTTCATTACTCACTCATACTTGTCCACAACGTGCGTATTAAGAGACACAGTATAGTTTAAACTGTTTATTTCAACTATCGTGCTCTAAGACACAGAACACCTGCCAGAACTAGCAGCATAATGCATAAAGACAAAACAATAAGCATTGTTACAATTCCATAGAATACAAACGGGGACATCATTTTATAAAGACAGTGGATAAAGGACTATAATGCCTTGCCACCCTCCCCGTGCTAGTAACTAGTTTATTATAAAAATAGAAGACCTCTGGGCTTTGTCAGGGGGACCCCCATACCTCAAGAACTAGATGCAAGGTTTACATCATCAGACAAGCACAGCTCTTCTCCCTGGAAAGGTTTTACTCCAAGTGCCTCCAACAGGGAGATCACAACATTAAAAGCACCTGAATCTCCCCAGTGCAGCTGTATTTCATGTTATGTCTAAGTGCGAGGGGCTGACCAGAACAGCAACAACAAGGGATGTTGTTTTTCGACCTTGTACATCGTGTGCAGACGAAAACCACAGAAAACATCAGAAAAGGTGAAAGGCAGAAATGCAGACAGTTCTAATGTGAACGGTCACAAGCAGAGTCTGGAAAAACAAAGTCACGGAGTAACGTGTGCAAAGGAGGCATCATGGCAGCTAGGCCTACGCTAACTTAGCAATGTCGACCATGAGGCCACAATCCACACTACACCCTCCCCTGGTCAGTCCATAGGATGAAAGCAGAGTTCAAATAGATGGAGCAGAATGCAAACATCTGTACGTGGGACAAGTTTTTTGGAAGAGAAAAGAAAAAAAAAGACGAAATAGGGAATAAAAAAAAAATGGGCACTCAAAGTGGATCAAAAAAAAAAAAAAAACTCCGGATCTGTAGTTTATTGAGAGTCAACAAAACGAATCCATCAGAGTGTATGCGCAAAAGACCGCAACACCTTCCAAAAAGACATCATTGTCATCGTCTGAAAAAAGAGATGCCATCCAGTTCAACAAATCGAAACTGCATTCATGTTCCTCACAATAGGGAGCAGCGATTAGCATTGCGGGACAACTTGCGTGATATTCAATATAACTTTGTTGTAGGAGATCCTGAGCAGCCGCCCAGATATCCCATTGTGCCAAGACTCCAAGTGCAGCCGCACGCGCCATTAATCCATCACCGGAACATTCCCGTTCATGGGTCAGTAAGGGGCCCATCAACTGGTCGAAATCCGGGTCAGTACAAGACGTATTGGAGAGGCAAACATCCAAGGACCAAGAGAACGGACAATGTAAGCAGGACATCACAGGTTGCACGCAAGTGAAATACGCAAAGCGAAAAGATAGTCCATAAGCCACGCTGAGTGTCGCCAGTGGCAGGACGCCGAAGCTGTCAATCATGCGGTCACGGAGCATCCGCAGTCGCCCTGGGTTGTGTAGGCTCACAAGAGGTGCAGCCATTGCGCAACAGACAAAGTAAAAGCAATATTTCAGCAGCTAAGGCTAGGATCAATGGGAAGCCACCAAAGACGCTGGAAAAAATAGAATGAATAAAAGCCGGTATTACACCAAAAATAGTCTGAAAGGACGTCAAAAGGCCAGAGCCCACAACTTTAAAAAAGTGTACAAGTCCGTTGGTATTAGATGCATTAAATATAGTTCACCGAAATGTTGGGGGAGGTTAGTGTTTAAAAGGGCCTGTATTTCACTGTGGGTGCTGGCCACCTGGAGGACGAAGGTCTCCCGTGCGGAAGTTAGCATAACCTCCTGGTTTAATAATAGAGCCTTTATTCTGCTCAATTTATTGAAATCTGCCTTCAAGGTCGGTATGTAAGGCCAAATGTAACTATCTAACTTCCCACGAGGGGTGGAAAAAGCAAATTTTTGCAGCACGCTGCGCGTTGCGAAACTGTTACAATGTAGGGTATGCCAGCATGCAACCCACAGCAATCTTGATTATTTAAAAGCAGATAGCTACCATTAGCAAGCATAGTGAAAGTAGGTGATATAACTGGAACAGGAAGGCCCTTTAAAACACATGCAAGATTCGGGGCAGAAACATTACAAGCCCCGTGCAATTTAATGTTTTTACAAACAAGGGAATGACCCACTGTAGAATCGCAAGACTCTCCGTTGAGAAATACCTCCTTGTCATCCCTAAGGCATCTGTATGTGAAAGGTAGGGACCAAAGTTCATGCAAAAAGGCACTGCCCAAAGGCTCAAAACGGCCAACAGGATAATGTTTCATGCATGAACTGAATTCAAATAAAGAAAAAGGCAACGTGATAACCCCGTGTACTAGCCACACTGCATAGTCAGTCTCCGCCACAGAGAATGGTAAAGGATCTATTTTTTCGATATGTAGAAGAGTGTATGTTGCATCTTTTATGGACATGAACAGTTGTTTCTCAGTTAAATTAAACGGCAAGAACAATGCTGATGAGTTTAAGTAATGCCATGGAACCTTCCCCATTTTCAGTGTCTGTAAAGTCCATGCAAACTGCATTACTGAACGCAATTGATTTTGACCATGATATAACACAGACACGTCATCTTGTACAATATCAACAACAGATGAAACAATATTCTCTAGTGTGTAAATGCGGGAAGACAGGGTGTTGATACTATTGTCGACCACAGCAAGCACTTTTTCTAGATTCGCTTGATCTATTTCCCGTAAACGGGAAGCAGCTTCTATTTGTGAAAGCTTCCAGATTTCATTGTAAGTCGCATAAACAAATCTTTTAGGTCTTGGACCTCTAGGTCCTAGAACAAAGTCGGCCAGGTCGATGTTGCTGGAAAGCAGGGATAAATGTTGTTTTACGGAATCTAAGGTAGAGTGCTGCAACCACTGTTTACATAATTTACCAACCGAATATGTTGTAATTGAACGTGAATCAGAAAAACGTGGATCTGGTCTATCCTGTTTGTAACCAGGAGCAGAGTTATGAAAAAGCAGTTGGCAGGCATTAGAAGCTATGGGCCACACCAACCAGGCTGAGCGATCTAGTGTAGAGACATTAAATGAGTTATTTTGAAATAAAGCTTGCAATCTATCAAGGGAAAAATTTAAATGCAAACTCCTGTTCGGCCAGGAAGACAATGCAGGAGTGGAAGGTGCATTTAATTGTTTGGAAGTCACCAAACCAAAACAAGTTGTTTGATATATAGTACTATTTAAAAATAATATTTGGGTGGGGATAAGGCAAGCATGGTGTAAGGCTTCTGTACCGCGTACCTGCCAAGATCTAGTGCCCCAAATAGATTTCAAGTCAATGGTGTTTTTCCAGTGCTCATAGCCACCAACAGCTAATGCGTCCATAAAGGAACTGGAATATAGCAATTTGGTGTGGGTCAACATCACCTTCGGATTTGATGAAATGTTCAATTTAAAATAATAGGACCCCGGGTTTGATCTGTCAAAGTCTGTAAAGTAAGTACATTTATTTATCAGTGTTTGGGAGCTACCCTGCATAGGGGTCGGGCAATGTTCCCACTGGGTATAATTGAAACTACCTCGAAGTGTACTCGGTTTATGCAGAAAATGGTTACCGTAATGCTGGTAACAATACAAATCGGCATAATTAGCAGAATTTAAGTACAAATCCTCAGCATTAAAAGCAGCATAATATTTCAAATCAGAAAATAACGATTCAATTGCATGCACGTCCCAATCATCTAAATGAATGTTCCTTTTTACCACATCACCCATGGAAACACGTAGCACATTTGGGACATTAATAATTTCTGTCGGTCCATGAATTTGGAAATTCACTGCATCCCATACGATGCCATCTGCAACTGGAAAGGCGGAAATGTTCACAGATGTGTGGTCACGCTTCATGATGTGTGAAGAAGAATGCGGAGCCAAAGTTCCAGCCACAGAGTTCACCACAGAGCGTTCAGGCAAGTAGTGACCATTGATGAGTAAGAAAAAAACTGTCACAAATCCAATGGACATGAACAGGAAAATCAGAAATAGCACCAACCAGATGTATGTCCACGGAGAGACCAAAAAATTGTCTCTGAACCAGGATACAAAAATACAGAATTTGGTGGGGACAATTGATGAGGTGGAAGACGAATCAAAGGAAAAACGAGACAGGTTCAGTGGTGTTGTAGGCAAATGAGCCACTGACTCACTTGTGGGGTAAGTATACTCAGTTTCCTCATTGCAGGAGGAAGCCGGGAGGTTGAGCAGGCGATCTGGCAAAGCGCCCATCCCAATGGCAACATCGGCACATGTGGTGCCTGGAGGGCCACGAACAGGATTTCTTGAAATTGCTGGACATGATACTGCAGGTGTTACACTACTCAGAATCGGCCAGATGTTGTAGCTTGACATTGTCCACTGAGATGTATCTGTTGTCTCTGCGACCAGGAAGCGGTAGTAAGATGACTGTACGAGTACCCTTCAAGCCAGGAACCGGAACAGGTGCACGATAAGAGGGGCCAAATTCTTTTTTGTTTTCCACCTTCTCTCGGACCAGATCTCCAATCTTTGGAAGCCAGCCGGCAACCGGAATCTGCAGCGCTGCGTCTGTGGCTGAGGGTAAGTGTTCGCTCGCAAGTCTGTCACGGGTCTCTTGTAATTCCTGTAACATAGTAGAATGATTATCTACATCAAAGATTGCGGCAGTCGCCGCCATGTCTAGACCATCAAGGTCTGGCACAAACATCTGTATGCCAAAGAGCATTTCGTATGGGGTCTGCCCACCCAGAGATCTTCTAGGGAGATTATTAAGTGCGCGTTGCACGCCATACAAGTGGGCCAGCCAGTTCCTGCCAGTACCTAAGACTCTAGCTGTCAAGGATTGCTTTAAGTCACGGTTCATTCGCTCCACAATTGAGTTGCCCTCAGGCCTGTATGGAGACGAAAATTGCACCAGCACCCCCATAGGCCTCATCGCGTCCTTGTATGCCTTAGAGGCGAACGCTGGACCTTGGTCAGAATGGAAGGTGCCACAGGCAAAAATTCCCACAAAGACACGCAAATCCCTGATGACATTTTGAGCGTCAGCACTGCGTTGTGGCCAAACCCAGATGAAACGCGTGCACGAATCAACTGCAACTAAGATATATGCAGTATCAGAAGAAAATGGACCGCAGTGATCAAGGTATACACAACCAAAAGGTTTATTAGAAATGCAGAGCTGCGTTTGTGGCGGACGTGTAACCGTAGAGGGCTTAATTTGCTGACAGATGTCACAAGATAGGACATAATTACGGGTCTGTTTGTATAAACCACGCCACCAATAACGCTGCTGCAAGAGTGAAACAGTTGCAGACACGCCAGCATGGGCCGAATCCAAGCCTTCGTGTGCGGCTGTTATCAACGAATTTCTGCGGTCCGCGTTGGGAATCAGCCGATCACCAACGTCCGGAATTCTTACATAAGGAACCTGGTCGGGACTTAAGTGATAAGAGTACTTGGAAGGGAAACCCTGTGGGTAATTAGAACCTTCCTTAGTTGCAGCAATAGCTGCCAAAATCTCATTATCAATTTTTGTCATGGATCTTGTAACGGCTGCTATTGAGCACGTGGCTACTGCTGATTTGGCAGCTTCGTCCGCCAAACTGTTACCAACCGCGTGTGCGCCCACACGCTGGTGGCCAAGAGTGTGGATCACCTGTGTGAGAGGCAGACGTTGTTTAAGATCTGCTACTCGAACCCAAAGCATTTTATGCTTAATTGCGCTGCCTTTAGAATCTCTATAGTCGTTCTGAGACCAAAAGAATAAGTTGTCATTAAAAGACTGAACACAGTAGTAAGAATCGCATACAATAAGTGTAGTCACATCCGGGTCTGCAAACTCAAGCGCGAGCACCAAAGCACGCAGCTCGGACAATTGAGCGGTACTGTCTCCCAGTGCCTGCGTGTGCACAACATTCGATTTGAACTCACCGTTCACCATGGTACCTGCCACAATAGCACATGCTGCTGAGTATGCATGCTTAGAACCCGTGGCCGGTTGCGCTGAACCATCGGTGTAAATGATACATTTGTACTCCTCAAGCGGCAGCAAAGACAGAGGAGGAGGATGAACAAATTCATACTGCAAGAACTCCTGTGTCTGAAGGCAGGAATCAAAGATAAAGTTGACATCCGGAGACATCAAAGAAGTAGCCCATTGTATCCAAAGGGGGTGCAAAGCCTTAGAGTTTGGTACACTTGCCTTTGTCACGGCCTCCAGGGCAGGATAGGGTGTGACAACCAAGATGTGTTTTCCCTGTGCCAGTGCGCATTCTTTAAGAAACGCCATTTGCACTGCAGTCAAAACTTTCTCCACAGTTGAAAAGCGCAACTCGGCAGAAGTGTAAAGATGCGACTTGTAGGCAATAGGTACTGTGTCACCTTCGTTAAACGTCAAGTACGTGAAACCCACTGCCCCTGGCACAATTCTAGTCACTAGGTTCGTGTGGTTATCACAAATCAACAAGAACTTAGATTCAAGTAGATCAGACTGCAAAGATTGCAGAATAAGCTAATGTTCCGGAAGACAGCATGACTTGGAAAAGGTAGGTTGTATCAAGGCATAGAGAGGCTTGATACGCTGGGCATATTCGGGAATGTAAGAACGCCCGAAGTTCAAAAATCCCAGCAAAGACTGAAGTTTTTTCAGGGTCGTCGGAGGGCGCAGAAGTGCGCACTTCTCCAGGAAGTGGGGAGCTAAGCCCCTACCTTCATTGTTGAGCTCATAGCCCAAAAACAACACAGTGTATTGTGCGATGTGAGATTTGGCAAAATTAAATTTGTAACCTAAGACCGCGAACTCGAGAATAATGCGGTCTACTCGGGAAAGATGCGGCCATAGTTCGTCGTCTGTCAGATATATATCATCCACGTACGAATACGCATCTGGGTCTATGCTGTCCAACAAAGAGACAACACGGGCGGCGAAGACCCCCGGGCTGTTTTTGTAGCCCATTGGCAAATGCCGGAATTTTATTTGTTTTCCACCGGAAGTGAACGCGGTACATTGACTGCATTCAGGGGACAAATTGTGAGTGTAAAAACCATTGGAAAGGTCAAGTGTCGTTTTATATCTTTTACGAACAAGCACAGAACTATGGGTATTCTGTACAGCAAAGGTTTGACAATGAGAGTTCAAATGCCGGTAGTCTAAAACCAAGCGGTAAGACCCATCGGGTTTAGAAACCGCGAAAAGGGGATTATTCATTGGTGACACGCATGTTTCAATTACTCCTTGATATTCTAACTGTGTCAGAATGTCAGAAACAGGACCCTTAGCTTCCCGCCGGAGGGGATTTTGGGGTTGAGGCTGTGGCATAGACCACAACGGTATATCATGGGGGGGGAGAATCCTCATCCCAGCCGACGTGATTACGGTACAGTGCCGGCGCCTGGGCCACAGCCCATTCAGCTGCGAAAGCCTCCGCTCTGTCCTTGGGGACATGATGCGAAAAGCTCGGAAGGATTACTTCCTCCCCTCTAGGAGCAGCAAGAACAAATGGGGGCGGCCAATCTGCCTCCGCCAATAAAATGTTGTAAGAAGAGGTCAGATTTTCCCAAAAGATCCCTTTAATAACACGCTCAATGTCACCTTCAATTTGAAGGACAATATTAAATAGTCTGTCGGGGGTGCCACTTGGGTGTCAGCTGTCTCGACAGTAATGAAAGTGTCAGTTGCTGTCGCCTCCACATGAGGACGTAGTGCCTCCCGCACTATGGTAACTTCTGCGGTGCTGTCTAGCAGCTTCACTGCCCACGTCCAATTCAGGAGTCTCGTTCTCACCGTCTGTGGCATATTTCGCTGTTAAAGCCGCAACTTATTTTCTTCTGAAACTGTGGGTGAGAAAGTGGAAATTCTTCTTGTTTCCCTCTGCCAGGTTGTCGAGGTTGGTCTCGTCCCTGTGGGGTGTCACGACCCCTGCCTCTTTCCTGGCGATCTCCTCCACCAGCCTGTGAGGTCGATGGTGCCTGTGAAGAATGAGGAGAACGCAGGTCAGGGACCTGAAATCTATCAGGAGACTTAATTCTCGCTCGGTCGCGCAAATCATAAGTGCGTTCAGAAGATACGGAAACCGGTGACGCAGCATGCGACCCTGGTTTTGGTTGTTGCTTTCCCTGTTTCTTTAACTTCCAGTTCTTTTTAGAAAAGAATGGTTTCTCGTCTTTACCAGACTGAGATGTTGGTTGTGATTGTGGTTGAGTTTGCGTTTTAGCAAAAGGCTTAACTCCCAAGCTATTGCGGCCAATGGTTTTATAAGCCTGTGCAATACTTTTCGGTAATTCGCAAGGCTTGTCCAGTTCTGGGACTAAAGCCAAAGCATTAGCGACTTGAAAGTTAACTGCATCACCCTTGACATTCGCAAGGATTAGATCAGCCACTACATCAAACACTCCCACCAGTCTCATCCCCAATTCCACAGCCGCTTCAGGGCCATGATCGTCTTGTACACGCTTAATTACGGTGGGGAGGACCATCATGGATGGAGTGCCGAAACACTTCGCATACACTGCTGCAAATACCTTACCCCAGTTCTTGCATTCTGTCAACTCGGGAACTAAGTCTTTTGGCAAACTTATAGTCAAAATCCTGTGTTTTTCCACAGGAGAGGTATTCGGAAACACCGCCTCCAGCTGGTCAAATTTTTCAGCAAGCCAATAAGGCAAATCATCCTTATTCTGTGGGCATTTGCCCATCACCGAATTTACCATGACAGGACTTATAGTCACACCGCCAAGTCCAGCTGGATGCGCCGCAACTCCAGGAGGAGCCATCTGGACGTTGCCTGTGACATACTGTACTAAGGCTCTGTGTACACGGACCAAAGACGTATGCAGCATGCGCAGTTCATCTACTGGAACCACTAAATAACGTGGATGCGGGGTATACCCGGCCAAAACAGGCCAAGTGGCCCCATCTATCGATAAGGGGCCTAAACGAATCGGGGTGACCAGGTGTGGGAGGGTGCCATTAAACCAAACACGGTGTTGCCATGCCGTGAGCGGAACTTCAAGAGCCTGATAAGGCCGATAAACATTAGGAAGGGCGGTGGGAGCGTAAACGTGGAACAAATTGTCAGCTCCTTCCACCGCCGGAAAAGTGACCCATGAGTAAAATACCTCAAAGTGGTAAGCCGGATCAGCTTGGACCACAAAGATGAGGGCGACACCCACGTCGGGTACTCCATAGGCCGTTAAATGATCACAGAGCGCGGCGCGGCTATGTGCCGGGATATTTACATTCACAGCCATCAAGACTAAGAATGTAGAACAACCTAGTGCGTGGCAGCGCAATGGAGGGTTAACATTAAAGAGAACACCTTTTAATAAGTTCAAGCTTGAAAGAACCTATAAAAAAATCAATATAGGAGGTTACACCCTCACATCTGTTTCTGGAAACAGAAGTGAAGGGAATTGTGGACAAGCACAAGCACTACTCAAGCGTCTCGCAGATAAGAAGCCCACCACACGTTGGTGGCGCCATGTTGCGGGGATTCTGCACATATACAGAACTATGCACAGGAAAACAGGACCTCGGTGTATAGTGGTGTACCAACCATCCACCTTAGTGCCCAAAATCCCAATCCGACTAGCTATAGTGTCTCATTCGTTCTCCGTACTACAGCGAAGCTACCAATGATTAGACATCCCAGAACACGGACTCTTTCAGGAATCGCAGGAGCAAGAACACTCTTTCATTACTCACTCATACTTGTCCACAACGTGCGTATTAAGAGACACAGTATAGTTTAAACTGTTTATTTCAACTATCGTGCTCTAAGACACAGTATACGTGCCAGTACTAGCAGCATAATGCATAAAGACAAAACAATAAGCATTGTTACAATTCCATAGAATACAAACGAGGACAGCATTTTATAAAGACAGTGGATAAAGGACTATAATGCCTTGCCACCCTCCCCGTGCTAGTAAGTAGTTTATTATAAAAATAGAAGACCTCTGGGCTTTGTCAGGGGGACCCCCATACCTCAAGAACTAGATGCAAGGTTTACATCATCGGACAAGCACAGCTCTTCTCCCTGGAAAGGTTTTACTCCAAGTGCCTCCAACAGGGAGATCACAACATTAAAAGCACCCGAATCTCCCCAGTGCAGCTGTATTTCATGTTATGTCTAAGTGCGAGGGGCTGACCAGAACAGCAACAACAAGGGACATTGTTTTTCGACCTTGTACATCGTGTGCAGACGAAAACCACAGAGAACATCAGAAAAGGTGAAAGGCAGAAAGGCAGACAGTTCTAATGTGATCGGTCACAAGCAGAGTCTGGAAAAACAAAGTCACGAGTAACGTGTGCAAAGGAGGCATCATGGCAGCTAGGCCTACGCTAACTTAGCAATGTCGACCATGAGGCCACAATCTACACTACAGGCCTTAGCTATTCCCCAGGGCTATGGTATAGTCTGTGCGAATAGGCAAAATAACAGACCAGGGGGTGGGCAGGCGATTATCCACAAAGACACCCGGGAGACATCAATTACCAATTTTGGGCAGATAGGCAGTATTGAAGGACTCCCCTTCTGCATTAAACTTTCCTCCTCTGCCTCTTTTGCGGGCTCCTTCTCTACAGACCCCCGGACTGCTGCCATAGTTCCTCCCCCATCCTGGCAGACTATATCAGCCAGGCTAGCACCCGCTATTCTAACTTTACAGTCCTGGGCGACCTTAATTTACATGTCGACGATCCCTCCTGCTCTCATAGTGCAAATTTTATTTAGTCACTTGCTGGTTTTAACCTGATCCAATTGGTCTCTTCTCCTACGCACAAAGCAGGCCCTATACTGGACCTTATCTGCTCTAATTTACAGGAGGTTATAGTGACTACTCCCTCTCCGGTGATTTGGTCGGATCATTTCTTGGTCCCTTTCCAGATACACCTGAAGGTTAGGGCTAGAGTCACCTCTCTACCGAAGGAATTGAGGAGGAACTAGAGTAGGGTTTCCCCTGAGTCCCTAACATCTCTCCTTAAGGACTCCGAGCCCCTCCTCTCAAATAACCTTGATGACAGCATTGCAAACTTGAATGCCTGGTTCAGGGAGGCCCTGGATAAAATTGCGCCACTGAGGCCTGTTAGCTCCTCAAGACCAACCCCTTCCGCTCCTTGGTTCTCCAAGGACAACAGAGTCCAAAAAAGTGATTGCAAAAGACTGGAGCGTAAGTGGAGAAAATCATATACTATGGAGGTCAAAATTGGTTATCGAGCAGCTCTGAAAGAGTACCGCAAACTCCTCATTATTAAGAGAAGAGATTTCCTGGCCGATCGCATTGCCAGCGCTAAGAACTCCTCTAGGGAAGTTTTTAAGATTGTGAAATCCTTCACCAACCCCTCAGCACTTTTGCACCTCATTATCCCTTCATTGGAGATGTGCAACAGTCTTTCGAATTTCTTTGAGGAGAAAATCTCTCAGATCTATGCCTCGTTCCTGGCGGCCCCCCCACCCTAACGGGGTAGACGTCTCTCGTTGCCTCAGCCAGAACCAGCCGGTGTTTTCTAAATTTGCAATGATCCCAGTGGATGCTTCCCTGGTCGAACTTCAGAAATGCAAATCCGGTTCACCTGGTGATCCCTGGCCAGCGAAACAATACAGCTTACTGGCAGAGTGGCTTAATCCACCCCTTAATGCCATCTGGAATTCCTCACTCAGGCTAGGGGTTTTCCCACCTGCCTGGAAACATGCACTTCTTCTCCCTCTACTGAAAAAACCTAATGCTGACCCTGAAGTCACCAGTAATTTCAGGCCCGTTTCTTTGCTCTCGGCCCCCGCAAAAGTCCTAGAGAAATTAGCACATCATCAATTGGCTGCCTTCATTGATTCCAACGGGCTACTGCATGACTCCCAGTCTGGCTTCCGCCCTGGCTACAGCACTGAATCCGCGTTGATTGAGATGGCTGATTCCATTCGCTGGGCAGTGGATGGAGGTTCTGCGGCCATGTTGGTACTCCTCGACCTGTCAGCGGCGTTTGACACGGTGGCTCACTCCATCTTGCTTGATCGCCTTAAGCAAATTGGCATTTGGGGGACGGCGCTGGACTGGGTCGTGTCCTACCTTCATGGCCGAGAACAACAGGTCTTTCTCCACCCTTTTACCTCTGCCGCAAAACCATTAAGATGGGGGTACCTCAGGGCTTGGCCCTGAGCCCACTGCTCTCTAATATCTATTTGACACCACTGGCGGAGCTCATTGCTAATACCGGGATCAAGGTGATATCCTACGCGTATGATACCCAACTGATGTTCGCTTTCAGTGGGGTATCGGCATCAGTCTTTGACTCCTTCAGAGATTGTCTAAGAAGCATTTCAGTCTGGATGAGCAGCAATTTTTTAAAGCCCAATGCCGATAAGACGGAGGTTCTGTTTTTTAACCAAGCAGCACCACCCCCAGCGGCCCTGTGGTGGCCAGCAGAACTGGGATCTGCTCCTGCATCTAAGGACTCGGTCAGGAATCTTGGAGTCAGATGGGACAATGACTTATCCCTCGCTACCCATGTTCAGCACGTATCTGCGGCCTGCTTTGGCAAGATGAAAACTATTTGAAAATTAATAGACTTCTTGCCAGAGATAGCTCGTAAAACTGTAGTCCATGCGTTAGTCACCTCTCTTCTTGACTACGCCAACGGACTCTACATGGGTCTGCCTAGCGGCTTGATCCGTAGGCTCCAGATAGTACAAAATGCGGCCGCTAGATTGGTCTGAAAGGTCCGTATCCGTCAGCATATTTCCCCCTACCTTAGACAACTCCATTGGCTCCCGGTGGCCAAAATAATCGAATTCAAGGCCCTCACATTTGCATTTCGGGCCTACCAGGGTAGAGGCCCCAACTATCTGAGGAAGAGACTTCCCCCTTACCAGCAGGGCAGATCACTGAGGTCCAACCATAAACGCTACCACTCCATCCCCCGTTTTGCTAAAGCAAGAATGGGGGTTGGGACATTCGAGGTGGGAACTACTAAATGCTGGAACGACTTGCCTTTTCAACTACGTATGATGCACTCTGAACATGAATTTAGAAAGGCCTTGAAGACCTGGCTATTTAGTCGTAAAGACTAGATCTGCGCCGCCACTGCTCTGTTGTCGTCCGTTTTAGCGCAGGGACACCTCAGTCGAGGTAGCTGTGCGCGCTACAAATGCCATTATTATTATTATTATTATTCTCTTACTTGTTTCTGCACCTCTGTTGCGTCTTTCTGCACCTCTGTTGTGTCTTTCTGTACCTCTGTTGGTTCTTTTTGCACTTCTCTTGCTCTTTCTGCACCCTTTGCGCCTCTTTCTGAACCTCTCTTGCCTCTTTCTGCACCTCTTCTACCTTTTTCTGTACCGCTATTGCTTCTTTTTGCACCTCTGTTGGTTCTTTCTGCACTGCTCTCGCTTCTTTCTGCACCTCACTTGCCTCTTTCTGCACTTCTCTTGCTTCTTCCTACACCTCTGTTGCTTATTTCAGCAATTCTCTTGCCTCTTTCTGCACTTCTCTTGCTTGTTTCTGCACCTCTCTTCTGTCTATCTGCACCTCACTTGCTTCATTCTGCACCCCTCTTGCCTCTTTCTGCACCCCTCTACCCTCTTTCTGCACCTCTATTGCCTCTTTCTGCACCCCTGTTCCCTCTTTCTGCACCTTTCCTGCCTGTTTCTGCACCTCTCTTGCCTCTTTCTGTACCCTTCGTGCCTCTTTCAGCACCTCTATTGCTTCTTTCTGCACTTCTCTTCCTTCTTTCTGCACCCCCCAGCCTCTTTCTGTACCTCTCTTTCCTCTTTGTGCACCTCTACTACCTTTTTCTGAAACCCTCTTACCCCTTTTTGCACCTCTGTTGGTTCTTTCTGCACTGCTCTTGCTTCTTTCTGCACCTCACTTGCCTCTTTCTGTTCTTCTATTGCTTCTTTGTACACATCTGTTGCTTCTTTCAGCAATTCACTTGCCTCTTTCTGCACTTCTCTTCATTCTTTCTGCACCCCTCCTGCCTCTTTCTTTAACTCTATTGCCTCTTTGTTCACCTCTCCTACCTCTTTCTGCACCCCTCTTGCCTCTTTTTGCACCTCTGTTGGTCCTTTCTGCACTGCTCTTGCTTCTTTCTGCACCTCACATGCCTCTTACTGCACTTCTCTTGCTTCTTTCTACACCGCTGTTGCTTCTTTCAGCAATTCTCTTGCCTCTTTCTGCACTTCTCTTGCTTGTTTCTGTACCTCTCTTGCGTCTTTCTGCACCTCTGTTGCTTCTTTCTGCACCCCTCCTGTCTCTTTCTGCACTTCTCTTGCTTCTTTCTACACCTCCCTTGCCTCTTTCTGCTCCTCTCTTGCCGCTTTGTGCATTTCTCTTGCCTGTTTCTGCACTTCACTTGCCTCTTTCTGTACCTCTCTTGCCTCTTTCTTTAACTCTATTGCCTCTTTGTTCACCTCTCCTACCTCTTTCTGCACCCCTCTTGCCTCTTTTTGCACCTCTGTTGGTCCTTTCTGCACTGCTCTTGCTTCTTTCTGCACCTCACATGCCTCTTACTGCACTTCTCTTGCTTCTTTCTACACCGCTGTTGCTTCTTTCAGCAATTCTCTTGCCTCTTTCTGCACTTCTCTTGCTTGTTTCTGTACTTCTCTTGCGTCTTTCTGCACCTCTGTTGCTTCTTTCTGCACCCCTCCTGCCTCTTTCTGCACTTCTCTTGCTTCTTTCTACACCTCCCTTGCCTCTTTCTGCTCCTCTCTTGCCGCTTTGTGCATTTCTCTTGCCTGTTTCTGCACTTCACTTGCCTCTTTCTGTACCTCTCTTGCCTCTTTCTGCACCTCTCTTGTCTCTTTCTGCACTTCTCTTGCTTCTTTCTGTACCTCTCTTGCTTCTTTCTGCACCCTTCTTCCCTTTTTTGCATCCCTCTTGCCTCTTTCTGCTGTTCTCTTGCCATTTTCTGCACCTCTCTTGCCTCTTTCTGCACCTCACTTGCCTCTTTCTGCACTTCTCTTGCTTGTTTATGCACCTCTCTTGCGTCTTTCTACACCTCTGTTGCCTCTATCTGCACCTCACTTGCTTCTTTCTACACCCCTCCTGCCTCTTTCTGCACTTCTCTTGCTTCTTTCTACACCTCTCTTGCCTCTTTCTGCTCCTCTCTTGCCTCTTTGTGCATTTCTCTTGCCTGTTTCTGCACTTCTCTTGCCTATTTCTGTACCTCTCTTGCCTCTTTCTGCACCTCTCTTGCCTCTTTCTGCACTCCTCTTGCTTCTTTCTGCACCTCTCTTGCTTCTTTCTGCACCCTTTTTCCCTTTTTTGCATCCCTCTTGCCTCTTTCTGCTGTTCTCTTGCCATTTTCTGCACCTCTCTTGCCTCTTTCTGCACCTCACTTGCCTCTTTCTGCACTTCTCTTGTTTCTTTCCACACCTACGTTGCTTCTTTCAGCAATTCTCTTGCCTCTTTCTGCATTTCTTTGGCTTGTTTCTGCACCTCTCGTACATCTTTATGCACCTCTGTTGCCTCTTTCTACACCTCACTTGCTTCTTTCTGCACCCCTCTTGCCTCTTTCTGCACCCCTCTTTTCTCTTTCTGCACCTCTCTTGCCTCTTTCTGCACACCTGTTCCCTCTTTCTGCACCTTGCCTGCCTGTTTCTGCACCTCTCTTGCCTCTTTCTGTACCTCTGTTGGTTCTTTCTGCACTTCTCTTGCTCTTTTTGCACACTTTGCGCCTCTTTCAGCACCTCTGTTGCTTCTTTCTGCACCTCTGTTCCTTCTTTCTGCACCCCTCCTGCCTCTTTCTGTACCTCTCTTGCCTCTTTGTGTACCTCTTCTACCTTTTTCTGTACCGCTCTTGCTTCTTTTTGCACCTCTGTTGGTTCTTTCTGCACTGCTCTTGCTTCTTTCTGCACCTCACTTGCCTCTTTCTGTACCCCTCTTTTCTCTTTCTGCACCTCTCTTGCCTCTTTCTGCACCCCTGTTCCCTCTTTCTGCACCTTGCCTGCCTGTTTCTGCACCTCTCTTGCCTCTTTCTGTACCTCTGTTGGTTCTTTATGCACTTCTCTTGCTCTTTTTGCACACTTTGCGCCTCTTTCAACACCTCTGTTGCTTCTTTCTGCACCTCTGTTGCTTCTTTCAGCAATTCTCTTGCCTCTTTCTGCGCTTCTCTTGCTTGTTTCTGCACCTCTCTTGCGTCTTTCTGTACCGCTCTTGCTACTTTTTGCACCTCTGTTTGTTCTTTCTGCACTGTTCTTGCTTCTTATTGCACCTCACTTGCCTCTTTCTGAACTTCTCTTGCTTCTCTCTGCACCCCTCCTGCCTCTTTCTGTACCTCTCTTGCCTCTTTGTGCACCTCTCCTACCTCTTTCTGCACCCCTCTTGCCTCTTTTTGCACCTCTGTTGGTTCTTTCTGCACTGCTCTTGCTTCTTTCTGCACCTCACATGCCTCTTACTGCACTTCTCTTGCTTCTTTCTACACCGCTGTTGCTTCTTTCAGCAATTCTCTTGCCTCTTTCTGCACTTCTCTTGCTTGTTTCTGTACCTCTCTTGCGTCTTTCTGCACCTCTGTTGCTTCTTTCTGCACCCCTCCTGCCTCTTTCTGCACTTCTCTTGCTTCTTTCTACACCTCCCTTGCCTCTTTCTGCTCCTCTCTTGCCGCTTTGTGCATTTCTCTTGCCTGTTTCTGCACTTCACTTGCCTCTTTCTGTACCTCTCTTGCCACTTTCTGCACCTCTCTTGCCTCTTTCTGCACTTCTCTTACTTCTTTCTGTACCTCTCTTGCTTCTTTCTGCACCCTTCTTCCCTTTTTTGCATCCCTCTTGCCTCTTTCTGCTGTTCTCTTGCCATTTTATGCACCTCTCTTGCCTCTTTCTGCACCTCACTTGCCTCTTTCTGCACTTCTCTTGCTTGTTTCTGCACCTCTCTTGCGTCTTTCTGCACCTCTGTTGCCGCTTTCTGCACCTCACTTGCTTCTTTCTACACCCCTCCTGCCTCTTTCTGCACTTCTCTTGCTTCTTTCTACACCTCTCTTGCCTCTTTCTGCTCCTCTCTTGCCTCTTTGTGCATTTCTCTTGCCTGTTTCTGCACTTCTCTTGCCTATTTCTGTACCTTTCTTGCCTCTTTCTGCACCTCTCTTGCCTCTTTCTGCACTCCTCTTGCTTCTTTCTGCACCTCTCTTGCTTCTTTCTGCACCCTTTTTCCCTTTTTTGCATCCCTCTTGCCTCTTTCTGCTGTTCTCTTGCCATTTTCTGCACCTCTCTTGCCTCTTTCTGTACCTCACTTGCCTCTTTCTGCACTTCTCTTGTTTCTTTCCACACCTACATTGCTTCTTTCAGCAATTCTCTTGCCTCTTTCTGCATTTCTTTGGCTTGTTTCTGCACCTCTCGTACATCTTTATGCACCTCTGTTGCCTCTTTCTACACCTCACTTGCTTCTTTCTGCACCCCTCTTGCCTCTTTCTGCACCCCTCTTTTCTCTTTCTGCACCTCTCTTGCCTCTTTCTGCACCCCTGGTCCCTCTTTCTGCACCTTGCCTGCCTGTTTCTGCACCTCTCTTGCCTCTTTCTGTACCTCTGTTGGTTCTTTCTGCACTTCTCTTGCTCTTTTTGCACACTTTGCGCCTCTTTCAGCACCTCTGTTGCTTCTTTCTGCACTTCTGTTCCTTCTTTCTGCACCCCTCCTGCCTCTTTCTGTACCTTTCTTGCCTCTTTGTGTACCTCTTCTACCTTTTTCTGTACCGCTCTTGCTTCTTTTTGCACCTCTGTTGGTTCTTTCTGCACTGCTCTTGCTTCTTTCTGCACCTCACTTGCCTCTTTCTGCACCCCTCTTTTCTCTTTCTGCACCTCTCTTGCCTCTTTCTGCACCCCTGTTCCCTCTTTCTGCACCTTGCCTGCCTGTTTCTGCACCTCTCTTGCCTCTTTCTGTACCTCTGTTGGTTCTTTCTGCACTTCTCTTGCTCTTTTTGCACATTTTGCGCCTCTTTCAACACCTCTGTTGCTTCTTTCTGCACCTCTGTTGCTTCTTTCAGCAATTCTCTTGCCTCTTTCTGCGCTTCTCTTGCTTGTTTCTGCACTTCTCTTGCGTCTTTCTGTACCGCTCTTGCTACTTTTTGCACCTCTGTTTGTTCTTTCTGCACTGTTCTTGCTTCTTATTGCACCTCACTTGCCTCTTTCTGAACTTCTCTTGCTTCTCTCTGCACCCCTCCTGCATCTTTATGTACCTCTCTTGCCTCTTTGTGCACCTCTCCTACCTCTTTCTGCACTCCTCTTGCCTTTTTCAGCACCTCTGTTGCTTCTTTCTGCACTTCTGTTCCTTCTTTCTGCACCCCTCCTGCCTCTTTCTGTACCTCTCTTGCCTCTTTGTGCACCTCTACCTTTTTCTGTACCGCTCTTGCTTCTTTTTGCACCTCTGTTGGTTCTTTCTGCACTGCTCTTGCTTCTTTCTGCACCTCACTTGCCTCTTTCTGCACTTCTCTAGCTTCTTTCTACACCTCTGTTGCTTCTTTCGGCAATTCTCTTGCCTCTTTCTACACTTCCCTTGCTTGTTTCTGCACCTCTCTTGAGTCTTTCTGCACCGCTGTTGACTCTTTCTGCACCTCACTTGCCTCTTTCTGCACTTCTCTTGCTTCTTTCTACACCTCTCTTGCCTCTTTCTGCTCCTCTCTTGCCTCTTGTGCATTTCTCTTGCTTCTTTCTGCACCTCTCTTCATTTTTTCTGCACCCTTCTTCCCTTTTTTGCATCCCTCTTGCCTCTTTCTGCTGTTCTCTTGCCATTTTCTGCACCTCTCTTGCCTCTTTCTGCACCTCACTTGCCTCTTTCTGTACTTCTCTTGCTTCTTTCCACACCTATGTTGCTTCTTTCAGCAATTCTCTTGCCTCTTTCTGCACTTCTTTGGCTTTTTTCTGCACCTCTCTTGCGTCTTTATGCACCTCTGTTGCCTCTTTCTACACCTCACTTGCTTCTTTCTGCACCCCTCTTGCCTCTTTCTACACCCCTCTTTTCTCTTTCTGCACCTCTCTTGCCTCTTTCTGCAACACTGTTCCCTCTTTCTGCACCTTTCCTGCCTATTTCTGCACCTCTCTTGCCTCTTTCTGCACCTCTCCTACCTCTTTCTGCACTCCTCTTGCCTCTTTCAGCACCTCTGTTGCTTCTATCTGCACTTCTGTTCCTTGTTTCTGCACCCCTCCTGCCTCTTTCTGTACCTCTCTTGCCTCTTTGTTTACCTCTTCTACCTTTTTCTGTACCGCTCTTGCTTCTTTTTGCACCTATGTTGGTTCTTTCTGCACTGCTCTTGCTCTTTCTGCACACTTTGCGCCTCTTTCAGCACCTCTGTTGCTTCTTTCTGCACTTCTCTTCCTTCTTTCTGCACCCCTCCTGCCTCTTTCTGTACCTCTCTTGCCTCTTTGTGCACCTCTTCTACCTTTTTCTGTACCGCTCTTGCTTCTTTTTCCACCTCTGTTGGTTCTTTCTGCACTGCTCTTGCTTCTCATTGCACCTCAATTGCCTCTTTCTGCACTTCTCTTGCTTCTCTCTGCACCCCTCCTGCCTCTTTCTGTACCTCTCTTGCCTCTGTCCACTTCTCCTACCTCTTTCTGCACTCCTATTGCCTCTTTCAGCACCTCTGTTGCTTCTATCTGCACTTCTGTTCCTGCTTTCTGCACCCCTCCTGCCTCTTTCTGTACCTCTCTTGCCTCGTTGTGCACCTTTTCTTCCTTTTTCTGTACCACTCTTGCTTCTTTTTGCACCTCTGTTGGTTCTTTCTGCACTGCTGTTGCTTCTTTCTGCACCTCACTTGCCTCTTTCTGCACCCCTCTTTTCTCTTTCTGCACCTCTCTTGCCTCTTTCTGCACCCCTGTTCCCTCTTTCTACACATTTCCTGCCTGTTTCTGCCCCTCTCTTGTCTCTTTCTGTACCTTTGTTGGTTCTTTCTGCACTTCTCTTGCTCTTTCTGCACCCTCTGCGCCTCTTTCAGCACTTCTCTTGCTTCTTTCTGCGCTTCTCTTGCTTGTTTCTGCACCTCTCTTGCGTCTTTCTGTACCGCTCTTGCTACTTTTTTCACCTCTGTTTGTTCTTTCTGCACTGTTCTTGCTTCTTATTGCACCTCACTTGCCTCTTTCTGAACTTCTCTTGCTTCTCTCTGCACCCCTCCTGCCTCTTTCTGTACCTCTCTTGCCTCTTTGTGCACCTCTCCTACCTCTTTCTGCACTCCTCTTGCCTCTTTCAGCACCTCTGTTGCTTCTTTCTGCACTTCTGTTCCTTCTTTCTGCACCCCTCCTGCCTCTTTCTGTACCTCTCTTGCCTCTTTGTGCACCTCTACCTTTTTCTGTACCGCTCTTGCTTCTTTTTGCACCTCTGTTGGTTCTTTCTGCACTGCTCTTGCTTCTTTCTGCACCTCACTTGCCTCTTTCTGCACTTCTCTAGCTTCTTTCTACACCTCTGTTGCTTCTTTTGGCAATTCTCTTGCCTCTTTCTACACTTCCCTTGCTTGTTTCTGCACCTCTCTTGAGTCTTTCTGCACCGCTGTTGACTCTTTCTGCACCTCACTTGCCTCTTTCTGCACTTCTCTTGCTTCTTTCTACACCTCTCTTGCCTCTTTCTGCTCCTCTCTTGCCTCTTGTGCATTTCTCTTGCTTCTTTCTGCACCTCTCTTCATTCTTTCTGCACCCTTCTTCCCTTTTTGCATCCCTCTTGCCTCTTTCTGCTGTTCTCTTGCCATTTTCTGCACCTCTCTTGCCTCTTTCTGCACCTCACTTGCCTCTTTCTGTACTTCTCTTGCTTCTTTCCACACCTATGTTGCTTCTTTCAGCAATTCTCTTGCCTCTTTCTGCACTTCTTTGGCTTTTTCTGCACCTCTCTTGCGTCTTTATGCACCTCTGTTGCCTCTTTCTACACCTCACTTGCTTCTTTCTGCACCCCTCTTGCCTCTTTCTACACCCCTCTTTTCTCTTTCTGCACCTCTCTTGCCTCTTTCTGCAACACTGTTCCCTCTTTCTGTACCTTTCCTGCCTATTTCTGCACCTCTCTTGCCTCTTTCTGCACCTCTCCTACCTCTTTCTGCACTCCTCTTGCCTCTTTCAGCACCTCTGTTGCTTCTATCTGCACTTCTGTTCCTTGTTTCTGCACCCCTCCTGCCTCTTTCTGTACCTCTCTTGCCTCTTTGTTTACCTCTTCTACCTTTTTCTGTACCGCTCTTGCTTCTTTTTGCACCTATGTTGGTTCTTTCTGCACTGCTCTTGCTGCACACTTTGCGCCTCTTTCAGCACCTCTGTTGCTTCTTTCTGCACTTCTCTTCCTTCTTTCTGCACCCCTCCTGCCTCTTTCTGTACTACTCTTGCCTCTTTGTGCACCTCTTCTACCTTTTTCTGTACCGCTCTTGCTTCTTTTTCCACCTCTGTTGGTTCTTTCTGCACTGCTCTTGCTTCTCATTGCACCTCAATTGCCTCTTTCTGCACTTCTCTTGCTTCTCTCTGCACCCCTCCTGCCTCTTTCTGTACCTCTCTTGCCTCTTTGTGCACTTCTCCTACCTCTTTCTGCACTCCCATTGCCTCTTTCAGCACCTCTGTTGCTTCTATCTGCACTTCTGTTCCTGCTTTCTGCACCCCTCCTGCCTCTTTCTGTACCTCTCTTGCCTCGTTGTGCACCTTTTCTTCCTTTTTCTGTACCACTCTTGCTTCTTTTTGCACCTCTGTTGGTTCTTTCTGCACTGCTCTTGCTTCTTTCTGCACCTCACTTGCCTCTTTCTGCACCCCTCTTTTCTCTTTCTGCACCTCTCTTGCCTCTTTCTGCACCCCTGTTCCCTCTTTCTACACCTTTCCTGCCTGTTTCTGCCCCTCTCTTGTCTCTTTCTGTACCTTTGTTGGTTCTTTCTGCACTTCTCTTGCTCTTTCTGCACCCTCCGCGCCTCTTTCCGCACTTCTCTTGCTTCTTTCAGCGCTTCTCTTGCTTGTTTCTGCACCTCTCTTGCGTCTTTCTGTACCGCTCTTGCTACTTTTTGCACCTCTGTTTGTTCTTTCTGCACTGTTCTTGCTTCTTATTGCACCTCACTTGCCTCTTTCTGAACTTCTCTTGCTTCTCTCTGCACCCCTCCTGCCTCTTTCTGTACCTCTCTTGCCTCTTTGTGCACCTCTCCTACCTCTTTCTGCACTCCTCTTGCCTCTTTCAGCACCTCTGTTGCTTCTTTCTGTACTTCTGTTCCTTCTTTCTGCACCCATCCTGCCTCTTTCTGTACCTCTCTTGCCTCTTTGTGCACCTCTACCTTTTTCTGTACCGCTCTTGCTTCTTTTTGCACCTCTGTTGGTTCTTTCTGCACTGCTCTTGCTTCTTTCTGAACCTCACTTGCCTCTTTCTGCACTTCTCTAGCTTCTTTCTACACCTCTGTTGCTTCTTTCGGCAATTCTCTTGCCTCTTTCTATACTTCTCTTGCTTGTTTCTGCACCTCTCTTGAGTCTTTCTGCACCGCTGTTGACTCTTTCTGCACCTCACTTGCTTCTTTTATGTACCCCTCCTGCCTCTTTCTGCACTTCTCTTGCTTCTTTCTACACCTCTCTTGCCTCTTTCTGCTCCTCTCTTGCCTCTTGTGCATTTCTCTTGCTTCTTTCTGCACCTCTCTTGATTCTTTCTGCACCCTTCTTCCCTTTTTTGCATCCCTCTTGCCTCTTTCTGCTGTTCTCTTGCCATTTTCTGCACCTCTCTTGCCTCTTTCTGCACCTCACTTGCCTCTTTCTGTACTTCTCTTGCTTCTTTCCGCACCTATGTTGCTTCTTTCAGCAATTCTCTTGCCTCTTTCTGCACTTCTTTGGCTTGTTTCTGCACCTCTCTTGCGTCTTTATGCACCTCTGTTGCCTCTTTCTACACCTCACTTGCTTCTTTCTGCACCCCTCTTGCCTCTTTCTGCACCCCTCTTTTCTCTTTCTGCACCTCTCTTGCCTCTTTCTGCAACTCTGTTCCCTCTTTCTGCACCTTTCCTGCCTATTTCTGCACCTCTCTTGCCTCTTGCTGCACCTCTCCTACCTCTTTCTGTACTCCTCCTGCCTCTTTCTGTACCTCTCTTGCCTCTTTGTTCACCTCTTCTACCTTTTTCTGTACCGCTCTTGCTTCTTTTTGCACCTATGTTGATTCTTTCTGCACTGCTCTTGCTCTTTCTGCACACTTTGCGCCTCTTTCAGCACCTCTGTTGCTTCTTTCTGCACTTCTCTTCCTTCTTTCTGCACCCCTCCTGCCTCTTTCTGTACCTCTCTTGCCTCTTTGTGCACCTCTCCTACCTCTTTCTGCACTCCTATTGCCTCTTTCAGCACCTCTGTTGCTTCTATCTGCACTTCTGTTCCTGCTTTCTGCACCCCTCCTGCCTCTTTCTGTACCTCTCTTGCCTCTTTGTGCACCTTTTCTTCCTTTTTCTGTACCACTCTTGCTTCTTTTTGCACCTCTGTTGGTTCTTTCTGCACTGCTCTTGCTTCTTTCTGCACCTCACTTGCCTCTTTCTGCACCCCTCTTTTCTCTTTCTGCACCTCTCTTGCCTCTTTCTGCACCCCTGTTCCCTCTTTCTACACCTTTCCTGCCTGTTTCTGCCACTCTCTAGTCTCTTTCGGTACCTCTGTTGGTTCTTTCTGCACTTCTCTTGCTTTTTCTGCAGCCTCCGTGCCTCTTTCAGCACTTCTCTTGCTTCTTTCCACACCTCTGTTGCTTCTTTCTGCTCCTCTCTTGCCTCTTTGTGCATTTCTCTTGCCTGTTTCTGCACTTCTCTTGCCTCTTTCTGTACCTCTCTTGCCTCTTTCTGCACCTCTCTTGCCTCTTTCTGCACTCCTCTTGCTTCTTTCTGCACCTCTCTTGCTTCTTTCTGCACCCTTCTTCCCTTTTTTGCATCCCTCTTGCCTCTTTCTGCTGTTCGCTTGCCATTTTTTGCACCTCTCTTGCCTCTTTCTGCACCTCACTTGCCTCTTTCTGCACTTCTCTTGTTTCTTTCCACACCTATGTTGCTTCTTTCAGCAAGTCTCTTGCCTCTTTCTGCATTTCTTTGGCTTGTTTCTGCACCTCTCTTACGTCTTTATGCACCTCTGTTGCCTCTTTCTACACCTCACTTGCTTCTTTCTGCACCCCTCTTGCCTCTTTCCGCACCCCTCTTTTCTCTGTCTGCACCTCTCTTACCTCTTTCTGCACCCCTGTTCCCTCTTTCTGCACCTTGCCTGCCTGTTTCTGCACCTCTCTTGCCTCTTTCTGTACCTCTGTTGGTTCTTTCTGCACTTCTCTTGCTCTTTTTGCACACTTTGCCCCTCTTTCAGCACCTCTGTTGCTTCTTTCTGCACTTCTGTTCCTTCTTTCTGCACCCCTCCTGCCTCTTTCTGTACCTCTCTTGCCTCTTTGTGCACCTCTTCTACCTTTTTCTGTACCGCTCTTGCTTCTTTTTGCACCTCTGTTGGTTCTTTCTGCACTGCTCTTGCTTCTTTCTGCACCTCACTTGCCTCTTTCTGCACCCCTCTTTTCTCTTTATGCACCTCTCTTGCCTCTTTCTGCACCCCTGTTCCCTCTTTCTGCACCTTGCCTGCCTGTTTCTGCACCTCTTGCCTCTTTCTGTACCTCTGTTGGTTCTTTCTGCACTTCTCCTGCTCTTTTTGCACACTTTGCGCCTCTTTCAGCACCTCTGTTGCTTCTTTCTGCACCTCTGTTGCTTCTTTCAGCAATTCTCTTGCCTCTTTCTGCGCTTCTCTTGCTTGTTTCTGCACCTCTCTTGCGTCTTTCTGTACCGCTCTTGCTACTTTTTGAACCTCTGTTTGTTCTTTCTGCACTGCTCTTGCTTCTTATTGCACCTCACTTGCCTCTTTCTGAACTTCTCTTGCTTCTCTCTGCACCCCTCCTGCCTCTTTCTGTACCTCTCTTGCCTCTTTGTGCACCTCTCCTACCTCTTTCTGCACTCCTCTTGCCTCTTTCAGCACCTCTGTTGCTTCTTTCTGCACTTCTGTTCCTTCTTTCTGCACCTCTCCTGCCTCTTTCTGTACCTCTCTTGCCTCTTTGTGCACCTCTTCTACCTTTTTCTGTACCGCTCTTGCTTCTTTTTGCACCTTTGTTGGTTCTTTCTGCACTGCTCTTGCTTCTTTCTGCACCTCACTTGCCTCTTTCTGCACTTCTCTAGCTTCTTTCTACACCTCTGTTGCTTCTTTCGGCAATTCTCTTGCCTCTTTCTGAACTTCTCTTGCTTGTTTCTGCACCTCTCTTGAGTCTTTCTGCACCGCTGTTGACTCTTTCTGCACCTCACTTGCTTCTTTTATGTACCCCTCCTGCCTCTTTCTGCACTTCTCTTGCTTCTTTCTACACCTCTCTTGCCTCTTTCTGCTCCTCTCTTGCCTCTTGTGCATTTCTCTTGCTTCTTTCTGCACCTCTCTTGATTCTTTCTGCACCCTTCTTCCCTTTTTTGCATCTCTCTTGCCTCTTTCTGCTGTTCTCTTGCCATTTTCTGCACCTCTCTTGCCTCTTTCTGCACCTCACTTGCCTCTTTCTGTACTTCTCTTGCTTCTTTCCACACCTATGTTGCTTCTTTCAGCAATTCTCTTGCCTCTTTCTGCACTTCTTTGGCTTATTTCTGCACCTCTCTTGCGTCTTTATGCACCTCTGTTGCCTCTTTCTACACCTCACTTGCTTCTTTCTGCACCCCTCTTGCCTCTTTCTGCACCCCTCTTTCTCTTTCTGCACCTCTCTTGCCTCTTTCTGCAACCCTGTTCCCTCTTTCTGCACCTTTCCTGCCTATTTCTGTACCTCTCTTGCCTCTTTCTGCACCTCTCCTACCTCTTTCTGCACTACTCTTGCCTCTTTCAGCACCTCTGTTGCTTCTATCTGCACTTCTGTTCCTTGTTTCTGCACCCCTCCTGCCTCTTTCTGTACCTCTCTTGCCTCTTTGTTCACCTCTTCTACCTTTTTCTGTACGCATTTGCTTCTTTTTGCACCTATGTTGGTTTTTTCTGCACTGCTCTTGCTCTTGCTGCACACTTTGTGCCTCTTTCAGCACCTCTGTTGCTTCTTTCTGCACTTCTCTTCCTTCTTTCTGCACCCCTCCTGCCTCTTTCTGTACCTCTCTTGCCTCTTTGTGCACCTCTTCTACCTTTTTCTGTACCGCTCTTGCTTCTTTTTCCACCTCTGTTGGTTCTTTCTGCACTGCTGTTGTTTCTTTTTGCACCTCAATTGCCTCTTTCTGCACTTCTCTTGCTTCTCTCTGCACCCCTCCTGCCTCTTTCTGTACCTCTCTTGCCTCTTTGTGCACCTCTCCTACCTCTTTCTGCACTCCTATTGCCTCTTTCAGCACCTCTGTTGCTTCTATCTGCACTTCGGTTCCTGCTTTCTGCACCCCTCCTGCCTCTTTCTGTACCTCTCTTGCCTCTTTGGGCAACTTTTCTTCCTTTTTCTGTACCACTCTTGCTTCTTTTTGCACCTCTGTTGGTTCTTTCTGCACTGCTCTTGCTTCTTTCTGCACCTCACTTGCCTCTTTCTGCACCCCTCTTTTCTCTTTCTGCACCTCTCTTGCCTCTTTCTGCACCCCTGTTCCCTCTTTCTACACCTTTCCTGCCTGTTTCTGCCCCTCTCTTGTCTCTTTCTGTACCTCTGTTGGTTCTTTCTGCACTTCTCTTGCTCTTTCTGCACCCTCCGCACCTCTTTCAGCACTTCTCTTGCTTGTTTCCACACCTCTGTTGCTTCTTTCAGCAATTCTCTTGCTTCTTTCTGCACTTCTCTTCCTTCTTTCTGCACCCCTCTTGCCTCTTTCTGCACCTCTGTTGCCTCTTTGTGCACCTCTCTTGCCTCTTTCTGCACTTCACTTGCTTCTTTCTGCACCTCTCTTGCCTGTTATGGCACCTCTGATGCTTCTTTCTGCACTTCTCTTGCCTCTTTCTGCACCTCTGACTTAGAGGTAGTTTTAATCCCCCTGCCCTTTTATGTACTAGGGCCTTACAGGGGAGGTCATGCCAATCACAGGGGTACCCCAACCCATAGTGTACCCTAGTGTATATAGGTGTTTTCACTGTATTCTAAGTGTCTTTCAGCATTGCACTGGCTCCGGGCCTGGTTAGTCAGAGTCAGTTACCACCAGTTCCAGTCAGCAAAAAGTTGGGGGCACAGGATGACTTTGCAACAAGGCCTCTTTTAGCACCTCTGTTGGTTCTTTCTGCATATCTCTTGCTTCTTTCTGCACTTTTCTTCGTCTTTCTGGACTTCTGTTGCCTCTTTCTGCATTTCTCTTGCTTCTTTCTGCGCTTTTCTTGCTCTTTCTGCACATGTCCTACCTCTGTAGGCATAGTTAGAAATTAGCATTTAAAAAACCTTTGAAATTCACTGAAAAAACCATAGGTTTCAGGGACGTTATAGTTAGGAATTAGCATTTAAAAAACTTTAGCAATTCACTGAAAAAACCATAGGTTTGAGGGACGGTATAGTTAGAAATTAGCATTTAAAAAGCCTTTGAAATTCACTGAAAAAACCATAGGTTTCAGGGACGTTATAGTTAGAAATTAGCATTTAAAAATCCTTTGAAATTCACTGAAAAAACCATAGGTTTGAGGGACGGTATACTTAGAAATTAGCATTTAAAAAACCTTTGAAATTCACTGAAAAAACCATAGGTTGCAGGGGCGTTATAGTTAGAAATTAGCATTTAAAAAACCTTTGAAATTCACTGAAAAAACCATAGGTTGCAGGGGCGTTATAGTTAGAAATTAGCATTTAAAAAACCTTCGAAATTCACTGAAAAAACCACAGGTTTCAGGGGCGTTATAGTTAGTTGGATATTTCACTCGTACAAAACCAGAGAAATTCGGCCGATATAGTCAGTTGAGCTAACTATAACTTGTGCCCCCGCAATGCACTGCTGATGACTTCACATATTACATCATTCATGACATGGTCATTGACATCACTGATGACATCTCAAATACAATTTATTTATATTTTTAAATAGTTTAAATAATGTAATTTATTTTAACATTGCTTCCTATGGGGTTTTATGTTAAGTACGTAGCTCCTTATTTTCTCAGGGAGAGTATTGCAGTAATAGTGGTTGGTGGTGGACTTAGTCCAACTCTGAGCTGGTGTACATTTATGACTGTTTTGGCTCTAGTTACTATAGAAGGGCAGTTCGAGAATAGGAACAGGCTTACTCTTTTGTGGTTGGATGCATGTCCCTCTCTAACCTCCTTCCTATGTCTCCCTAAATCCCTTCTTACTCTTCTATTAACCCCTCCACTTTAGTCATAGGTATTCCCCATTTTCCAGCCACTCCCTTCAATACCTCCCTCATTTACTACTAAAGCGTATACTTGGGTGTGCCGAGATCTCCGCAATCGTTGCAGAGATCTACACACAGAAAAGACAGGCGAGGTGGAGACTTCTGCACATAGGTTTGTGAATAGCATTTCGCAATACGTTAATAGTACTATTGTAGTACTACTAAGCAAGTTATAGAAACACTGTTTGCCAATAACTCCCAAGTGTTTAGGAATTAGGTTTCCATTAACATTTTACTCTATTCAGACTGCACGTTGCTTGTTTTCAGGCCTTAGATTAGAGAAACACATCATTTCTTCAGTGAGACCCACCATTTTTCCTGCTGAACTAGCCCAGCCCGGTATCCATGAACAATACAATTATGTTTAATTGTGTTGGGATTTGTTCTCTCTTTTTCATTGACTTGTCAATGTGGTTTCTACCACAGACTTCTAGCTCACTTTGATTCAGGTTTTATCAAACATGTAACATACATTTATAAGTCCAGAGTCTTCTTTGACATTAAGTTTAGGAACATAATTCGCACCCCTAGATAAACAAATTCTTATAGGATGCTCTTAGCTCCCAACAAGAGGCACAGAGCTCCTCATCGATTTAAAGTAATGACTGCTTGAAAGGGAACTGTTAACGCCAGTAAACACATTAATCTTATACTCTAATTTCTGTGGCATTTGGGCAACCTAAGTAATTTGTTTGCCTTCGCTTGTACTCTGTTTTCTAGCACATTTATTTTGTCTTATGTGCTTGTAACTAAAAGGGTGCGACCTCATGTCCTTCATGCAGGCGTATGGGTAATTAAAGCTGTACGTGATTGCTAAAATGTAAAACAATCATTGCACCTATTGGTAGGGGAAAACAATATAAAGTAGTTTGCTGTGTATGGTATTCAGACTAATATTCAGAAGGGTGACTGGAAGTATAAAATGAGGGAATACATGACATTTAATTGGAGGAGCACAGACTATGCATCTGCTGGTATGTAACCTGAATGCTGATCCCAGAATATTGATGGGAAACACTATTGAGGACTAAATATCGATAAAAAATATTGATAGGTAAGTCATCTATATTTTCTATACCTAACTCCACATATATGTAGTTATGCAGTACATATATCTTCAAGGTACGTGGATTTGGAGTTAGGAAGATTAAATCTAGGCTTCCTACATGCACTTAACATTATGATAATTTTGTCCCTCGATATTCTGTCCTCAGTATTCTTGTAACGTGTTATTCTGGTGGCCGATATTTAGTAGTACAATCGCAGCTGCTGAGGTGGATATCCAGAGTGGTTAACTAAATCCACTCACAACCCTCGATTGGTGGTAATGTGCTTAAGGAAGAACAATGGGAGACAGTGGTAGTGTTTTGACAGGAACCTGTGGGATTGGGGAGAGAGAGAGAAAGAGAGAGAGTGTGTTTGTGTGTGCACACGTGTGTGTGTGTGTGTGTGTGTGTGTGTTAGGGAATCAGATAAGCTATTATGCCTTTTTTGGCTTCTCTAGATCTATAACTCTGTTCAGGCATAATGGACAGAAGATCCCTTTGTGGACAATTTTCGTGGGAATTCTCTACACAGTACATTTTTGGGATGAATATCTCTAGTATGCTACTGAAGGCTGTGCAATGTGTAGACCTGCTATCAAAAAATCGTTATTATTGAGTTTTGTCCAGATCATACTTCACTCTACCCCAACAAAACACATAGGACAGACATGACACCCTCATGTCCACTAAATGATAACAAAGCCATATGTTTGCCAAGACGTTTGTCACCTCGACAGCATATTCTTTTCTCCAAACCGAGATTCATCCTAAAATCATTCACATCTACAGAATTGACTAACACTGCCAGTCTAAGATACAGGCCCACCAAACCACTAGTTAACTAGACAAATATAATGGTCCCAGTCAACCTGACTATGAAAATCCCGTTACCATATGGAAAAGGTACCCAGACCTCCGACAGGTGGACATTAGGATACAAATTGCAGAATTGCGCTGCAGAAATCTAATATTATGGCTTTGGACATAGTTCTCATTTTGTAAAATACTTTGATTTATACGGAGAACTATAGTATAGCAATTCCGTATATTGTAATCCACCCCCCGCCCCCTCCACTCTACCCTCCATCGGAGCATTCCACACGACAGTAAAGAGGACGTCAACAGGGTTTTGTCCACTTTCTTTTACTTTCAATAAGATAAGATGCAAGTAAAGAGAAAACAAAACAAAACAAATGGGCAATTTTCAAGAGAACGGAAAGCCTCACGGATGGATTAAAATACATGGAATGCTGCCTAAACCATCCTTGATTGATCAACGTGTTACTGAAAGTCACATTAAGTGTTCCAAAAGCAACACTATTTTTCCATGTATTCAATGATGCATGTGCTCTCCCACCAGTATGATTGATTTCACTTTTGACACCTTCGAGCACTTATCTCTAAAGTCTGCAGATGATGACAGCACAACACTATTAATATGATCTACTGCCTATCTGATTGACAGGGTTATTTGTCGCTATCGTTACATTTGAGGCTTTGGCGAGGTTATGAATTCATATATGGACTGTCTCAGTGTTCCCAAAGAGATTTAAAATGGTGACTATGTATGTATTTGCCAGCATCCATTTCCTCGCTAGATTGACCATACTGCCACAGAGGCAAGTATACTTACACCATGATAAACTTCAATGGGTGCAGTTGTCGGGGTATATACATGTTGGCATGTCCTGTGTCCTCTATTCCTGTGTTTGTTGTTTTTCCTTGGGTGGGGCAATTGTAACTAGATGGTCTTACCACTAAACAAAGAGTTTCAACGTTATTCCTTCTGTTGGAGATGGTGTACATCCCTGGTGTATCAAATCCGGAAGTGAAGAGCACTGTAACCATCTGATGTTTCTGACAATAAAACACCATTACAGATCCCATTAGTCTTATTGTAGCAACCTCGACACTGATAGACATAGCTAGGAATGCGGGCTCTTGTACAGCCCACAAAATGCTTATTATGGTGTCTGGTGCTGGCCACCAGCAATTGGTGGGAACTGGACTTTTTTTGTCATGGACTTTGACTCAGAGCAAGTGAAAGAAGGGCAGAAAAGGGAGAAAGAAGGGGAAGAAAGCAAAAGATAAGAAAACTGTGAACAATAGAGAAAGAGGCGATGAAAAAGAACATGTAAGAGTGAGGCAAAGAGACAGAAAGTGTTTGGTTGTGAAAGAAAGACTAGGCAGCCTGGGTAACTGACAACCACGATGTTGGGTGGGACAGGAATGTCCCCGGCATGGAGTCATCCTACTAGCCACTCCTGTGTAAAGTTCCTCTGTTATGAGAAACCCAGAACCTTGTGCAGACATCCAGGCCCTGATTTACAAAGACTCTCCTAACTCAGGGGAGAGGCTCCGTACTGCAGTTTCCCACTGCGGAGACATTACTACTGTCTCACTCATCCTGTAACTTGTGCAGGATGTTTATAATATCGTTTCTGCGTGTTACTTTGCACCAAATATATTTTGCTGTGAAGGATTTCTTTTGCTTTATTGAAGGAGATAATTTCACCTTTAAGTTATTCATTTGGTCTACCTTTGTACAGCATTTCATCTTAAAATCCATTTACCTAGAGGCTAAATGCCAGATATGTCACTTCTAATCACAGATTCCTTGGCCTGTTTTCCCTTATTCAATATATCTCTTTAGTTAACAATTCAATTCTGTCCTCTACTATGTTGCTCAATTAATACCATGATAATTTACGTTTTTGGACTATTAAAGCTGTATTGAAATTAATGACATTCAATAGTCTGGGCCCGTTTATGCCAGCTAGAAAAAAGTATGGCCAATAGCCAAATTAACTACATCTCATGTAAGCCTTCCACATCATGTGTCTCTTAGAAACTGTATCACTTACAGCCATACCTCACAATCACAAACACCACACGCACAGTAAACGAAGAAACACTCATTCACAACCCTGTCACTAACTGGCAGACTCCACTAGTAGATCAAACAACTAACCCTAGCTTATCAACACACAGTCAGCAGTTCTTCATGTGGCTAACATACACCTGACATCACAGAGATCATAACAAAACGCAACCAATTAACACTGTTCGTCATATAGACCTGGTTCACATTCTCATCCATGTCCGTGTAGATGTCCTCACACCCAAAGGCTACAACAGCCAACATACTAGGCTCACACACAATACAGGAGGAGGACTCGCTGCAATTCCCAAAGACACCCAGCTCTGCTCCTTAAAGATCCTCTGTCTCCAAGACTTTTGAGTTCCTCAACTGCCACTTCACACTGTCATCCCACTTCTCCTGCTCCATTGAACTTCAGTGGACACTATGATGATCTTTCTGCAAAATCATTTTCTTTAGTTGTGCATTTGGATACAACCCACCCACATTTTTCAGCCATGTTTTTAGCGCAAACATAGCAACAATGCAATATGTGAATATACGTTTTTTGCAGCAATGTAATTATTTCCTATATAAAAATTTTCATGTCCTGTGATTCTTTGCTTTCCACCTGGCGCTACAGCATAATAAACAAAGATGAAACCACATCGTTTAGTTGACTGACTGGACAAAGGCACTGAGGTACAGACCTGTAAGTTAAGAGAGGGTTCAAACATGTGGATCAGTGGAAAGGCATCCGCCAAAGTCTAAATCAAACCCGGAGATAGTCTCTTGAACACAACTCCTAAGTATGTCGGCCCGATTTACTAAGATTTTTTGGGATTTACAAAACCCAAAACCTGGTTTCTATGGCTTTGTGTGACTTTATAAAAATAAGTAACACAAGGCAGCTCAATGTGCTGCTTTATATCATGCATTTTGGTGCACATCCATAATTACAAAGAGATGTAAACATGGGTTTGCACCAAAATGGTGCACCCATCTGAGGCTGGCATAACAAGGAGAAATATTAGTATTTCTCCTTGTTAATTTCCTCTTTGCAGTTGTGATGCATGCTGCAGCACACATAGACATGGAAATAAGCTTGAAAGGCTAGATTTTGTGCAGGAAGGTACCCCTTCCTTCACAAAAACCATCCTGGCCTTAACGTAGCCACCCTTGCGCCATGGTGCGCCACGGTGCAAGGGTGCCTGTGTTGGCACTAGGCAACCAAAGTGCGCCAGCACAAGGAGAAAGCTGAACTGCTCCATATCTTTGTAAATATGGCACAATTCTGCTCTCTCCCTTTCATGCAGTGCTGTACCTGCCCTTGCTGCGCTGCGTTGCATGAAATCTCAGTAAATCAGGGGCGTGGCGAGCCACTCTTTCTTTTCTTGCGGTCTCTCCTTTTTTGTAGTAAGTAAAGTTGCAAATCTGCACCATTTGTAGGCATACCACTATGGGTACAGGTTTACTACATGCCTTTGTGAATTAGGCCAAGTATATTTTTAACGCACATCTATTTGCTCTGATAAATGGTTTATTCTGTCTCTGTGCTTTAACATTCATGGTAGAGGTCTGCCTTGCTTTGCACCAATCTTGAATATCTCCATTTCAGAGACCTGGGGGATAGTTGTTATATTTCAATCATAAGAAAAAGTTCCTTGACGTCGAAGGTGGATTTTCTACCTTTTTTAGCATCTGTAGTTTAGCCAGCACTAGTTTCCCTTAGTTGCATGGTTTTGAAAGCAGATGAGGAGAAGACATAAACGCTATGTAGGAATCTTAATCAATATGTAAAAATATAACAATATGTTTTTAATAGTCTCTTGCATCACATGTGAGCAATTAGTTTGTACTGATCATGTTGATTCCAAAAGGGGAAACAGCCTTTCCAGCGCATCATTTCCCAAGGAATACTTTTACCATGCATCCTTTACTATGCAATGCCTTCACCATATATTGCCTTCACCACGCATATGCCTTTACAACGAAAATGTATGTATATATCAGGTAAGTGAAACCCTATATCTATAGATATATATCTATATATAGATCTATTACCTACTGGCAGTCACCAGTAGGTAGTTATAGTTAGGACCTTGTTTCTATTCAAAAAGCGTTTTTTCTTTTGCCAATATCTTTGGCGCCGTTTGACGAATCTTCGCAAAATTTTCCAAACTAATGGTTCACTCAATTCAGCTCCTGTCTTGAAAGTTTTGGGGTGATTCATCAAGCGGGGGCGAGAAAAAAGGGGTGTCCCAAAATGCTTTTCCCCCATGTTAATTTCCATAGAAACTTTAGACACAGCTACAGCCCGAACTGCTGAACGGAATTACACCAAATTTGGCAAAAAAGTAGCTCTTGGTTCAGAAAGTACCCTTTTTTTAAAATGGTGTAAATACGTTCAGTAGTTCCTGAGAAATTAAAAAAATTAAAATGTATATATCTGAGGGCCGAGGAGGGTCCACGAACCCTCCCGAACACGAGCTTCATTGTTATTGGCTGCCAACACTCCAAACCAGGAAGTGTTGGCTGCCATCTTGTGACTCGGTAAAACCGAGTCACAAGACAGTAAATAAAAAGCATAAAAAACAAGAAAAGGGGGCAGGGTAGAAACACCCTGACCCACTAGGCCTGCTCAGGGGGTCCCATAAGTATCCTCAGGACCAAAAAAGCCTTTTTTCAAAAAAAAGGAAGTGTGGGCTCCTGCGCTACATTTCTTTGAGCCCCCGGGTGGACCAGGTCCTGGTGGCTGTGAGAAAAATATATGCGGGGGCCCGTGGGGCCCCTGCAGCCCCGGAGACTGGCAACTCTATTTATTATGCACGGGGGCTAGCGGCCCCCCGGCAGCACCGGGGACCGCCACCTCCCCGGGGCTCATTAGCAAAAAAATGTGTGGGGGGGCTCCTCCCCCCCACGCTGCCCCAGGGACCGCCACTTCCCTGGGGCTTTACTTTAATAGGGGCGGGGGTGCCTTGCAGGCCCCCCAAGCCTCAGGGACCACCACCTCCCCGGGGCTCCAATTAAATTAGAGAAGTGTAGGGGGGCTCCTGCCCCTCCCCACACTGCCCCGGGGCTATCTCAATGTTGGGAGGGGGGCCATGCAGCCCCCCTCCTGGAGCCCTCCTTGGCGCTGGGGACCGCCACCACCCAGGGCCGGCTCCTTCAATGTCCCGGGGTGCCCACCCCCTGGACATTGCCGTTTGCTATGGCAGGGCGGGAGCACGGCTCCCACCCTGCCATAGCAAACACTGCTTTGCTTCTTGGAAGCGAGAGCAGGAAACCTGCTCTCGCTTCCAAGAAGCAAAGCAGATTGCTTTTGGACAAGGGGAGCTGCGACCCCCTCCAAAATAAAAAAAAAAAAGAAAGGCTGGCCAGGCCCCGGGGGATGGGGTCCCCGGGGCTGAAATTGGCCTGGGGAGGGGGGCCCAACAGCCCCCTCCCTGTAAAAAAAAAAAAAAGGAAAGGCCTAGCCCCGGGGGATGGGGTCCCCGGGGCCGTAATCGCCCTCAGGAGGGGGGCCTCGCGCCCCCCTTCTTTTGAATAATAAAAATAATAGGTAAGGTCCCAGAGGATGGGGTCCCCGGGGCCCAAAAGGCTCAAGAGAAGGAGGGCCACACAGCCCCGCTTCTTAAAAAAAAAAACGGCAACTCGCTGGAGGCCCCGCTCCCTCCCTGCATGACTCTGCAAACACGCCTCCTGGCGTGCTCTGCGTTGGGGGATTAAGTCCCCGTTGCTTGTGAGGGTCCCTGGGGGCCAACTAGGCCACCAGGAACCTCCAGTAAGCCCCACACAGTGGGATTGCTGAGAGGTGGTATGAGGCCATGCCCCTTTTTACACCACTCTGCAAACGCGCCTCTTAGTGCACTGCTGGTGGGGTGATGAGGTCCCCTTGTGTCCTGAGGAACTCAGGACTGAAGGTGACTTTATCCCCCGAGCAGCAGTGCGCCAGGCGATGCGTTTGCAGAGTGGTGTAAAAAGGGGGCGTGGCCTCGGACCACTCTCAGCAATCCAGCTGTATGGGGCTTACTGGAGGTAACAGGAGGGCTAGTTGGCCCCCAGGGACCCTCAGGAGGCAAGGGGACTTCACCCCCAACCAAGAACGAGCCAGGAATTGCGTTTGCAGAATGGTGGACAAAAGGGGCATGGCCTGTGTCCACCTCTCAGAAATCCCACTGTGTGGGGCTTACTGGAGGTAACAGGTAGGCTAGTTGACCCCTAAGGACCCCCAGCAGCAAAGTGGACTTTAATCCCCATGCAAGAGTGCGCCAGGGACCTCGTTTGCAGAGTGGTGGGGAAAGGGTGCATGGCCTGCTATGAGAACTTAGCAATGCTGCTGTGTGGGACTTACTGGAGGTAATAGGAGGGGTAGTTAGCCCCCAAGGTTGTCCTTGGGGGAAAACTACCTCTCCTGTTACCTCCACTAAGTCCCCACACAGTGGGATTGCTAAGAGGTCTTCGGAGGCCACGCCCCCTTTCTCCACCACTCTGCAAATGCACCTCCTGGCACAGTACTGGTTGGGGGATGAAGTCCACTTTACTTCTGAGGGACTTTGGAAGCCAAGAAGCCCTCCTGGTACCTCCTGTAAGTCCTATGCAGCAGAATTCCTGAGCGCTGGTTGGAGACCCAGCCCCCTTTCTCCACCACTCTGCAAACACGACTACCAGTTAAAGAAGCATTTGTAATGTAATAGGTCTTGCATTTGCAAGAGTTAGAGCAATTGCCATTGTAAATGTAAACGTTTTTTACTAATGTTTTCTGGAGTGGAGTGGATGTACTTTGTGTGTAGTGGAATTATGTGGTATGTTGTGCAGTGAAATTATGTGGATAGAAAGTATGTGGTATTTAGTGTATAGGAATTATGTAGAGTGGGATTATGTGTTATGGAGAGTAATTATGTGATATGGTAGTCTGTGTTGTGGAGTGGTAACCTCAGGTTTAGTCTTCCTCGTTTCCATAGAAGCTAAATTATGAACTCAATGAGACAAAAAAGGAATCACTGAGGAGCACTTCTGGACCTACTCAGAGGTATGAGCAGGGCCACTGGAATTATGCGACTGTTTGGCTGCACCGACTTTCGCACAATTATACATTTTCTGCATTAGCCACATAATCCATCATATGCTGCCTAATCTGCAGATTTGAACAAAAAAAGCCTTGTTTGCTCGAACAGCTCAAACGTTACCAAAAATGCAGCAACAAGTGTTACAGCGTGGTGAAAGGTCCTTTGTAAACCAAGAATGGCCACCTGTTACTTATTGCTAAATGTGGGTGTTAAATTGGTACTAATGGTGTACAAGCCACTCTTGCTTTTTTCTGCACCTCTCTTGCCTCTTTCTGCATTTCTGTTGCTTCTTTCTGCACCTCTTTCTTTTTCTGCACTTCTCTTGCCTCTTTCTGCAAATCATATCTACTTTCTGCATCTCTTTTGCCTCTTTCTGCAAATCATATCTACTTTCTGCATCTCTTTTGCCTCTTTCTGCACCTCTGTTGCCTCTTTCTGCACCTCACTTGCTTCTTTGTGCTCCGCTCTTGCCTCTTTCTGCACCTCTCTTGCCTCTTTCTGCACCCCTCTTCCTCTTTCTGCAACTCTGTTCCTTCTTTCTGCACTTCTTTTGTTTCTTTCTGCATCTCTCTTGTCACTTTCTCCACCCCTGTTCCCCATTTTTGCATCTCTGTTGCTACTTTCTGCACCTCTGTCCTTTCTTTCTGCACCCCTTGTGCCTCTTTCTGCATCCCTCTAGCCGCTTTCTGCACCTCTGTTCCTTCTTTCTGCACTTCTTTTGTTTCTTTCTGCAACTCTCTTGCTTCTTTCTGCACGCCTCTTGCTTCTTTCTGCACCCCTTGTGACTCTTTCACACCCCTCATCCCTCTTTCTGCACCCCTCTTGCCTCTTTCTGCACCTCTCTTGTTTCTTTCTGTATCCCTCTTGCCTCTTTCTCCACCCTACTTCCCCCTTTCTGCATGTCTGTTGCTTCTTTATTCATTTCTCTTCTTTCTGCATCTCTCTTCCTTTTTTCTGCACCCCTTGTGCCTCTTTCTGCACCCCTCATCCCTCTTTCTGCACTCCTCTTGCTGCATTTCTTTTGCTTCTTTCTGCACCTTTCTTTCTTTTTCTGCACTTCTCTTGCCTCTTTCTGCAAATCATATCTACTTTCTGCACCTCTTTTGCCTCTTTCTGCACCTCACTTGCTTCTTTCTGCACCTGCACCCCTCTTGCCTCTTTCTGCACCTCTCTTTCCTCTTTCTGTACCCCCTCTTCCCGCTTTCTGCACCTCTGTTCCTTCTTGCTGCACTTCTTTTGTTTCTTTCTGCATCTTTCCTGCTGCTTTCTGCACCCCTTTTGCCACTTTCTCCACTCCTGTTCCCCATTTTTGCATCTCTGTTGCTTCTTTCTGCACTTCTCTTGCCTCTTTCTCCACCCCTCATCCATCTTTCCGCACCTCTGTTGCTTCTTTCTGCACTTCTCTTGCTTCTTTCTGCACCTCTGTCCCTTCTTTCTGCAACCCTTGTGCCTCTTTCTGCACCCCTCTTCCCTCTGTCTGCACCCCTCTTGCTTCTTTCTGCACCTCTGTTCCTTCTTTCTGCACTTCTTTTGTTTCTTTCTGCACCTGTCACTTCTTTCTGCACCCCTTTTGCTTCTTTCAGCACCTCTCTTACCTCTTTCTGTACCCCTTTTGCCTCTTTCTGTACCTCTGTCCCTTCTTTCTGCACTTCTTCTGTTTCTTTCTGCAGCTCTCTTGCTTCTTTCTGCACCCCCTTGCCTCTTTCTCCACCCATCCACCCTCTGTCTGCACCCCTGTTGCCTCTTTCTGCACCTCTGTTCTTTCTTTCTGCACTTCTTTTGTTTCTTTCTGCACATCTCTTGCTTCTTTCTGCACCCCCTTGCCTCTTTCTCCATCCCTCTTCCTTCTTTCTTCACCCCTGTTGCTTCTTTCTGCACCTCTGTTCCTTTTTCTGCACTTCTTTTGTTTCTTGCTTCACATCTCTTGCTTCTTTCTGCACCCCTCGTGCTTCTTTCTGCACCCCTCTTCCCTCTTTTTGCACCCCTCTTTCTGCACCTCTGTTGCTTCTTTCTGCAGTACTCTTGCTTCTTTCTGCACCTCTCTTGCTTCTTTCTGCACCACTTGTGCTTCTTTCTGCACCTCTGTCCCTTCTTTCTGCAACCCTTGTGCCTCTTTCTGCACCACTCTTCCCTTTTTCTGCACCCCTCTTGCCTCTTTCTGCACCTCTGTTCCTTCTTTCTGCACTTCTTTTGTTTCTTTCTGCAACTCTCTTGCTTCTTTCTGCACGCCTCTTTCTTCTTTCTGTACCCCTCATGACTCTTTCACACCACTCTTCCCTCTTTCTGTACCCCTCTTGCCTCTTTCTGCAACTTTGTTCCATCTTTCTGCACTTCTTTTGTTTCTTTCTGCACCTCTCTTGTTTCTTTCTGTATCCTTCTTGCCTCTTTCTCCACCCCACTTCCCCCTTTCTGCATGTCTGTTGCTTCTTTATGGATTTCTTTTGCTTTTTTCTGCATCTCTCTTGCTTCTTTCTGCACCCCTCGTGCCTCTTTCTGTACCCCTCATCCCACTTTCTGCACTCCTCTTGCCTTTTTCTGCACTCCTCTTCCCCCTTTCTGTACCCCTCCTGCCTCTTTCTGCATCTCTGTTTCTTCTTTCTGCACTTCTCTTGTCTCATTCTCTACCCCTCTTCCCTCTTTCTGCACCTCTGTTGCTTTTTTCTGCACCTCTCTTGCTTCTTTCTGCACCCCTCGTGCCTCTTTCACACCCCTCTTCCCGCACCCCTCATGCCTCTTTCTGTACCTCTGTTCCTTCTTTCTGTACTTCTTTTGTTTCCTTCTGCACCTGTCACTTCTTTCTGCACCCCTTTTGCTTCTTTCAGCACCCCTCTTACCTCTTTCTGCACCCCTTTTGCCTCTTTCTGCACCTCTGTTCCTTCTTTCTGCACTTCTTCTGTTTCTTTCTGCAGCTCTCTTGCTTCTTTCTTCACCCCCTTGCCTCTTTCTCCACCCATCCACCCTCTGTCTGCACCCCTGTTGCCTCTTTCTGCACCTCTGTTCTTTCTTTCTGCACTTCTTTTGTTTCTTTCTGCACATCTCTTGCTTCTTTCTGCCCCCCCTTGCCTCTTTCTCCATCCCTCTTCCCTCTTTCTTCACCCCTGTTGCTTCTTTCTGCACCTCTGCTCCTTTTTCTGCACTTCTTTTGTTTCTTGCTTCACATCTCTTGCTTCTTTCTGCACCCCTCGTGCTTCTTTCTGCACCCCTCTTCCCTCTTTTTGCACCCCTCTTTCTGCACCTCTGTTGCTTCTTTCTGCAGTACTCTTGCTTCTTTCTGCACCTCTCTTGCGTCTTTCTGCACCACTTGTGCTTCTTTCTGCACCTCTGTCCCTTCTTTCTGCAACTTTTGTGCCTCTTTCTGCACCACTCTTCCCTTTTTCTGCACCCCTCTTGCCTCATTCTGCACCTCTGTTCCTTCTTTCTGCACTTCTTTTGTTTCTTTCTGCAACTCTCTTGCTTCTTTCTGCACGCCTCTTGCTTCTTTCTGTACCCCTCGTAACTCTTTCACACCACTCTTCCCTCATTCTACACCCCTCTTGCCTCTTTCTGCATCTTTGTTCCATCTTTCTGCACTTCTTTTGTTTCTTTCTGCACCCCTCTTCCCCCTTTCTGCATCTCTGTTGCTTCTTTCTGCACTTCTCTTGTCTCTTTCTCCACCCCTCTTCCCTCTTTCTGTACCTCTGTTGCTTCTTTCTACACCTCTCTTGCTTCTTTCTGCACCCCTCGTGCCTCTTTCACACCCCTCTTCTCGCACCCCTCTTGCCTCTTTCTGCACCTCTGTTCCTTCGTTCTGCACTTCTTTTGTTTCTTTCTGTACCTTTTACTTCTTTCTGCACCCCTTTTGCTACTTTCTGCACCCCTCTTCCCTCTTTTTGTACCCCTCTTGCCTCTTTCTGCACCTCTGTTCCTTCTTTTTGCACTTCTTCTGTTTCTTTATGCAGCTCCTTTGCTTCTTTCTGCACCCCCTTGCCTCTTTCTCCACCCATCCACCCTCTTTCTGCACCCCTGTTGCCTCTTTCTGCACCTCTGTTCTTTCTTTCTGCACTTCTTTTGTTTCTTTCTGCAACTCTCTTGCTTCTTTCTGCACGCCTCTTGCTTCTTTCTGTTCCCCTCGTGACTCTTTCACACCACTCTTCCCTCTTTCTGCACCCCTCTTGCCTCTTTCTGCATCTTTGTTCCATCTTTCTGCACTTCTTTTGTTTCTTTCTGCACCTCTCTTGTTTCTTTCTGTATCCTTCTTGCCTCTTTCTCCACCCCACTTCCCCCTTTCTGCATGTCTGTTGCTTCTTTATGGATTTCTTTTGCTTTTTTCTGCATCTCTCTTGCTTCTTTCTGCACCCCTCGTGCCTCTTTCTGCACCCCTCATCCCTCTTTCTGCACTCCTCTTGCCTCTTTCTGCACTCCTCTTCCCCTTTTCTGTACCCCTCCTGCCTCTTTCTGCATCTCTGTTTCTTCTTTCTGCATTTCTTTTGTTTCTTTCTGTGCCTCTCTTGCTTCTTTCTGCACCCCTCTTGCTTCTTTCTCCACCCCTCTTCCCCCTTTCTGCATCTCTGTTGCTTCTTTCTGCACTTCTCTTGTCTTTCTCCACCCCTCTTCCCTCTTTCTGTACCTCTGTTGCTTCTTTCTGCACCTCTCTTGCTTCTTTCTGCACCCTTCGTGCCTCTTTCACACCCCTCTTCTCGCACCCCTCTTGCCTCTTTCTGCACCTCTGTTCCTTCGTTCTGCACTTCTTTCTGTACCTTTTACTTCTTTCTGCACCCCTTTTGCTACTTTCTGCACCCCTCTCCCCTCTTTCTGTACCCCTCTTGCCTCTTTCTGCACCTCTGTTCCTTCTTTTTGCACTTCTTCTGTTTCTTTATGCAGCTCCTTTGCTTCTTTCTGCACCCCCTTGCCTCTTTCTCCACCCATTCACCCTCTTTCAGCACCCCTGTTGCCTCTTTCTGCACCTCTGTTCTTTCTTTCTGCACTTCTTTTGTTTCTTTCTGCATATCTCTAGCTTCTTTCTGCACCTTTCTTCCTCTTTCTGGACTTCTGTTGCCTCTTTCTGCATTTCTCTTGCTTCTTTCTGCACCTTTCTTCCTCTTTCTGCAACTTTCTTCCTCTTTCTGCACTTTTCTTCCTCTTTTGGCACCTTTCTTCCTCTTTCTGTACCTCTCTTGCTTCTTTCTGTACTTCAAACGCAACTACTACATTATAGTTATAAATTAGCATTTAAAAAAACCTTAGAAATTCACTGATAAAACCATAGGTTTCAGGGACGTTATAGTCAGAAATTAGCATTTAAAAAACCATTGAAATTCAATGAAAAAACCATAGGTTTCAGGGACGTTATAGTTAGAAATTAGCATTTAAAAAACCTTTGAAATTCACTGAAAAAAACACAGGTTTCAGGGACGTTATAGTTAGTTGGATATTTCACTCGTACAAAACCAGAGAAATCGGCCGTTATAGTTAGTTGAGATAACTATAACTCGCGCCCCCGCAATGCACTGCTGATGACATCACATATTATATCACCCATGACATGGTCAGTGACATCACTGATGATATCACTGATGACATCTCAAATGACATCACTCATGACATCACTGATGACATCATCCACGTGATCATCTGAAGCACCTCCTCACACCCTAATATAACCTTTGATACACCCACTCTAAAATACAGACTACCATTCTCTAAACCATAGACACACCAATACCAATTACTACATACCCACTCACTGATTCCTAGGTCTACACACACATCCACTCACTCACCCATACAGTCACTCATATATGCAGTCACTCATCAATACAGCCACTATCATATGCACTCATACACCCATACAGACACTCACACACCGCCACTCACCCATAGAGTTACTCACACAGCTAGTCAGTCATGCAAAGAATCAATCACACTCCCATTTACTCACCTATACAGTTATACACACACCACCTTACTTATTCATACAGATACTAACACATACTTACTCTCTTATACAATCACTGATACAAGCATACACTCATCCATACAGCCACTCTCACAATCACTCAATCTCACATATAATCATTTATATACTCCAACACTCACATATACTGCCTTTCACATATGTAGTTACTCACACATGTACCTCTGAGACATCCATTCACTTACCAACACACTCTTACACACACTCACACACCCATACAGACCTTCACAGATGTACTCTTGAACCCATACACCCAGTGAATCACCCACTCACACATCTATGCACAGACTCACACCCCCCCACCCACCCATTCAGACACTCAGGCACCCATACAGATACTCAGACAACCAATCAATAACTTGTATATACTCTCATGTAGCTACTCACCAACCCATGCAGACGCTTACACACCAACTGACAGACTGATACAGACATTCACACAGTTTAGTCACTAGCCCATGCATTCAGTAAGACACGTTTAATCACTCACTTATACAGTCAGTCACGCACCTACTAAATCATCCATTCAGACAGTCATACACCCACTCATTCTTCAATACACCTTGGCCTATATATATATATAAAACATATTTAAACTTTACAGAAACACACAGTCACGGGATGATGTCATCAGTGATGTCATTTGAGATGTCATCAGTGATGTCACTGACCAAGTCATGAGTGATGTAATATGTGATGTCATCAGCAGTGCATTGCGGGCATGAGTTATAGTTAGCTCAACTAACTATAACGGCCGAATGTCTCTGGTTTTGTACGAGTGAAATGTCCAACTAACTATAACGTCCCTGAAACCTGTGGTTTTTTCAGTGAATATATATATATATATATATATATATATATATATATACATATATATATATATATATATAAATGTGTACATGTTTCTGTGTTTGTGCGTGCATGTGTGTGTATCACGAGGGATATATGGATGCCTATAAGTGTAACTATATAGACATAATATGTATGCTATGTGTGTGCACATAAGATTGCCCATTAGGGGTAACAAGCGCTATATAAATGCTAACCTTTTTTCCCCTCTTCTATCCCTCCGCTATCCTTCTCAATCCAAATAACTGACTAATATCCACCACTCAAACTACTTTCATATTTCACTATACTAATTCACCACTAATCCTTTATGGGTTCCGGAGTAGCGTGCTACTCGCTGAAAAATTCACTTTAACACCCCATCAGGGATAACAAGTGCTATATAAATGCAAACCTTTTTCCCTCATCTATCCCTCCGCTATCCTTCTGAATCCAAATAACTGACTAACCTATCCACCACTCAAATGACTTTCATATTTCACTATACTAACTCATCACTAATCCTTTATGGGTTCCGGAGTAGAGTGCTACTCACCAAAAAAGTGCTTTGATGCCTCGTCATGGGTAGTAAGCGCTATATAAATGCAATTACAATACAATACAATATCTCTGTATGTACCGCAGGTACGCATGTGATTTACATATGTGTGTTACTGCGCGCATATGTGCATATACACAAATGTTTAGAGGACATACTCTTCACACGTGCATATAAATATATCTATGCATTCACATTCACGATCTTACACACACGCCATGCATGCATACGCACACCACGCGTGCATACGCACTATTGCACGTAGGCACACACACACATATGCACACACATAATGCACTGCACCTCACCACGTCCTCTCTAAACATGGCCTGCCCTTTGATGTCAGTCTGTTTGTGTGCATAATCAGTGTCTGACTGTGAAGTCTGGGCAAGTTCACGTCAAGTGTCGCCTCTAATGCAGCGCTAATGCATTACAATGTAAACTCGGAGTCCGGCCCTCAGCATTTACAGTGGCCTGCCATCTCCCTCGCAAGTCATTTCATCTTTAGCCGCTGTCTGCTCGTCGCTTCACCAACCCCATCAAAATGTCGGATCTTGAGGCCTGGCTGTGGCCGGTGAGCTGAACACACATCCTTGGGAAGGATGCGCTAGCAGGCTGCACGAAACCCACCGAGGCGCAGAGAACTTTGATTCACTTAAGGCAACAACAGAGCACACATCTACCCCCAAAAAGTAATTTTCTTTGCTGTCAAGATATATCTATGCACAGTGAATTCGTGTACACACAGCCACATGAACAAAGCCACACACACACTCAGAAACACACGGACGCACATACACACAGGCACAGACACACAGGCACACTCACACACCCCAAGCCCAGACACGCGCAAGGAAGCCCACGTGTACACACCACATGCAGAGAAACACACTACGAGTCACATATACAGACTTACATTCACAGCACGGCACACACAGCAACACACATGGGCGCGCGCACTCCTCAGATCCTTTGCAGGTACTATTTTAATTACAACGATTTTCGAATAAGTGATTGTGACAACTAATTAAACACAAGGAAACCGACAATAAGACCCACTTTGCAAGTACCAGAGCAATAACATTTGTTGCACCTCCTGCCCATTCAAGGCCTGGAGGCCTTACTGTCACGGACGTATTGTTAGTTCATATTTCACTATGCACTGAGGGCAGCTGGGCCCCAAGTTGTCAACACAGAGATCAGCTCGTCACTTCTCGGTCTCTGATGTGGGACACTTTATTCACTGATAATTACTCAGTGCTTCACAAGGCAACACGTCCTTAGTATGAATAAGCCCCCTTTATTCCACCTGACCGCCTCCGGAAGGTGTGAAGTTTAAAATGACTGCTGCATGACATCTCTTTCTCCATCCCACCCCTCTCCGTTTGTGGAAACTGGTCAGTCAACGTCAAAACGAAAGAAAACAACAGACCCGCCCAAGATGCAGTCACCTGGATTCTCGTGAATGTGACCAGCGACTTCCTTTCAACTGGAATGTACCATCTCAGCTGTCTTTTGGGGGTTGAGTTGTTCTACAGCGTAAAATGATTAGACATTTCTTTATCTGATTGGACATTTCTTTATCTTCGATTCAGCTGAACAGGCTATTTCTTGAGCATCCCCACCGCACGTCTATAATTTGATGTTTTTTTGGGTAAAATGTTGTCACATGACTTGAGGTTAACCTAACGCAGAATTACTCTGGGAAATACTTCGGTGGATAGGAACAATTAATTGTCCATGAGCCCTGCAACTTAAATAGATGTATCCGTCATACATGCCAGTGGCGCAGTGCCAGATTTTTCATAAAAGCATTGGAGCCAACACACACATATATATATATTCACTGAAAAAACCATAGGTTTCAGGGACATTATAGTTAGAAATTAGCATTTAAAAAACCTTTGAAATTCACTGAAAAAACCATAGGTTTCAGGGACGTTATAGTTAGAAATTAGCATTTAAAAAACCTTAGAAATTCACTGAAAAAACCAAAGGTTTCAGGGACGTTATAGTTAGAAATTAGCATTTAAAAAATCTTAGAAATTCACAAAAAAAAAACACAGGTTTCAGGGACGTTATAGTTAGTTGGACATTTTACTCGTACAAAACCAGAGAAATTTGGCCGTTATAGTTTGTTGAGCTAACTATAACTCGCGCCCCCGCAATGCACTGCTGATGACATCACATATTACATCATTCATGACATGGTCAGTGTAGGAGAGTAGGATCTGCCTCTTATGTTGCCCCCACTTTTTTTCTGATGTTTACACTGGTTTCTGGCTATAGTCTGGCTGGGACCCTGCCAATCAGGGCCCCAGCCTCTCTGTTCTCTCTAAATGAGTTGGAGTGCACTCTAGGTGCACTAGAGATTGGATACTGTGGTACCTTATGAGTCCCTAGTATATGGTACCTTAGGTACCAAGGGCATAGGTACTTCACAGGCCTACCAGGGGCTGAATCATGTATTATGCCACCCCTGGGAAGCAGACTAAATCTGACACCACAGGCCTGTTACTGCAGCCTGGGTGAGGAAGTGCTAGCACCCCTCACTGAGATATAGGTCCCCTATATCTCTCCTGCACACACATTGAGACTTATCAGTCACCCCTAAAGCAGGCCCTATCAATCCTGAGGGCAGGGTGCTTAGTTTCCATGTGAGGGGGTGCCTCTGCCTGAGCAGGGCCCCTCTGCAGCTCTCAGAGTCCATTCTCTGGGGCTGTTTGTGGATGTGGTTAAACCATATACTTTTAAGTGCATTATATCCTCGCGGTAGAATGCTAACTTTGGAATGGCTGCATCGAAACATGTCGTGTTTGGTGTCAAACATCTTGGAATACTACCCCCGCCAGTCCTGGTGGCGGGGGTAGCATTCCACCCTTCTAGAGGGATAGACATGTACCTACTGTGGAAACGCGGTAGAATCCTGCAGAGCCCTGGCATCACAAAATGGATGCCACCAGTCACAGACACTGGGCTGCCCTCCTGCTGATGACCAACACTCGCAGAGGAGGAAGCCCAACAATAGATATCCTGTCCCAAGGGGGTGTGACCACCTTCCAGACAGGGTTTAGTGTATTGGGGCTGGGTGGGTGCACTCTTAGAGTGCTTTGAAGTCCTGCACTGGGGGAGCAGAAGGCTCCTCTGTGCATACCCCAGTTCAAACCGGCTCAGGGGCTACCTGCCCCTGCTCTGGCGTGAAACTGGACAAAGGGAAGTGGGTGTAGCCACCCACTCCCCTGACCCTCCCATAGGTAGGGTCATAGAGCTAGTCCCTCCCTTTCTTTTAGTATAAGAGGGGGAACCTGTGCATTGCAACCTAGATTTCCCTGGATGATGCTCTGAAGAAGAATCCCGGACCTTCGATGTTCCATTACCTTTGGAAGACTGAAGAATCTCCCTTGGAGTCAAGGAGTGACTCCCCTGCTTGGCAGGCACCAAAAACTATAAACGACGGTCGCAAACTACGCCTCTCCCGCCAGAGTCCGAAGTCCCTGCAGCCCAAGAAGTGGATTTCCTGACTTCTCAAAGGCCATCGTGAGTCCCCAGTGAAGCTGAGGCCAGTGGACCCCAAGAGTGACGAGGAACCGTGACCCCTGGGTACCGTGCACTATTGTCGAGTGCAACCCCTTCACAACGTTCCACGTCCTCACTTACCCTTGCTGGGTGAGTCCCACAGACCTTGCTGGTCTGCGCCATTGCCTCTTTACACTTTCCCCAAGACTTGCTGTTACCAAGGTTTGTTGGCTCCAATCGAGTCGCCGACACCGCAGTAAGCTGCAGACATTGTGGGACACGCCGAATCCAGCTCCTGGTTGTCGTCGACGCCTCTTGGACCTCGTGGCTGAAGAGTCAAGGCAACCGTGAACGACCTGAATCTTGCCACGACGGTGGGCATCCATCTTCCTTACCCCGAGTCACTGCCAAGTGACTTTGAAAACTGTCCCCTCTGCTTTCAGGTCTTCCATCTTCCGAATCCAGGCTTGGATTCCTCCGGACACTTCTCCTGTCACCGCAAGCAGCAAGTCTTCACTGGCTCCCATTGAAAACGACGCCGCGACCCGACACCAAAGGACACCTATGCACCCGGCTCCCCTGGGTGAGGTAACTTCAGCACTACGGTGCTCCTGTGGGTGTGGGCCCTAGAACTACTTACCCTGTAAGTGACTTGCTTGTAGCTTCCCTCGAAGTGCCCTAAAACTCTTATTTTCTAAGTGCGACAATTGCGCTGACTCGTACAGGGTTCGCGTCTGTGTTAGACACACCGCGTCCATCTCCTTTGTAACACTATCTAGAACTGTGTCCTTCGACTCGTACTGAGTCCGATCGGGGTTCACCTCGAACACACAAGGGGCCTGTAACATTGAGACCTCCATTGCACTGACTCGCACAAGGTTCGCGTCTGTGTTAGACACAACGCGTCCATCTCCCTTGCAACTCTATCTGTAACCGCGTCCTTCGACTCGTACAAGGACCGATCGGTGTGTTCGCCTCGAACACGCAAGGGACCTTTAACATTGAAATCTCAATCGCGTCTGTGCGCATAGACTCGTACAGGACTCGCACCGGTGCCAGGACACCGCGTCCGTCCCCTGTGGGTCTCCCATAACGACCTGGTGTGGTTCTTGGGGGTCCCTCGATTCTAGATGCCCTAGACCTAGGTCTAGCCAAACTAAGATTGTGATATTCGATTGTGCTAAACTTATTTTGATAACATTTGACTTGTACATATGTTCCTGACTTCTAATCTCATAAAAAGATTAGTAGAGAGTGTTTATTAATAAATACATATATATTTGATATATAAACCTGTGTGGTGTCTTTTCATTTGGTGATTCAAGAGATTGTGTGGTAAAACAAGCTGCTTTACATTCCTTCAAGACTTAGCCTGAAGGCTGCTCTCCACAGCTACCACTAGGATAGCTTTCTATAAAGGTTGTCGTAAACCTATCTACCATAAGAGTCGAATTGTTCTGGTGCAAGGTGTCCACTTTAATTAGTGAACAGCATATACCAGGCCAACTTCTCACAGTCAGTGACCTCACTGATGACATCACTAATGACATAGACATATGGGCGACAGGATTACAACTACCCAAATCTTCAATCTAGCTACAGTGGGCCACAATTGTATGGGTTTCAATAAACTAATAACTACATATGACTTCTTGGTCCTAAATAGGGGCTAAGCATAGATATATATTGTATATTGCTGTCAATAGTACAGAATCATTCTTTCCTAGATATGGCATATGCAATGAAGCCCCAGTGGGCATAGATTCAGTGCCACACATAATGTGGTGTGATAATCTCTGCCAAATACAAGGCTGCAATGCTGTAATGCACATGATCACACTGTACACTGAGACAGAATATAATACCACCTATCTACAACATCTCCCCAACTGATAATCACACTGACCTGTAAAATATGCCTACATAATATGAATATAGTTTCAGGCGTAAAGAAGGGGAAGCATCCTTTATTATGAAGCTGGAATCAGGCTGTGCCTTTACAACGCCAGCAATACACTGAACGGACATTACCACGCATTTGATTAGCACGCAAGTCATTACAACGACTTGCTTCAGGGGGGTGCAATGATGGAGTGGTGTTGGATTTTAAGTCCAACACCTTCCCTACTGTTGCCAAGACTGGAAGTAAAATAGTAAATGATACTATTCCAAAGTCCAGCGCCCTGCTAAGGCAATTCGTTGTAACAACTTGCGTGCTAAAGGAACGCGTCTTAACGATGCAGTCATTCTAATGCCGGCGTTGTATAGGAATGAGTGCTAAACTCATGCGAGATTCCGACATACAACCGTAAAGAAGAGTATAGTGAAGAAAAAAATTATAGTAATCAAAGAAAACTCAATATATGCAACCTAACTATAACGTCCCTGTAATCTTTGGCTTTTTAAGTGAACATATACATATCTCTCTCTATATATATATATATTCACTGAAAAAAACATAGGTTTTAGGGACAGTTATAGTTAGTTGGACATTTCACTCGTACAAAACCAGTGAAATTCCCCCGTTATAGTTAGTTCAGCTAACTATAACTCGCGCCCCCGCAATGCACTGCTGAGGATGTCACATATTACATCACTCATGACATGGTCAGTGACATCACTGATGACATCACTGATGACATCATCCATGTGATAATTTCATGCATCTTCTCACACCCTAATATAACTTTTGATACACCCACTCTAAATTACAGACTGCCATTCTCTTCAATCCTGAGGGTCCCTGGGGGCCAACTAGCCCACCAGGTACCTCCACTAAGCGCCACAGAGCTGCGTTGCAGAGAGGTGTAAAAAGGGGCGTGGCCTCTAAATACCTCTCTGCAACGCAGCTCCCTGGCATATAATGGAGGTACCTGGTGTGCTGGTTGGTCCCCAGGGACCCTTAGTATTCAAGGGGAATTAATCCCCCAACTTAAAACGCGCCACGGGGTGCATTTGTACAGTGGTGAAGGGAGGGGGCGGGGCCTGAGCTGACATGTGTGCAAACACGCCCTGTGGCGCATTTTAAGATGGGGAATTAATTCCTCTTCAATCCTGAGGGTCCCTGGGGCCAACTAGCCTACCAGGTACCTCCAGTAAGCGCCACAGAGCTGCGTTGCAGAGAGGTGGCCCAGGCCACGCCCCTTTTTACACCTCTCTGCAATGGAGCTCTGTGGCGCTTACTGGAGGTACCTGGTGGGCTAGTTGGACCCCAGGGACCCTGAAGATTCAAGGGGACTTAATCCCCCAACTTAAAACGTGCCACGGGGCGTGTTTCCACAGTGGTGAAGGGAGGGGGCGGGGCCTGAGGTGATGTGTGCAAACTCACCCTGTGGCGCGTTTTAATTTGGGGAATTAATTCCCCTTCAATCCTGAGGGCCCCGTGGCTCGTTTTAAGTTGGGGGATTAAGTCCCCTCGAATCCTGAGGGTCCCTGGGGTCCAACTAGCCCACCAGGTACCTCCAGTAAGCGCCACAGAGCTGCGTTGCAGAGAGGTGTAAAAAGGGGCGTGGCCTCAGACCTCCTCTCTGCAACGCAGCCCTGTGGCGCTAACTGGAGGTACCTGGTGGGCTAGTTAGCCCCCAGGGACCCTCAGGATTGTAGGGGAATTAATTCCTCAGCTTAAAATGCGCCACAGGGCGCGTTTGCATAGTGTTGGTGGGAGGGGGCAGGGCCTCCGGCGCGATGCCGGCTTTTTTTAATTTTTCTTTTACAGAAGGGGGGCTGTGTGGCCCCCCTTCCTTTCCTGTTCTTTTGGGCCCTGGGGACCCCATCCCCCAGGGCCTGACCCCTAATTTTTTATTTTTTTATTTTTAAATCAGGAAGGGGGCCGCGTGGGCCCCCCTCCCGAGGCCATTTTTGGCCCCGGGGACCCCATCCCCTGGGGCATGGCCACTTTATATATTTTTTAAAATAATATTTACAAAGGAGGGGGGCTGCGTGGCCCCCCTCCTGAGGCTTCTTTTAGCCCCAGGGACCCCATCCCCCGGGGTTCTGCATCATTTTTTTTTGTGGTAGGGGGCCGCGTGGCCCGCCTCCCGGGCCACTTCTAGCCCTGGGGACCCCATACCCCGGGGCTGGCCCTCTCCATTGGGGACCATGGGGGAAGCCCCAATTCCCTCACGGTCCCGCCTGCTCCCCGCGTCCTGCGGGAGCCGGCATTGCTTTTCCACATGGGGAGCTGCTGACATGCAGCTCCCCGTGTGGAAAAGCAATCTGCTTTGCTTCAATGAAGCAAAGCAGTTTGCAGTGACAGGGCGGGAGCCACGAGGCTCCCGCCCTGTCATTGCAAACAGCAGTGTCCCGGGGTGGGCACCCCGGGACACTGCAGGAGCCGGCCCTGGGGGGTGGCGGTCCCCAGGGCCATCACTGGCTCCAGGAGGGGGGCCCCTTCTCACCATTGGCAAAGCCCCAGGGAGGTGGTGGTCCCCCGGGCTTGGTGGTCCACCATGGACCCCCAAATTTGAATAATTAGAGCCCCGGGGAGGTGGCGGTCCCCGGGGCATGTGGGGGGGCTCGAGCCCCCCCACACAGGTATTATTAAAAAAATAAGAGCCCCGGGGGGGTGGCGGTCCCTGGGGCAGTGGGGGGCCATGTGCCCCCCGCAAATTTATTAATGAAAGCCCCGGGGGTGGCGGTCCCCGGGGCTGCGGGGGGGCCATGTGCCCCCACATTTGTGCAAAGCCTCCGGCGCGCATTTTGCCAATTAAAAAAAAAAAAATGCTTTTTTGGGCCCTGGGGGTCCTTGTGGGACCCCCTAAGCAGGCCTAGGGGGTCAGGGTGTTTCTACCCTGCCCCTTTTCTTGTTTTACGCGACTGTTTTTCTGTTTTCTTGTGACTCCGTTCTACCGAGTCACAAGATGGCTACCAACACTTCCTGGTTTGGAGTGTTGACAGCCAATTAGAATAAAGCTCGTGGTCGGGAGGGTCCGCGGATCCTCCGTGCTTCTAAATATCAAAACTTTTATTTTTGATTTTCTCAGCAACTACTGAACGGATTTACACCATTTTTAAAAGGTCGCTTTCTGAGCCAAGCAGTACCTTTTTGCCAAATTTGGGGTAAATCCGTTCAGTAATTTCGGCTGTAGCCTTGCATAAAGCTTCCTATGGAAAATTGATTTTTTGACTCTTATTTTTTGAATTTCTCTGGAATTACTGAACGGATTTACACCATTTAACAAAAAGGTCTCTTTCTGAACCAAGGGCTACCTTTTTGCCAAGTTTGGTGTAATTCCGTTCAGCAGTCTGTAGCTTTGTCTAAAGTTTCCTATGGGAATTAACATGGAGAAAACACGTTTTGGGACCCCCCTTTTTTCTCGGCCCCCGCTTGCCGAATCACCCCGAAACTTTCAAGACAGGAGCTGACCGGAGCGGGCTACAATTTTTGAAATTTCGCGAAGATTCGTGAACCGGCGCCAAAGATATTGAGAAAACAAAAAACGAGTTTCCAATGGAAACTAGGTCCTAACTATAACTATCTACTGGCGACCGCCAGTAGATAATATAAATATATATATTTCACTTACCTGATATATACCTACATTTTCGTTGTAAAGGTACAGGTGGTAAAGGCATATGCGTGGTAAAGACTTGTGTGGTGAAGGAAATGTGTGGAGAAGGCATTGCATGGTAAACTCATGTGTTGTAACGTCATACATCCTCCAAAAAGGACTTCACAAAACAAGACTCAAAGCTGCATTTCGCCGAAGTTTGGTTTGCTTTCCGCTGTGTAAAGGATGCTCAACCTGAATTTCTGAACTTTGTCCTAACCTTTTGCACGCAACATTAGGTAATTTGCCAATGATTCATCGTTGTAGGGCTTTGGGGAAAGTTGTACATTTCCACAGCCATCAATTCTGACTTTTTTCCTTTGGGTTTCCTGAAGCCATGCTGAATGAGTAATGTTATTAATAAAGTAACTGGAATGCGGAGCTTTAACAGTGACACATACTCTTAGAGCAGGTTTACAAGCAGCAGTAGCTGTAAATTGTATCGGAACACAATTACCATTGATCCAACCTGCGCCAAAAAGATTAGAGAGTCTGTTAACGCTGCTGGGGAGACGACCACAAACCTCAGGATTGCAACGATTTCACATCTGGTGCATTAGAAAGCCATGCTATTGGACCGCTCCAGCTTCTTTCATCAATGTAGATTTGTAGGTATTGAAACTTTTTCCACTGTGTGTTTTAATCCCATAATTAACTGCTTGCACACCGCGGCTTGTACAAAGAGGAGCTCAATATTGGGCTCCCGGGGCAGACACAGAACATCATATTACGTTCTAATATGTTACCGGCTACAAAGTGGTTTTGCCCTTTAAAAGAGGTGAAAAAGTTCAGCTGGTAATACCTTCTACTTTTTGTGTTTTTCTAGCATTGAACTGAGGATTTGAGATGGGAGTAACCAGTAAAATACTTCTGCAGAGCGTGGAGAGGAAGATTAGTCGAGCGTGTTGTCGAAAATATGGAAGCTCTATCCATGGGCTCCTTCTGGACATGAAAACAGAATAGGAGCAATGCATGAAACATAAAAAAGCAAGGAAAGTTGTGCTGGATAAGCCATGCTTTGGTAAATGAGTAAGTGCCAAGCTGTCATACCAGAGTTGACTGTAGTCACAAATGTACATCATTTTAAGCACTCCAGCATTTTCATACGCTGTAGCAAAACACTAGGAATGACAACAAAAACAGCAACAATAATAATAGGAATAACAATATTATTATTATTGATAATAATAATAATAATTATAATAATAATAATAACAACGACAATAATAACAATAACAACGATAATAATAACAACAATAATAATAATAATAATAATAATAAAGACTTATATAGCGCCTGAATCACCCCCGAAGGGGTATCTCTGCGCTGCGGAGCATTCAAGAGAGCGCTAAGGGCAACCAAATTAGAACAGGACTGTTTTAAGGAGTCTTCTGAATTGAAGATGTTCTGGGCATTGTCTCAGCGTGATGGGAAGCTCATTCCAATGCCGAGGTGCAAGATGTGAAAAGGCTTTCCCCCCCATCCTAGGCTTCTTGACCCGGGGGACTACGGGAAGAGATTTAGATCCTGAGCGCAGATCCCTAGCGGGGGTATAGTGATTGAATTTCTCAGCAAGGTAGGCGGGGCTTTTGCCAAACACAGCTTTATGGACGGTGCAGCAGATTTTGAACTTGATACGCTTGCGCACCGGCAACCAGTGGAGCTGTCGGAGCAGCGGGGCAGAGGCAGTTCTGGAGGGTACATTTAAAACCAGGCGCGCCGCGGTGTTCTGGACTACTTGCAACCGATCCAGATAAGATTCATTAACTGATTCCAGCAGAGCGTTACAATAATCTAATCTGCTTAGTACCAGTGCTTGAATAAGGGTTTTCCTTGAGGAGTCTGGAACAAAAGGAAAGACACGTCTCAGCAAACTCAACGCATGGAAACAGGCGCCGACAGTATGGGTCACGTGTTTCTTCAAGGTTAACGCCTGATCCAGGCAGACACCGATATTTTTTACGGCTGTCTTAGGTGTAGGGGGAGAACTGAGATCTGGTGGCCACCAGTTTGGTGACCATAACAATGAGGCCTCACCAAAAAGCATGATCTCGGTCTTCCCTACGTTGAGCTGAAGGAAGTTACTCCTCATCCAATTAGATATCGCTGTCATGCCCGAGGAGAAGGTAGCCTGGGCTGAGAGGATAGATTTATTGAAAGAGAAAGTAAGCTGCGTATCATCAGCGTATGAGATTGGTGTAAACCCGGAAGACCTCAGGAGATCTGCCAAGGGAATGACATATATGTTAAACAGAGTGGGGCTCAAACATGAGTCCTGTGGCACTCCCTTGGACAGCTCCATGGTTCTAGATCTAAAGGGTCCGAGGTTGACTGTCTGAGATTGATTAGTAAGAAAGCTTGTCAACCACCGCAGGGCTAAACCTCCAATCCCTATGTCCTCCAACCTCCTAAGCAGAATCTGGTGTTTGACCGTGTCAAACGCGGCCGAGAGGTCTAACAGCACGAGAAGAGTGGATTGGCCCTTATCCAAGGCCATTCTGATGTTATCTGTGACAGCCACCAGGGCTGTCTCCGTGCTGTACTTAGGCCTAAAACCTGATTGCGATGTATCGAGGCTACCTGAGGACTCAACATAGTCTGACATCTGTTTATTAATTGATTTCTCCAGAAGCTTACTCATAAGGGGCAGTAGCGATATGGGCCGCAAATTGGAAAGGTCTTCCATAGGAACTTTCGTGTTTTTACGAATGGGTATGACCTGTGCCGTTTTCCATTCCTGCGGGAGATGTCCCTCTCTTAGGGAGGGGTTGAGGAGGCAACAAATAGGTGCAGAGAGTTGTTTTGAAAGTGTGGAGGAGATTTTGGCAGGAATGGCGTCAAGGGGGAGCCTGACTTCACAGTACAGAGTAGGACTTCAACATCCTCTGGAGTCAGAGGGGAGAAGCTCACCAACTGCTGCCTCTCCGTACAGGCAGGGGCCTTATGATTCACAGCAGCTGGCTGCAGGCTATCCGCTGATGCAATCTTATTGTAAATGAGTTCGATTTTCTGAGTAAAGTGTTGCGCTATTGCATCACAAAGGGCTTGCGACAGGGCCTCCTCGAGGTCACAGGCTTTCGGAGTGACAAAAGACTTAAGAATCTGAAATAGGACTATAGGAGCATTCCCTGCCTGGTTTAACTGTTGGGCAATAAAAACTCTCCGTGCTGTTTTAATATTTTTGTGATATTGAGAGAGCGAGACCTTATATCTCTCTTTTTCATTCCCATGTGAGTTCGACGCCAACGCCTCTCCATATTTTTACATTGTCGCTTTTCGTTCCGAAGCTCAGGTGTAAACCAGGCCATTTGTGGACGCTTGGCCTTATTGGATGCGGCTTTCAAGGGAGCAAGTTTGTCTATGGCCAATATGGCTGCTGTATTAAAACGGGCCAGCCCTTCCTCAACATTCTTGGGCTCTGTTTCCCAGGGTGCAATAAATGCAGCTGGGAAAGAATCCGAAGTGACTTTATGCCATTGTCTATAAAGGCATTTTGGTATTGGGTGGGGAGCTACTTGTACTCTAGGGCCCTGTAAGTGGATACTGATAAGAGCATGGTCAGACCAAGTAAGCAGTTGGGGAGGGTCACATTTAATATAAGATGAATTAGTAAAAACAATATCTAGTGTGTGGCCTGCCTCATGCGTTGGGCCATTGTTGATTTTGACTAAATTTAGAGCAGCGAGGTCAGCCACAAAGGACGCCACCTCAGAATTGTCCAGGCACTCACTGTGTATATTAAAATCTCCTAACAATAGGAAATTCTTAGTGGAAATTGCATGGGGTGCAATCTGTTCCATGAGCTGGGTTGAAAAGTCAGTCAGTGGGCCTGGAGGCCGATACACTAGGGCGCCCTTCCAGCTATACTGCGGGAGTAAATCTATCCTGAAGACTAGAATTTCCATCTTATCGCTGCACCTTTGCTCAAGAATAGTAACATTGATGCAATCTTTATAAACCAAAGCCAGCCTGCCACCCACTTTGGGCTGTCTGTCTAGTCTATAAATCTTGTAGCCCTCCGGGAGTGCTATTGTAATAGATGGGGTGGAGCTAGGTTTGAGCCACGTTTCAGTCAGAAATCCTAAGTCCGGTTTCTCTGAAATAAGCAGATCCCATATCTCGACTGCGTGCTTTGGCAGGGACCTAACATTGCTCAAAAAGCATTTCCAGTCGGGACTAGACCTGGCTTGTGGCCTGTATCCTTATGGGTAAAGGCGGCATCGGAAGGAATACAGGGGTTATTATTCAATAATAATAATAATAATAATAATAATAATAATAATGACACTGTTATTATTAAAAATAATAACAACAATAATAACAATGATGATAATAATAATGTTAATAATAATGATGAAGCTGATGATGTTGATGATGATGATGATTATGCAGATGGTGATGATGATGATAATAATAATGATACCAATATTTTATTATTATTAGTAGTATTGACATTAATCCTGGGCGAAGTTCGCATAGCCGCGCTACACAAGGCTACGCGAAGCGGTAGAAAAACTCCGCGAGGCTACGCGGGGTTACGCGAGCATGCGGAGTTGCTTGATTCCGCATGCTAGCGTGTGCTCGTGTATGCTTGCGAGATGTTTTTGACGTTCGGCAACGCGGATTGCATGTTCGGGGGAAATATCGCGCGAACTTCACCACGTGGTCGCCAATGGGCTCAACCATCTTGTTATCCTATTGTTTGCATGGTTCTGGGGCCTGTCTTTCAATCCCTCTATAATCTTTTCAATCCTTTGTTTTTTACACTGTTTTTCTGATCTTTTTTACTTATTTTCTATCCCTCTCTGACCTTAAGTGTATATTTTGCGTTTTATTTCTACTTTTACTGCGTTTTTTAAACTTTTTTCTACTGTTTTATATTACTTCTTTTATTACTCTCCTACTTCTTCTCCTGACTTTATTTTTTACTCCGACATTTTCTTTTCCGCCCACCTCAGAACCATGGCTAAGGGCACCAGCTCCAAGTCCAAGGGTAAGGTGGCTGCGCCCAAGAAGAGCCGCCTCCCTTGTGGCAGACTGCGCCCGGAAGGGGTCAGGCCCGGGCCCTTTTCAGCGAGGCGGAGGTGGCCGCCCTTGTTTTTTTTGTGCAGCGCCACCTCCCCTTGACCTTGGCAGCAGGCGGCAGGCCTGGCTCCGGGTACGCTACCCAGGAGCGTCACCGCCGGTGGGCGAGGGTGCACCGGGCAGTGTTTCGCTGCTCTGGGGTCCAGCGCACCCATAACCAGCTGACCCACCGGTGGTCTGACATCTTGGACCGGGAGCAGGACCTGATGGACCTGCTAGGTGTCGAGGTCATGGGGCTTGGTGAGTAGCTAATAGTATAATACTAGTAGTATTGTGTGTTCTGTAGACTGTTGTTATTGTGAATATAATTTTTTTCCAGTAGCAAGAATGCTGCTGCTTACATTGCAGGTAGGTAAATTGCGTTTAAAAATCTTCTGTGATTGTTATTCTTCTAGACACAGGTGCTCGGCGGCGCTACTAATCTTACTTGTTTGCAACTTTGCGCTCGCTTAGGCTGATTATGTAAGAGAGTTCACTTTAGAGAACTTAAGCTAGGTAATGCTAGAGAGACTATAGTCCTTCCTTTGTCCTCCTGTCACTAAGATAGTGGTGGATTGATAGAGATAGTTTAGTTACTTAGTATTAGTTGGTAATTTTTTAGCTGTCTGCATGACACATCCTCTGTGACGTCACATGCTGCTGAGTGCTGCTTACTCCAGTCCTTAGTAGAACCTGTAGTTTGTTAGTGAGTGAGTAATAGGCTTTACAGAACATCAGCAGCAAACAACCAACAATTTGGTGTATGCAAAAATGTATGCATGCATCCTCCATCTATGCATTTTGAGGACTAAAATAAATGGAAATGCAGACTTAGTGATCAATTGGCCCGTCTGGAATAGGTGGGCTAGGTCAGGTGGTACGTAACTTAACTTAGGCTTAAGATTCTGGAATCAGAATGGAACACTGGATTAGTGTTCATAAATATTAACTACACGGTCCGCGAATCCCGCGATACTACTAGTCGATCAGATTAGATAGGTCAATGTTATTGCAATTGTTGTTTCCAAAAATGTTTTTCTGAGCGTTTTTAAAATATTTTATTTGTTTCACACCAATCATCAATGTTTGTCTCTTTCTTTATTATATCTTACATGATCAGCACCCAGGGGCAAGAAGATGGGTTCAGAGTCGGCGGGAGCTGAGCAAGAATCGCAGGATGCCTCCCAGGGCCAGGACCGCTCCTCTACCGAGGGCTCTGCTGCTGGCCCCAGTAAGGCCTCCAGTTGTTAATATTAATCATTATATTTCCCTAACTTTTACTGCACCTTATTTTCCAAACTATTATTTCCGTTTCCTAATTCTATTTTTTACCAAATCTTCTTCGATCTGGACTATCTGTTTCTAAATTCTTGTTATCCCTGCCTCTAACTGCCTCTGCTCTGACTCTCTGTACTACTCTACTACTATATTAGACTGTCTGTAGCTAAGCTTGCCCAGTTGGCCACTCTAGGGGGCATATTATCAACGGCCAGCGATAATTATCGCTGGCCGTTCACAGCGTGAGAATAGTTATCGCCGGCTACCGCAGATAATTATCGCCATGCTAGCGCTGTATTAACAACGCATAGCGCAATGGCGATAATTATTCCTGCGATAGCTTGTTTTCCATGGAACATCGCTGGTTTTCCAGCGATGTTCCATGGAAAACGGCGATAACCTTGCTGATACGACCCTGTGGTCGTATCAGCAGAATCCATCTCCCATGTAAAGTATGCTTAAGTCAGGAATTTAACAGACGTTAAATTCCTGAGTTAAAGCTGAGGTAGCGCGATTTCTTTTATCGCTGCACCTCCTTGTTAATATCGCGAAGCTGCCTTCGCGATATTAACTTGTGTTGTTTTCACAGCCACGCCTTCTTTGCATCTCATTAGCGATGCAAGGCGAGGCTGTGAAAAGCGGGCTCTACATCAAGGAAACACGCGCTAGCGTGTCCTTGATGATATTGCGATATAATTATCACCGCTTTTCGCCCGAAAACAGACGCTAAAGCGGCGATAATTATATCGCCAGCCCTTGATAATATGCCCCTTTATTTTTATTTAAAAAGTTTTAAAACTCAGATTTACCAATAGCTCTAGCCACTGAGTCCAGTCTTTTGGGTTGTCCTCTTCAAGTCTTCTTAATCTAGAGAGGCTTTTCGACAATTCCCACCAACAAAATGCCCAACCTGAAATTTTACTATTTTTGATAGGTTAGGACATACTACTACTAGTGTCTACTCTACACCCAGATTTGTACTAGTGAAGCATGTGGTATATGTATATGTATTTGTATAGGGGGAGGTGTATATGGCATCTAAAAAATGTGTAATGTTTTTTCTAGGCGTACCGACCACCAGTGCCGGGGCCAGTGGCGGGGCAGGCGACGCTAGCCAGCAGGGAGCAGTAGATGTGGCAGCTGCCACAGGGTTGGATGCGGCAGCAGCAGTGGTGGGTGGTGGTAAGTTATACTTATATCCATTACTTATTGACAATAGTTACACACTCGCTGCAAGGGTGTACACTGTATGTTGAGAGAGACTAAGTTGTTGTGAACAACGGTTGAAGAAGACACCCTTTACTTAGCATTAGAGCAATAGCATTAGCGGCAGGAGTAGTAGTTGAGTAACTAATGGCCTCTTCTATCTGACTTCAACTCAGCTGGGAAAGTTTTATGGAGAAGACTAAGATTCAGATCAGATGACCTTGATGGATGGGTTGAACGAAATGGGAAAGAAGGATGGAAGGAGGAAGGATGGGCGAGATGTAATATATATGACTGGCAGAGAAGGATACGTGTGATGCATGCATAGGTGGCTGATAGGAATCAGATGCATGGGTGGTTGAAGCAGGATGGGTGGAAGGTGAAAGAAAAGATGCCTGCCTGGGTGAGTGAAACTGTATGGGTGATAGCAAGAATCCTCCAGGGTGTTTCATGGGTCAAACTCAAAGGCAAGCAAGGAAGGAAGGACGCATGGGTGGTGGTTTAAAAAGAAAATAATAAATGTTTGTTGTTGGTGAAACAAACTAAGGTTTGTTGAGAGATTAAGAAGAATGATAGACATGTTTACTTTGAATGGATGGATGCCTGGATGGTATTCATCATAGCATAGGTGGAGACTGTCACTGGATGAAGAGTCTTTGAAGAGAATGTAAATGAAAATAAACTGTGTCAGAGTAGCAAAGCCAAGGAGAATAGAAGTTGTATTTTCAGAATACTCCCTTGACTCACAGTAGTTTGCAAGCGCAGCATATATATTGTGTATGTATGTTGTTACTTATCAAGCGCCTCCCTCCGACTCCGAGGCCCACTCCCTACCTATGTTAATTTATTGTTGACTGTGTCAGCCTGCCATGGGTGTCGTATCGGCTGCATGGTTACACAATCAATCAAAACAAAGTTACTCATGTCGTCCCATATATAAGCAATGATCATTTGGATCAGATATCATCTGCCTTGTTGTAGTAGTCAGGGCAGGGTGAAAGTGAAATTGAGCAGTTGCCCTTGATATAATAACAGAGTATGGCCAGTGCCAATCATAATAGAAAAATAAGATGATTGTGTAGTCAGCTTCCCCACCTGCAGACAGTAGTAAATAAAAATAACGTGAGTCTGCAGACTGCGTCACGAGTATGTTTGTCTTCTTGGGCACAAGCAGACTGAGCTGGCATGCCGGCTACAACAAGGTTACTTAATTTTGCTAAGCAAGAGAGAACTCGAGTCCAAAATGCTAGTTTAATGCCTGAAAATCCCACAAATGTTAGAGGCTGAGGAAGTGGGAGATAGATACCACAAATGTTATGTACTGTGCTTGCTAGTGCTACTGTGCCGCTCTGTGTAGAATTAATTTTGTGTTACTGTTTTGCTAACAGTATTGGTTACAATAGTCTTTTTTCTTTTTTGATATAGCTACTCCTTCCCAACCAAAAAGACCAGACAGAAAGGGGTTGGCAGCCATGGCCTGGTGCCGGAAGCTTGAGGCCATCCTCACGGAATATCGGTGGCTGGTGGTTCTGGCGGAGGAGGAGGCGGCAGCAGCTGCAGCCTCCTCCAATGCCCCGGGCCCCAGCCAGGCCCCTCGAGTGGTACGGCGCTGCGGTCAGGCAGCCGCTGCTGCACTTCTGTATCCAACACTGCTTTCACCCCTGTGGATGCAATTGTAGACTTTTCCAGCGCTGCATGCTCCTCCGAATGGCATGCCTAGAGGAGCAGCTAAAGGAGGTCCTGGCTACTAACCGGCGACTGCAAGCCCGCCGATAGAGATCCTGTTGGATTGCCCCTTTTTTATTCCTTTTTTTTGTGGGCGGGCATTGGGCGTTCATTGGGGAAAAGTTGGGGTTTATATATTTATGGACAATTTTATTTTTGAATTTAAGGACATTGGTTGGACTTTTTGGACATTGGTTGGGGTTAGGGAGAGGGGTGGGTCAGATGGGATTTGTTACATTAGTTTATTTTGTTAGGGGATTAAATTATATTTATACTTAAACTTTACATACGATGTAAATGTTTTGTGGGGGGGTTACTCTTTTACGTCACACGGTTTCCTTCCTTTGCTGCTGCGGGGCCACAGCCAGTTTTTTTATTATATAATCTGCCTATTTTGTAACACACGAACAGATAGATGCGGTCCCCTCACTGAGTGACTTGTCCTACTAGTACTGTCAGTCTCTCCTCCTAGTCTATGCAGTCTGCAACTGGACTCAAGGGTGTGGGTGTGTGAATTAATGAATTAATTTCCATTATGAATTATGCCTCCCCCAAACTTCTTCTCTTACCTGTGATTGAAGTTTAAACTTAGGCACAGCGATGGCTGCATGGTGATGATGGTTTGGTTTCCCAAGATGCCATGGTTGTGGTGGTAGTACAGTATACACTGGCAGTAGCATTTGCAAACAAATAAAATGAGACAGTCAGTCGCCTGAGAGAGACTATGGAAGGAGTCGTAGAACAAAGTAAAATAAGACATAATGGTGGTGGGGATAGCATAGTACAACAAGTTACAACTGTAGTTGACTCGAGTCACTCGACATAAGCATAACCTTTAGTGCTGTAACTTAGGAGGGCAATTAATTATGATGGATTATGTTCCTTTGGAAAAAAAATTGACTTGCAAATATACTGAGCATGGGTGGGCATTGGCAAGCAGAAGAAGATCCTCGCCCTGCCTTGAGTGAAATTGAATTAGTGTTGCTTTCACCACATCCACCCCAGCAAGTGTGTGATCAATTATTGGTGTAAATTTAATTTAGTCACACCTCAATATAAATCACACAGCCCGAGGGAAGAGGGTTAGGGTTTGATGAATGGTTGGGAAGGGGTATTTGAGGGAAAGGTTTGACAAAAACAAACACTACACATGGACAACAACTGAACAACACACACAATCTTGCCAGACGACCATCATATATCTGCTAAGGGAGAAAAAGGAAATGCATGCATGATGATGACTTGATGGTTAATGATGATAAGTAGTACTAACTAACTGGACTAGTAGACAGTACAGGGCAGCAGTATATTATTAATTATTATTATGCTATTTGCCTTGCCTGTCTGCCCTCAGAGAGACCCAAATTACATACATTTTATGTTCTGTTGTACCGGGCTTCCTTTTAAAGCTAGCAAAGAAAATTAAAAAATATCTGTAGGGATCAATTATAAGCAAAGAGCAAACATAATAACGACAACAACAAACACACAGTCGTAATAATTGGAGAGAAAAAATAAATCAAATTATTTAAAAGATGATGAATGATACTAAAGTTGCTGTATGTTATCCTGGTCAAATTGGGGAGTTGCATCTCGGCATTCCTCTTGGTCCTCCCTTTCATGGACGCTGCGTCCGTCAATCTTGGGTGCCACTGCCTGCCTGGCGGATGCGGATTGGTAGGTGAGTGTGAGTTGTTTTTCTCTGTTTAGCACAGGGTAAAGGCCGGCCTGTAAGTGTAGATGGAAAAACAAATGGGATATTGAAAAATCAAGGAGAAAAAAAAAGCATGAATTACGGAGGAGTGCAAACACTTTCAGAGGCGGCATGGCTAAATCATGTCTACTCTGTTGTATGTTTCCAGCATTAACATACAACAGCAACAGGACAGAGCAGGCCCACGGCGCTGACCCAACCTCCACTTAGCTTAGATTTTGACTGAGCCAGACAGTCACAGAGCACACATATACAGCAACATAGCATTTTCCAAAGTAAGTAACTAAATCAATGCACGGCTGAAAGTCATACCACTACTACACTCGTGAGTCGTGACTACTCAACTCCACCACTACTACACAGACATGTAGGTCTGCTGTGGTTGTTGTTGACTTGTTTACCTTTTATGCCACTTCGTGATTTGAAACGCCCTGAGTTATTCCATCAATCATCTCTGATCCAACTGACTGAATGCGAAGATACTATGTGGTCATCATCATGGTGTTGTCCAACTCAGTCTGTAGTGTACCGAGTGAGTCCAGATTCCATATTCAAAAATGCAATGGATCGGCCTGCAGTAGAAGTACAACTTTGTTATTAAACAACAAGAAGGGAAACATTGACTTGAGTCACTTTTAGTGTGTAGATTAAATACTAGTACACTTTGACTTCACTTCATGCACAACAAACAACAACACAAACACCAATCACTCAGAGTCAGCGTCCAATGCATGCCATCATTACCTGTTCCTTCTCATCTTAAGTTAAGGGGCAGTCTCTCTCGGCTCGGAAAGGAGGATAGCTATAGTCATCATGTTCCACTTCTTTTGGAGGGACTCGACGAGGCAACATTTCTTGTACTATTCTCCATCCAATGTCTGGCTTGAGGGAAATGGATTTAGGGCGAGTTAGGAGGATGGAGCAGGACTCGGAGGAGTGGACTTAAATGCACACAGCTGTAACTCCAATATGGCAATAAAAAGAGAAGACGGTGGTGATGGATTTGTTGTGATTCGAACCAGAAAGACAGAGACACACACAAATAATAAAAGTAAATAAGGAAGAAAGAAAGTAACAAGTTGAAAGCCTAGTTGTCAGGGAAGTAGAGTTTGTCCTCAAACTCTGGTGGTTCAACCAGAAGTAGGTCATCTAACACACTACTTCCGTCACCTAAGTCGCTGTCCTCATCTTCCTGCTGTGATTTATGTATTTTGTACTCCGGTGGTATAAAGTGCTGATTCATTTTGATCATGGTTAACCTCTCCACGTTTTTGGGCAAGAGACTGGTCCTTTTCACTGTTACAATGGCACCAGCAGCACTGAAAACATGCTCAGAAGAGACACTTGCGACAGGGCAAGCCAGATAGTTTATCGCCAGCGTGCTGAGGACTGGCCATAGGCGCCTTTTCCAATACCAATACACCAATGGGTTTTGATCAATGTAGACCTCTGTTGGGTCATCCAGATAGGCCTGGACCATCCGCTCAATGCTCAGGGGTGCTACGCTTTGCTGGGCCTCTTTTGCCTTTGCATCAGCACTGGACCTAACAAGCCCTTGCTGTAGATACCAATCCTGTGCCGATTTTACTGGGGCTGATGATCCTGTACTTGCTGTTGTTGATAGTGTTGGTGACTGCTGTGAGCCAAACGCACTGCCCTCAGGCTCTGAAGTAGAACTTGATGCCGGATGCCCTGCTGCAGTACTTGTTGTGGGTTGGAGTAGCGGGCCTTTAATTACCAGCCTTTCTTTTTCCAAGTCACTGGCTGCCTCAGCTATCCAAGTTTTGTACTGGGCAACATCCACTTCTGAAATAGGAATTAATGTCTTAGTGTTCAGTGCTGATTTGTACCATGGATCCAGAATTGTGGCAGAAATGTAATGTTTGTCTGACACAATCTTAGTTTGCACCCTTGTATTTTCAGCTAAGCGAAGGGCTAAGCTCTCCACCAACTCATATGCTTCTTTTTTCCTTCCACACCTGCGTACGTGTCAGACACCGCCTTCAGCTGTTGCTCTAGCATGTGCAACAATGGGATAGCTTGGCCCATAGTACAGTCCTCCTTGCTGACTTCACGTGTGAAGAGCTCGAAAGGAAGTAGCATCTCTGTCAGGCATTTAACTAGGCCCCATTGGTCCATCTCAGCGGTCATGCCTTTCACAGTAGCATCCCCTAGTCTTTGCATGACATAGTCATTGATTGGTCTGTACTGCTCAAACAGACGTTCAAGCATGTAATAAGTTGAGTTCCAACGTGTTGGCACCTCCTGGATGAGTGCTTTGACTGGCATTCTATGCTCACGTTGAATGATCCTCAGCTGCTTCCGGGCTTTAAAAGAATGGTAGAAATGGGTGCATATTCTTCTGCAGGTGGTCAGTAAGTTGCTGACTCGGTATTCTTTTTTCAGAAAGTCTTGAACAATGATGTTAATGCAGTACGCCAAATACAGGATCCTGAAATAGCCACCATCACCCATGGCCTTCACTATATTACTGCCATTGTCCGTGGCAACAAAACCAATGTTAAGCCCTCTTGGGTGCAGCCATTCAAGGACCTTGCTGTTAAACTCTTCCAAAATGTTTGCAGCAGTATGAGATTTCTCCATGGCAAACATGGCTACAGTTGCATGTTTACGAGTGGCATTAAAAATCTCAGCAGTGTCAACAACACCTGCTGCAGATATCTTTTCTCTAACCCCCACAAAAGAGATCCAGTGTGCAGTGATGCACATGTAATCAGTGGCTTGGCAACTGGTCCACATGTCTGTTGTCAGGTGGATACTGTGAACAGCACTCTACTGCAAAGCTTGTCCAAGCAATTCCAGCACGTCGTGATGTAGTGCTGGAACAGCAACTCTGGCAAAATAGGACCGGCTGGGAACCTTCCATTTTGGGCAGATGGCTGTCATAAATTCCAGAAAACCCACCCCTTCCACAAAAGAAAAAGGTAGAAGGTCCAACGCTAACATTTTCGCCAGCTTCGCATTGTACAAACGTGCCGTTGGGTAGATGCGTTCGTACTGCCCTTCAACCTAAGCATGCTGACAATGGTAGGCTGGATTTTTTTCCTTTCTGGTGCCGCTGATGCAGGTGACTTCTTGAACCCAGATTCTGTTAGGCTCAACTACGCACTTTTTTTCATTGCGGTACTCTGTTGCCTTGTCTCAGGCTCAGCCTGACTCTTACTACGGTGCCACTGAGATGTTGCTGAGGATGATGACGATGTGGGCGGTAGTGGTACCACTGCACTGCTGGGGACAGGGCTACTTTGTGTACCAGAGAAAATGTCTCCCTCTTGTTCCCCTTCCACCGCGATCATATCTTCTTCTACTTCTTCATCCACACCAACAGCAATGGGTGCAGTTTTACTTTTTGGCCTTTAAGGTGTTCCTCCCACTGGATCAAGTGGAGTTTTTTCAGATGGGTTGTTTGGCCTCCGGTACCATAGTTTGTACCAAGCTTACCCCGACTAACACTATGTCGACAAATTGAGCATATAGCAACGTTCTCCTCCTTACTGCTAACCAAAAGAAGTCCCAAACTGGGGAGATGAACTTTCTTGCACTGCTGGAGGTGCCACTTGCAATGCCGGAGGAACTGGAGGGTGTGCCTGGAATTTGACTCTGTGCAGTACCACTACCTACTGAGGTGGTGGTTGTGCTGGATGTAGGTCCCTGCCGGGCCTTTGCAAATGCAAAGATGGAAGCTGGAGGTGGTGTTGGTGTTACCTGTGTTGGTGGTATCCGTGCCACATCCCTCACAGCAATTTGGGATGGGGTAATAATAATGTTGGTCTCCATCTCCACTGGGGCGGGAGTGATGTTCATGATGACTAGCTCATCATCATCCTCCTCTTCTACATCTACCTCCATAACTCTAAGGCTTTCTGGAACCTTCCTTTTCCCTAGCCTTGTCTTGTGGCGTGCCTCACTCTCAGACTGAGCTGGTGGCTTCCAAGTGGCATCTAGATCATCAGAAGGGGGGCTTGAAGAAGAAGTTGATGGACTAACCCTCCTTTTCCTTGCTGGGGATCTGGAAGGCAATGGATCTTCTGAAAGAGTGGCTTGCTCTTCTTCTTCCTCTGCAGGAAGCTCGATTTCCTGAACTGCCCCTACTTCGGGAGGAACAACTACTATTGTGGGCGGTGGTTGCGGCTGTTGTTGCGGCTGTTGTTGCGGCTATTGTTGCGGCTGTTGTTGCGGCTGTTGTTGTGGCTGTTGTTGCCCACTTATCTGCTGAGTTTCCTCCTGCGTTGATTGGGTACTACTTTGCGATAACAATAAGTCAATTTCAACATCACTGCTCATTGGCGTTTGCGCAATTAGACTGGCTGCCTCTGCAATACTCATGGGCTTGGGCCTAGGTTGGTGGGGTGGGCCCACTGATGCGGAGGTGCTGCTCCCAGCTTGCTCCCCGGACACCGCTGATGCAGGATTAATTTTTTGTTTCCCAAAAAACATCCTGGGCGGCACACCAGTCTTGGTAAGTGCCACTTCTTCCTTCTTCTGTTCCTTCTTCTCACTGGCAACTTTCTTGGTACTGGAGAACCTGGTACCTTTCTTTGGGGCCATCTTCTTCAGATGTCAGCAGGACGCAGTTGCACAAGTTGCAGAGATGTCTGTGGTCACACGTCACGTGACGTCGTGCGCAGCAGGACTTCTGTCTGGCAGTACAACGGGTGATGATGATTACACCTCCTCCTCAGTCTTTTGTGCACCTAAAAGCAAAGAAGCCAGAAGAACATCAGTGAAATGTTGCATTTGTTGTTGTGGTTCAATTAATACTAGTACAAACAAACAAATATAATATATAACTTAGTGTGTGGTGGTCACATTTGTTAGTGTTATATTATTAAATTTTATTAAAAAAAAACATAACAACTGTGTAGCCATTTGTGAGACTTTGACAACAAGGGCTTTCATGGTATACTGTGTACACTCAGGAAGGATAGGAAAGAAGAAGAAGAACAAAAACAAAAATACAAATGTAATGGAAGTGGAACCTGTTTGGCATTAATTTGCGCATCACGTCATTCAGGGAGCTGCAGCTGGCAAAGGGGATGGAAGCAGTAAGCCAAGAGGAACAAAGGAAAGACATGCAGGCCTATATGGCAAAAGCAGCACACTACTAAACTACCACCACAAAATGGCCACCAGCCACACGGTCACTCACAGTCACAACAAGCAGGAGGCCTCGAAAACAATGAACTCAAGCAGGCCTGGCCAGACAAAGGAGGCATGCTTGCTAAACAACACAGCTTTAATGCAAAAATGCAAAACCGAAAATCCACAGGGCTAAAAAAGGTTGGAAAGTTGCACAACACAAGTACAACCACACCACACACACATCCAACAAAGGCATTTGTTTAACACACATCAAAAAAAGAAAAATACCCCCAAAAAAATACATTTTGCAATTCAATCCAATGCCATCTGTACCCTAAATGATGTTTAAATTCAACAGACACCACAGAAACAGTTGTTTCATGCACCCATGAGTAGCTCTGGGCCTACTGGCTGAAAGGCCTATTGGCAGACTAGGCCGCAAGCTTGCAGGCCTCTGGCAAAAGCACACTGGCTGGCTCCACAAAATGGCCGTCAGCCACATGGCCAGGCCACCCACAACAACAAGAAAGGGAAGACAGACAATGCAGGCCTATGGCAAAAGCACACTGCCTGGCTTCACAAAATGGCCGCAAGTCACATGGCAAGGCCACAACAACAAGAAGCATAAGCCAAGAGGAACAAAGGAAAGACATGCAGGCCTGTATGGCAAAAGCAGCACACTGCTAAACTACCACCACAAAATGGCCACCAGCCACATGGTCACTCACAGTCACAACAAACAGGAGGCATGGAAAACAATGATCTCAAGCAGGCCTGTATTATATGGCCAGACAAAGGAGGCATGCTTGCTAAACAACACAGCTTTAATGCAAAAATGCAAAAACAAAAATCCACAGGGCTAAAAAAGGTTGGAAAGTTACACAACACAAGTACAACCACACCACACACACATCCAACAAAGGCATTTATTTAACACACTTCAAAAAAAGTGAAATACCCCAACAAAACACATTTTGCAATTCAATCCAATGCCATCCATGCCCTAAATGATGTTTAAATTCAACAGACACCACAGAAACAGTTGTTTCATGCAACCATGACTAGCTCTGGGCCTACTGGCTGAAAGGCCTATTGGCAGACTAGGCTACAAGCTTGCAGGTCTATGGCAAAAGCACACTGCCTGGCTCCACAAAATGGCCGCCAGCCACATGGCCAGGCCACCCACAACAACAAGAAAGGGAAGACAGACAATGCAGGCCTATGGCAAAAGCACACTGCCTGGCTTCACAAAATGGCCACCAGCCACATGGCCAGGCCACCCACAACAACAAGAAAGGGAGGACAGACAATGCAGGCCTATGGCAAAAGCACACTGGCTGGCTCCACAAAATGGCCACCAGCCACAACAAGAAAGGGAAGACAGACAATGCAGGCCTATGGCAAAAGCACACTGCCTGAATTCACAAAATGGCTGCCAGCCACATGGCCAGGCCACCCACAACAACAAGAAAGGGAAGACAGACAATGCAGGCCTATGGCAAAAGCACACTGCCTGGCTTCACAAAATGGCCGCAAGCCACATGGCCAGGCCACAACAACAAGAAGCATAAGTCAAGAGGAACAAAGGAAAGACATGCAGGCCTATATGGCAAAAGCAGCACACTACTAAACTACCACCACAAAATGGCCACCAGCCACATGGTCACTCACAGTCACAACAAGCAGGAGGCCTGTAAAACAATGAACTCAAGCAGGCCTTTATATGGCCAGACAAAGGAGGCATGCTAAACAACACAGCTTTAATGCAAAATTGCAAAAACGAAAATCCACAGGGCTAAAAAAGTTTTGCAAGCTACACAACAACCACACCACACACATACATCCAACAAAGGCATTTAACACACACCCAAAAAGTGAACTACCCCAAAAAAAGACTTTTTGCAATTCAATCCAATGCCATCCATGCCCTAAATGATGTTTAAATTCAACAGACACCACAGAAACAGTTGTTTCATGCACCCATGAGTAGCTCTGGGCCTACTGGCTGAAAGGCCTATTTATTGGGCCAGACTACTGGACTAGTGAATTAAATAAATATTGCAAATTGATTGCAAAAGTTGGAGAAAATGAACTTTGCAACATGTTTCCTTTATAAAACAAAACTAGTAGAAAAATTACATACAAAGAAAAACAACTAAGCCCCTACTGAAACTACAGACCACCCATAACAATAAATTCTAAAAAAACGATGAAAAGTACCAAAAAATGTAGGTGCAATGCCCCAATCAAACAAACAACACCAATTCTTCAACTTACTTGTAAAATCTCAAATCCAAAAGTCCTCAAATCCAATGATATATGATGCAGCAGGCATAAAGAGTGATCCTTCCAGCTCCAAATCCAAATGAAAAGTGAACAGGACATGGACAAAGCACTGGGAGGAGCCTGCTGGACAGGAACAGGAAGTTGGAGACTCTGGGGCACTTCCTTCCCCTTAAAAAAAAAAGAAAAAGGACTCCTTGCACAAAAAAGTACAGCCAAATGTGAATCTGAAGAGTTTTTTCATCCAAATTATCATTTTCGAGAAGGTTTTATGCTGCTCGAGAAATATTCTTCTCCAGATTCCAAATTCTGCGTGTTCAGCATCGCGATCTTCACAGAACTTCCGCCGGATGTCCAATGGCGCGTCCGAATGACGTGTTCGCGATCGCACACTCTCGCGGGATCGCGCGGCCGGCTACCAAAATCTCGTGGTGCACGCGAACGGATAGGAAATCTCGTCGGCGAACGCAGGGATCCTGGTAAGTCGCTACCGCGCGCGCGAAAACGCATTTTGAAAGCGCGAACAAGAAAAAAACTCTGCTCCGCCGGGGATCGCAGAGTTTTTGGTAACTCTGCGTTCTACGCGGAACGCAGAGTTGCCGAAAATCCGCAAACTTCGCGAGCGGAGTGGATTTTAACGCCCAGGGTTAATTGACATAAGACTTGTCATTATTATTATTATTGTGTCCTTTTCAGGTAGTTTTAATCAGTTATTAATTTTTTTGTGGGCCACCTCACAACATGATTCAGGATGCAACTGTTGTAATAATCACACATTTTCCCTGCAGAATGATCGTTATATATAATCCAATGCAATTTGAAAGGGGAAAATAAATTACACATTCTGAGATTTCCAGCTGAGAATTAGGGAAAACATGCTGTATCACTGTACTATCCCCCATTCCAGGTAAGGAGGTTGGAAAGGAACAGTAATACCGCACCTATCGCTGCTGGTATTTGCCAGTTGCAGTATTATCAGCTCGAATGAGTATTGTAAATAACAGGGTTTATAAATATCGACTATAATGCTTTTTCAATATATTGACATCGGAAGGATGAAAGGCTTTCTTAGCCCTGTGAAGTTTCAAACGTCTGAATGTGGAGTCCCCCAGGGTTCCTCCCTGAGCCCACCCTCTTCACCGTCTATATGGCCCCCCTTGCAGCCATCGTCAGAGGCCACGAACTCAACATCGTCTCCTATGCCGACGACACCCAGCTGATCAACTTCCTCACCAACGAACTCTCAACCGCCAGAACCAGCTTCCACAGTGGAATGAATGCCGTCACTACATGGATGAAAAAAGATGCCTCAAACTCAACTCGGACAACACCCAAATCCTCATCTTGGGACCCACCCCACCAACCTAGGATGACTCCTGGTGGCCCACCACTCTGGGTGCTCTACCCACCCCGGACGACCACGCATTCAACCTTGGCATTACACTGTACTCTTTGCTCACAATGAACCACCGAATCAATGCAGTCTCCTCAGCCTGCTTCCACATGCTCTGCCTGCTCCTCCCACCCTGGACGACCATGCATGCAACCTTGGCATTACACTGTACTCTTCGCTCACAATGAACCACCAAATCAATGCAGTCTCCTCAGCCTGCTTCCAAACGCTCTGCCTGCTCCCAAAGACTTCCAGATGGATCCCCACAGATTCCAGAAGGATGGTCACCCACGCACTCATCATCAGCAGACTTGACTACGGCAACGTGCTCTACGCCAGCATCACCCAGAAACAGCTCAAGAAACTACAGAACGTCCAAAACACTGCCGCCAGACTGGTCCTTGACATTCCCACTGCAGCCACATCATGCATCACCTCCAACAACTCGACTGGCTCCCAGTCAACAAGTGAGTCATCTTCAATCTCCTCACTCACACCTACAAAGCCCTACACGACGAAGGGCCAGTGTACCTGAACCACCACCTCACATTCCACGTACCCACCAGACAACTCTGATCCTCCCAATTCGCCCTTGCCACCATCCCCAGGATCCACAAGACCAGAACCGGAGGAATATCGTTCTCCTACCTCGCTGCCAAGACCTGGAACACCTTGCCCCTGCACCTCAAGCAATCAGCGTCACTGACCCAATTCAGGAAGGACCTCAAGACCTGGCTCTTCGAATGATCCTCCACCCAGTCCGACCAGCAGCCCCCCCCCGAGAAACTTGAGATCCTCAAAGGTGAGTAGCCGTGCTTTACAGGCTCCTGATTGATTGATTGATTGATTGAATTGCGGATAACACCAGATGCCAGCAGAGGGCGCCTCAGCAGTCATCTAACTGCAAAACACGTTTTTTTGTACTGATGGCTGTATGGGGCAGTTGGAATGGGGGGGCAGAGGGGAGAACCCAAGCACATGGCTTACATATTGATCACAGGAATGTTGCAGTTACAATTCTACATTAAGAAATAAATCCATCTCGGAAGAGTTTGAGAGGTCACAACAAATAGGTTAACAAGTTCCTTATTCTTGCAGCAGGGAAAAAAAAGTTGTTCATGACAATTTATTGTAAAAAGGAAGAAAACAGCATTCTTCAGGAATTTGCTGCTAACCGAAGTAAAATAAAACACACTTTTACGTTTTTGAAAAATGATCAATATATGTAATATTCTTCTATAGTCAAAAAGAAGAAATTTAACTTATCTACCTTGCTTCTATGAAATGATTTTTTCATCATGACACTATGCAATGAAGGACAGTAGCAAAAATCAGTTGACATAAATTCTAATGATGCATGCTAATTCAGATATCTTCCTTATGTGGATACCTAAATCCCTTTTGGAAATCATCAACACATCCGATCCTGTCCAGTCATACCTTCTAGATACCTTCATGGTACAGTCAGATGAACTGGTATTTATGCTGCCTTGGGGATAAATGACTTAAAACAACATATGTTATGAGGTTTCTGACATGTAGAATGGACACCCTTTAAGCTCTCCAGTTCATTTTCACCTGAGATCTTTAGGATGGTAAGTTATCTACTGCATCACTTTCCAGTAGAATCTCCCTCTACATATTATAGAATGGTATTTTAACCACACTATCTATGTGGATTTTGGTAGATCACAGCATACAATGAAGTCTTTTGGTGTTGTTGACTCTAGTGGACAGGACAGTCAAAACATTGTATACATCATTTGATGGCAATTATTTATATGAATGTGTCAGAGCTCTTCAATTCTTATCTTTAATGGAGTCAACTATAGTTACTCTGTTACTTCCCCCCTTATGATAAGCAAGGACATGGATTACATATATTTTGCTAAAATTACCACTTAGATTACTCCAATCATACGTATTTAGTGTACGGAAGGAACACAGCCCTGTGCCAAAAGAAGTATCATCATGTGTTCATATGTAAGTATATTTCTGGGCAAACTTACAACTCCGACAACTCGAAGATAAATGTATATTTTATTCAGAATATGTCTAGTCCCACATCAATATAGTGTGTACAACAGATACACATACTTGTCCTGCCTATGTATCAGAGGTACCCCCATGCTGATAACAAACACAAGATTTATAGAGGACATAAACTCACCATCTTTGGTTTTAAAAGGTCAACAATGGCAAATTGCACTTTCAACACAGCTTTCAATGTGGGAGCTGAACACCAATAATTAAGTGAACCCCAATATTTTATGAACCCAGATTTTTCCCTCAGGTATCTCGGCTCTGTGATTTCTCGTTGATCTAGCAGCAAGAGGCCACCCTCCTCATCAACAACCCAATAATTAAGAGAGTAGAATTCAAAATACAGAATGAGACACCTCAATGACTGAGTTATAGATCACAATTAAGTTTTAAAAGGTTTATGACAGAATTGTTAATATAAATGGTACAAAGAAAAATGCACAGTTTGCCTTGAAGGGTCAGATACAGAACACAAAGTCATAAAATCATAGTCAAACCCCTATTAAGGTAAATATATCTCTTCAGATTCTAAGTGTAAAACTCATAAAGAGTACTGACAGCTTTCTAAACATTTTTCGTAGTGGGTCTCTGATTGGGAGGGGGCAATGAACATCAGAAACCTCATCCTTTCTAATAAATGGGAGTCTCGTTTCAAGTGCATTTGCATTAATTCATCTGTTATGACCATATACATCATTAAAATCACCAATTCGCACAAAGTTTGCCACCCAAATTTGCACATATATATAAAAATGTAACACTATAGCAATTGGGAAGCATTAGGAGCAGGTGCCATTTGGGTTAACAGACAAATGTACGCAGTTTCAGACCCATTTATGCAGGTCAGGCAATAGAATCACCTCTAAAAACCAGTTGCATGTCCAGAGATTAAAGTAACATAGAAGTCTATTCATCAAAGAATTTCTGAGTACGTAAAGCAGTACTCCTGTAGCTCAACTTTTTGTACTTACAAATGCCATCACAAAATCCTCCTCCATCGTGCTGCTTCTTTCAGTAGAGAAATTCCCCAAATGGCTGAGGATCGAGATGAGAGGACATTCAGTTTCTCCCAGGAGGGCTTGGAGATCATCTGGGATGGGGTCCTCCAGATATATCCTCAGCTTTATAGGGGACCTGAATATCAGCTAGGCAATACAGTGTGGACTGAGATCTGGCTAGACCTCAGTACAGGCTGCAGCGCAATGGGTGTTGACGCCCAGAGAGCCAGAGAGTGCTCAAAGCGGTGAGAAGACCTCCAGTGCATGACAACTTGAAGGTAGGAGCGACCTCAGATTTTGCCAAGAGGCTTGGGGCCAAACCGGTGCATGCCATAGCTAAGATATATAGTGAGAAGTGTATCCCAATGGCATCCTATGGGTGTGATGTTTGGGGTAATAAAGATATTGGGGAGCTTCAAGTGATTGAGAATAACTTCTTGCAAAATCTCCTCGCCGTCCCTTCTTGCACACCACCCTTTCTGTTACATGAGGAAGTGGGCCTTGGCTATATCACTGACACTATTGCCTTAGTACCTATTTTGCGGTGGTTAAAAATCTGGTCAAGTCCTGCTCTTGAATCAAATCAGCTCGTGATCAAGGATTGTTTTTCACTCGCCGGCTCCCTTAGCATACCATGGCTTAGGTATGTCAAGCAGACACTGGCAAGTGTGGGCTGTATAGATTTGTTTACTAAAACCAGACAGCTACGGGAAGGGGAGTTCCAGGTCTTAAAAATCTTGTTTTTATCTAGGTGGCAAAGTGATAGAGAGAGCAAGGAGCTACTTAACCCCACTGTTAGAAAATATGCTCTGCTGAAAACATGCCCCCAGGGGGAACCCTACCTTTCCTTTGTCACTAATGCTCATCATCATTTTTTATTAACCCTGCAAAGGCACCTGGACTCTGCCATCTGTGAGTCCTGCCATCTGTGAGTCCAAGTGGTGCCAATCCAGTCCTCGGCCCTTGAAAAGTGATTTCTGCTGTGCTGATCTATCAGAACTGACGCATCGGTGACTTTGTGCCGATCGAAACCAACACATTGCTTCAACAGACTGCGCAGTTCAGCAACGTACGGCACTGCTCAACGACAGTGCATCACCTGCATCATGAAGGGATTTGTCTACAAAGCGTTCATCAACTGCATGGATCAGAACCGACGCCTTGCCTGCTTCTACAGGATCAGCGACAATGCATCGCCTCCTCTGCTCCTCGCATCGAGTTTTCGACATCAACGCTTCCTCCATCAAAGGTACTTTTTCAGCGGAACCTGTGTGAGTCCTGTAGCCGGCCTGTCTTCCATTGCGGTCAGCCTGAACTTCGGATTTACCCGGGGTCTAGCACGACCAGATGTCCCTGGTTGGTGCTTTATGACTCTAAGTACTATAATTTGATTTCATCTTTAAAAATTCATAACTCCAGTTCTACTTATTGGATTGTTGTCAATTTGGTCTTGATTTACTCAAAAAATAATTGTCTATTGTTCTAACCCTGTGTGGAGTAATTTTGTGGTGTTTGCATTGTGTTAATCTGTGTGTTTATCTTGCACAAATACTTTACACATTGCCTCTTTAGATAAGTCTGGCTGCTCTTTGCCAAGCTACTAGAGGGTTATCATAGGCTATCTTTTAGTGTGTATCTAGCTTACTCTGACTAGAGTGGTGGTTCCTGCTTGAACAGGGTGCATACCTCTGCCAACCAGAAACCCAATTTCTAACACAACATTTAGCAAAGTCAATCAGTATGGTGTGCTTTTTATAAATCATTGTTGTCGGAGCTACCAGGCCCTTACCAGTATTAAGAAAAGTTGGAAAAAGCTAACTTTGTTTGGTCTCAAAATGCACACATTGCCACAATATTCCATTGCACTTCAGGGAACTACTTTGATTGTTGATGTTCTTGTGAAACAATAAAATGCTGCCACTCTCATTGCAGTTAGCCAATGGCTGAAGTAGCCTAACCCATTGCCCCATGCTGTATGTTGTAGTGGGAAATAATAAATGTGAATGACACAACAACATCAGTGGATGATGAGGGATAGCTGATATCCCCTAAAGGTAAGTGCATAATGTATTAACAATTTGACGAAACGTAAAAGGTCTTGGATAAAGCAAGGCCTAAAATCTGGAACTGGTCGTAAAAGGGAAAAAGACCTAGACATGTGGAAAAAATTATTAGATGACATTCTCACATGAGAACCAACCATCTTAGATGACAGGTTTTTGATTTCTTATTTTCAGTAACATTACTTGATTGGGGAGGGGCATTAAGGGGATTTCAGATCTGTAAAGGTCAGTGTTTCCTTTTTACCAAAGTAGAATATGGTCATTAGGGAACTAACTTACATGTGTACTTGTGTTACCCCAGATGATATTGAATAGCCCATTTATGTTATGTTATGTTATAAAATTTGTAGCGCATGGCTGCTCCAGCAACGGGGCATTCCAGTGCTAGTCTCACAAAGAGCAAGCTGCAGAGAATGAGCTAAAAAAAAAAGTGCCCCAAGAGGCACTTAAGAAAGAGGAAAACATCTAGGTCTCCAAAACCTTCCTAAAGGACAAGTGGTTTTGAATACTCCTAATAGATAAGGGAGGTGTGTTCAAGAGGGCAGGTGCTTTAGCACAAAATGAGCGGCCCTCCTCTCTCTCTCTTACACAAGGAACAAAGGCAAGGTTTAGATCAGCTGAGCGCAATGGCCGAGAGGGAAGGTACGGAGATAGCAGATTGAACTAAATGGGGGGCCCATGGGAGAAGAAGATCTTATGAACCGTGCACAAGTTCTTAAAGCGGACACACTCATCCCCAGTGAGCCAGTGCAATCTGTGAATAAGGCAAGAGACCAGGCAGTGCTTTGGGAGAGAAAACAACAGCCTAGCTGCAGCATTTTGGGTCAGCTGGAGTCTTCTGATGACAGCCTTTTTAGTTCGCAGATATAAGCTGTTACAATAGTCCATCCTGGAGAGGATTGCTGCCTGCATGATGACTTGTGGGGATCAAAAAAACTCAGAATGGGTTTGAGCCCACATAAAAGCCTGAAGCAGATGCCTACCACAGATTTCGCCTGTGCTTCAAAGTCAAAGCTCTGTGCACCCAGACCCAGGTCCCTATGTTTTTCAATTTCAAATAATTTTATTAGGTATTTTCAATAGAAAAACACCAAAGACCGACAAATGCTGTGTAGTGTACAGAAATATCAAATTTGACGTGATACATCAGCTGGGGAGTACCAGCTTATACAAGATATTGTACACGAATAAATAATCTTCATATAGTCCATAAAATAAAGAGGAGAGAGAAATAATAAATGAGAGAAAAAAAGAAACTAATAACAACTAAGTAAGAGAATAGGAAAAGAAAAGATGAAACGAATCAGAGCAATAAAGAGGCCTACTCCTAAGTTTTTAACCACCGACTTGGGACGGGGAGGGAGCCCAAGGGAAGGAGGCCACCAGTGGTCACCGCAAGAGTGGGTATCATTGCCAAGAATAATTCCAATTTTGCTCGCATTCGGCTGCAGGCAGTTGGCAGCCATCCACTCTACGACAGCCAACATACCCCTCTGGAAATCAGCCAGGCCCAGTGAGAGGTTGTCAGAAAAAGAGAGCATAAGCTGGGTGTCGTCGTTATAAGACACCACCCCGAGCTCCAGGGTTTTCCCCACCTGAGCCAGGGGTTGCACATAGATATTGAATAAAGTAGGGCTCAGAGAGGAACCCGGGGGAATGCCACGGTGCAGAGCATGCGAGTGGGAACTATAAGAAGGGGAGATAACCTGGAAAGATTGATCAGAAAGAAAGGAAGCAAAGCAGGCTAAAGGAGATCCGCCTATGCCACTCTCTCCTGGGCACTGAAGCAAGACTTTGTGAGACACAGCGTCAAAAGCGGCACTTAAGTCGAGCAAGATCAGTACAGAGGATCTGCCTTCATCTAGAGCGCATTGCAGTTGCTTTGTTACTGTCGCTCTGTAGTTTAAAGTTTATGTTTCTTCTTACCCGTTCTTGTAAGAATCAATAAAAAAATAAAAAACATAAAAAAGTATCCTGCAACCAACAAATATAGAGTGACAATATACTACTTTTTACCTAAATATGTAGAAGCACGGTGTTATTCACACTGCTTAAAATATAGGGGCATATTAGCAAGACCGGCGATAAAATTATCGCCGTTTTAGCGGCAGGAAACTGCCGCTAAAACGGCGATAATGGGCTTGCTAATATGCGTTATAAGTTCAATAGAAGCCCAGGTTAGATGTGCAGGACATCTAACCTGGGCTTCTATTGAATTCTATAACACATATTAGCAAGCCCATTATCGCCGTTTTAGCGGCAGTTTCCTGCCGCTAAAACGGCGATAATTTTATCGCCGGTCTTGCTAATATGCCCCATAGTTATATATTTAGCAGTAATGACTCCGTAGACGAAGGCTTTCTCTAATCAAGACATCTCCTTAAAAATCCATAAACGTGATATTTTGTCATTTTTTGTTTTCATTTTTTTTTCCTGGCGAGGGCAGATGAAAGGCTGTCAAATGCGCTGCCGGATTGTAAAACTGGCCTCCTCGCTGTGTCGCGTGGCATCATGGAGTGTGATCTTCTGTTGCTTCGTTTTCCTTCATGTTTGCTCTTCTGGCCGGCTTCAAAGCGGGATTGATGACGCGCATGAATGTCAAAAGGCAAGCCTTAAAAGTTCTTTTTCTTTTACAAGTTACACGTGTCACCGAGATTGATGCTTTTGTTGCTATGGTGCGCTGCCCTTTATGCACACTGTCATAGAATACAAATGTCCTGCGCACATAGACAAGTCCATTATGGATGGCTCTCCTCACGCTGCACTCACTGCATGCTTGCTCGTTCTCTCATTTAAAAACGACATAATACATCAGGGGTAGCCAGATTGTCTCTGAAGAGCCCAATCTTGCAATTTTAAAGTTGTTTAAATAACAGGAGTTGTATCATTTTCGATATTGATGCACGATATTGCGTCAAAACGAAAGCACACATTTGTCATTTTTTAAAAACCTTTATTTACCTCATGCCACTGCCTTCCTCTTCTTTTTATGCCTGCCAATTACACCTTCTCTGGTCTTCTCGGTATTAGGATCTTACTTCGGTACACTGACAAGGGTCAGAGAAAACATATTAAAACATACTAACAATTTTCACAAACAAGAAGTAATTTGTGACAAGAACCTCTGACACATTTTATTTTATCAAAAGGGGCACATTTAAAAGAAACATTCGTAAACGTCCCTCCCAAACATCCTCCCTGCAACCTTCGCCTACTTCCTTACAGCGTTTTTGAGAATCAATTCTGAACTTGTGGCTTTCGGCCATTTCCAAAAGAGAGTATTTAACAAATAAGCATTAGCAAAGTCAGTATGCCTGGCTGCATTCTAAGCGAAAGTGTTTCTTCATTGATTTGCCATTTTGGGAGTGTGGTTGTGTTGTATGAACTATGGGTGAGAATGGAGATTGGAGAGTGGATGGATGAGTGGCTCCAGGGATGGATGGATGAATGACTGAGTGGATATGTATTTGGTCCATTGTTGTAGGCCATAAAGGATGTGTTGCTGCTAAACGAACTTATAGGATACTGAATGAGAATAAATAGCAAAAACGCTAAACATACATAATTAATGATAAAAAAAGTGACCACTGGCTGCCAATAGAGACAAACCTGGAAACTGGTGTAAGGCACATATGTTAAACAATGCATTATTGCTCTTCTAGAGGACGAAACATACCTTCTTATACACTGTGCCTGACATGTTGCAACAATTAGGTGCTAATTGAGGAATTATACAACATTTATACAATAATATTTAAAAAATGCAAGTGATGATGAACACAATTTGCAAATCCTCCTAGATGAAAACTATGAGATGATAGTAAAGGCTACATAATCCAAATCAGTGTGCAACAATGTAAGGTAAACAAAAGCAGAAACATATACAAGAAGGAGAGATACAACATATATAGACATTTACACAATAATGCAGTTTTGCACCCGTTTCATTCCTTCTTTGGTGTTTGATGTATAAACGTCTTCAAAATATTTTGAATAAATACTTCAAACAACCATGTCTCTGGAGTAGTTTCACACTTAACAATTACTTTGTTGTATACTAACTCAGAAATAGTGCCAGGCGCAGAACTCAGCAATTAACAAGCCTGAGTTTTGCAGTGTATGTTTAATGTGAACACTTGGTAAAAAAGGTACCTGCAACTTCTTTCATAATGTTGGAATGCCGATGGGGCATGGCTTGGAGCCAGGAGAAGATGGCCGCCTGAAGTGAGAGCTCCGGCAACTGGGGGAGATTATATGCAGCCTTCTTCCTTAATCTGCCAACATCAACGCCCCACTCAAGGGGGATGTCTCCCTTGATCGCCCAACAGTGTTCTAAACTCCTGAAGCTCCCTATTTTCGTCAGCTTTCACTCGTCTCAGAGACATGTAGCCGGACCAGTGGCAAGAAAATGGCAGCCGCGGTGCCACGAGGATCAGCCCGCCACCGCATTCAGCCATACTGATCTCCCAAAAATAGACCCCTCTGAGTCCGATCCGGATAACGAAGGCACCTAAGGCAAAGCTCTTGTCATCCGCCATCTCCGCTACCCCGGTGTAGAGAGCCATCCAGGCTCTCCTCAACACAGTTGCAAGTGTAACACTCCTCAAGGTGGGCTCGCCCCAAGGAGATATATAAATGGGCTGAGGACCGCTCGGGGTCTTCGCCCATACTACCCTCAAACTGTGTGTGTGTGTCATTTTTGGGACCGTGGGTAGGCCCAGTCCCCCTGTGCAGGCCAGACTCCACACCTGTGACGAGGCCGGTGCCCAACCCGCGCCTCGCCTGCTCACCTCGTCCATCATTCCTGTTGAGATCGGCGCTGCGCTCAAGGTGGAGGCCGCCTCCTATTCAGCCTAGCTGCAGAGAGTGCCTGAAGTCTGCTGCCTGCCCCCAACGATGCCGGAGGTCCTGATGACCTTGTGTCTACCGCACAGCTGGGTACGCCTCTTGCAGCCCCTCTTCATCGCTGCGACCACCATGTGCGCGGACCCACCCGACGCTCCTGAACATAGCGGAGTCCCGTTCTGCTGCTCTGGGCCCCGGCTAAGCGTGAATAAGCCCCGCCCAGCAGGAACACGTTTCGAGCGCATGGCTGGGAGCCACGCTGTGCCTGCAGGCCGCACCTGTCCCCTGCCACGTGGGAGGTCGGCCGAGAGCGGCAAAGACTTGGGTATCTACCAGCAGCAGTGTTTGTCCTGGGCACACGGCTGTAGGCAGACACCCAAGTGACAAAGGAAGTGACAATTAAAAGAGAAGTGAAAAAAAAACATATTTAGAGGGAAATACAAAGGAGTGAGCAGTGTAAAGACAAGAGGAAGAGAATAAAATCGAAGAGGGTCAACTGTCACCACACAAGAAGCCAACATGAGCTCAGCTCCCCAAGCAGGCATGGCAGGCCCGTCAGGAGACAGTGCAGCACCCCCCCAGCATCACAGCTACGCCGGGGTGACACCGCACCCGCCCTTCAGCGAGCTCTCCGACCATGTGACGGCAGCCCCCTGTTGGAAGTCCTGGGTAGGACGCCTCAGCCACTACTTCAGGGGCATCAGGGAGACCGATGATGCCGTTAAGAGGTTGCTGCTCCTACACTACGGCGGGGGAAAACTCTATGAACACTTCATGATCCTCCCGGACACCGGAGCTGAGAACAACTTTGACGCCGCGGTGGCAGCCCTGGACCGACAATTCGACCCTCAAATCAACCCGGATTTTGAAAGGTTTGAATTAAAACAGGCCACACAGTCCAAAACCGAGTCAGTCGATGTCTTCTACGCCCACCTGAGGAGGATCGCCAGCACTTGCACATTCCCAGATCAGAGGGAAGAGATACGGGCCCAGATCATCCAAGGATGCCAGTCGGTGCTGCTACGAAGACTGATCCTGCGACAACCCGGTATGTCACTCGACGACATCTTAGTACTGGCGAGATCCCACAAACTGTCCAACTCCCGGGCAGATGAAATGGAGGTAGCCCTGAACAGAGGCCTGATCGCATCCAATGCTTACCGACAGGTAAAAATTAAGGAGGGGAGAGTGGAAGCCAGTCAGAGACGCCTGAGCCAGGCCCGCACGTTCCTGAAAACGTTAGGGAGCCTGCCCTGTGGAAACTGTGAGGCTGAACACCCAGCGACAGGCCCTTGCTATGCCAAAGGAATGACCTGCTCCCAATGTGGGAAACTGAACCACTTTGCCAAAGTTTGCCGGAGTGGGAAATCCAGGGCGACATTCAACCGGCCCCGTGGACCCCCATCCAACCTCAACAGCTGTCGCTCAAAGATCACAATGCCCAGGAAAACACCGCACCTGCAGGGCATGGCGGCGACATAGAGGAAGAAGATGGGGACGTGTTCGTTGTGTCGTTCACTGGCAGTGCTGACCATCGATGACGGCCACCCTCCATGTACACTCTCCGAGTGGCTGGGTCCAGGGTGCAAGCGCTAATTGACACTGGGGCATCAGTGAATGTCATGGACTCAGAGCAGTATGAGCGTCTCACACCATGCCCCCCTCTTGCTCCCACGAGTGCAGGATCTACACCTACAGCGGGACCTACCCGCTCCCTCTGAGAGGAGTCATGGAGGTAGAGGTAGACAATTACAAGCATGCTACATGGGTCAAATTCCACATGGCGGAAGGGAAGGAAGGCACTCTCCGTAGCTGCCACACGGTCGAGGACCTGGGTTTAGTCTTCTTTGCCAATCAAGTCCACGACTCCCACGCCAATGCCATCCTGCGGGAATTTCCACAGCTATTCGAAGGATTGGGGAAGCTCAAAGGGAAGCAGGCCAAGCTATACATTGACTCCACAATCAAACCGACCGCTTTGAGGCATAGAAGAGTGCCCTTTCACCTAAGGCCACAGGTAGAGGATGAGTTGAAGAAACTCGAGGATCTTGGCATCATTGAACGAGTCACAGGCCCGACCCCGTGGTTGTCACCCTTAGTCATCGCCCCAAAGCCCAAGCAGCCGGGGGCTATTCGGCTGTGCATGGACTTGCACCTTCCCAACCAGGCCGTGAAGCGGGAACGACATTTGACGCCCACCATGGATGACATCGTGGCTGATCTCAACGGGGCGAAGTGGTTCTCCAAACTGGATCTAAACGCTGGCTACCATCAGCTGGAACTCTCCCCGGAGAGCAGATACATCACCATGTTCTCCACGCACGTGGGTCTGAGGGGGTACAAGCGGTGGAGCTTCGGGGTGTCGTCCGCAGCAGAAGTCTTCCAAAATGCTATCCGGGAGACCCTATCTGGCTTACAGGGAGTCATAAACCTCAGCGATGACATCCTGGTGTTCTCGAACACCCTGGAGAAACATCATGCACACCTGCAGGGTACACTCCAATGGCTGGGAGCCAGTGGCCTCATGCTCAACAAGGTGAATTGCTCATTTTATCAGGAGTCTGTAGACTTCTTCGGATACATCTTCTCGCGAGCAGGACTCCAGGTGCACCCGAAGAAGGCGATCACCATTCGAGCAACTCAAGTGCCCACCACCCGACCGAAGTCCGCAGCTTCCTGGGAATGGCCACATACTGTGGCTGACATTCCAAACCTGGCCTCCTTTTCGGAGCCACTGCGAGCTCTCACACGCAGCGATGCACCCTAGAACTGGACGCAGAAAGCCAGCGTGGCCTTCCATGCCATCAAGGAGGCTCTGATGGACAAGACAGTGATGGCCTACTTTCACCCGAAGAGGCGCACTGAATTAGTGGTCGATGCGAGCCCAGTCGGCCTTGGAGCTGTCCTCCTCCAAGAAAGTGAAGAAAAGGAATGGGTTCCTGTCGCCTATGCCAGCAGAGCACTTTCAGGCACGGAGACGAGGTATGCCCAGATCGAGAGGGAGGCACTTGCCATCAAATGGGCATGTCAACATTTTCATCTATATCTGTTCGGACAATTATATCCGAGTGGTGACCGACCACAAACCTCTGATCTCCCTGTTCTCCAGGTCATCCAGGTTGGCACCTCCCAGGATTGAAAGGTGGGCCATACAGCTCCAAGACTATTGCTTTGAGGTCGTATTCCGTCCAGGAGCAGGAAATCCCGTTGATTACCTCAAGAGACAACCAGTCACGACAGACACGCGACAACTGCAGGCTGAAGAAGAGCAAAGGGAAGAGTTCATACGGATGGTGTCCCAAGAGGCATACCCCAAGGCGCTGACGCTGGAAGTGATTGCAGCCACCATGACCCTGGATGACAACCTGGAGAAGGTCAAAGAGGCCCTGCGGTCGAGAGGTTGGCAACACTTCCTCGACGGAGCGCGATCCATAAACACCGAGGACGACAAGGCAAGGCAGCATATGTGGGGAGTCCGCAGTGAACTAAGTGAAGGGATGCATGGAGTTGTCCTGTGTGGCCATGCCGCCGTCATACCAGTCAAGCTACAGGGTCAAGTCATAGATCTTGCACACGTGGGACACCAAGGGATGGCCAAGACCAAAGCACGCCTCTGCAGCAAAGTGTGGTTCCTGGGGATGGATGCTCTAGTGGAAGAAGTAGTCCGAACTGCCATTCGTGCACGATCACTGGAAGCGACCCCGCTCCAGCCACAGTCATCACGGAAGAACCCTGCACCGAACCATGGTCCAAAGTGAGCATCAACTTAGGGAGTTTCCCCGACGGCCGCAGTACAGTCGTCCTGATGGACTCACACTCCAAGTTCCCCGTCGTCGAGGTGGTCTCCTCCATGGCATTCGCGCAAGTCCAAGCTGTCCTAGACAAGACATTTGCATTACTGGGCCTCTCCGATGAGATCAAGTCTGACAATGAGCCCCCATTCCAGGGCAGGGATTTTCAGGACTACCTATCAAGAAAGGCTATCCAGATCACTCCTCAGTGGCCGCAGGCCAATGGAGAAGTTGAACGCTTCATGCGGACCCTAAACAGGGCGCTGAGATTTGGAGTGGAGCAGGGGGAAGATGCCGAGAGCTCGCTCCACAAATTCCTGAACACATATCGCCACCACCTGCTGTGCTCCATCTCATCTGCTTTTCGGGCATGCCCCGCGAGACAGCATTTCGACAGACCCAGCCTGGTGCCCCGCCCAACTGGACTGCGAGGCCGCTCAGGCCCAGAGAGAACTCACCAACAAGAAGGCAAGCCACGAGCGGGGAGCTCACACACCCTCGTTGTGTGTTGGCGATTATGTGGTTGTAAGAGACAGGTGCCCCGGGTGGAAATTCCAGACACCTTATGAGCCAGAGGTGTGGAAATTCATCACCATTCACGGGACCATGGTATCGGCCAAAAGAGGCACGAGGCTGGTGACCCAAAATGTGTCGTGGTTTAAGAAGGTGGCTGGGCCTCAGTCCAATCAAGAACAAATCGAAGATCCAGGAATGGCAAGCGAACCCTTCAGGGACCATCCACCATCCACGGTCACAGCCAAAGGGAACCGGTGAGGTCGCCCCAGGTGTCAATCCAGCTGGTTTGAAAATATCGAACATGCTATCAGCCAGCAGCCTGGAGAGGAGGTCCAGCCCACGCCCAACACCCGGAGCCAGACGTATGGTCTCTGGCCCAATCCTGCCCCGAACCAGCGGCTCAAAGAATTTGTGTGTAGTGCGCTGCCACCACAAGAACCCTGTGAGTGATGGACACTAAAGAAAAAGAGGGATGTAGAGAACCATCTGGGCTCTCCGCAACACTGTTGCAAGTGTAACACTCCTCAGGGCGGGCTCAGGGTCTTCGCCCACGCTACTTTCATACTGTGTGTGTGCGTCATTTGTGGGACCGTGGGTAGGCCCAGTCACCCTATGCAGGCCAGACTCCAAACCCGGCACACATTATCGGCATCTTCCCTACTTGCGGGCCCAGTACAAATGACTGCCAAAATGGCACCAGTTCTAAGGAACACTACCTTGCCCAGCTCTGCTAATAAATAACTGCTGACCCCAGAAATAAAAGCAAGAAACACTACCCCATAAGGTTTAGCGGTGCTATATTCCAAGTGCTTGTCCCCCCTCCCCGCACACTAGCACTCTTCAGTCCCCTGACTGTAACAAACAGGAATGCTAGGGGAACAAGCATGCCACACAAACAAAATCAAATAGATCAAACAAGATCCCACCGGATAACACCATGGAGTGAAAATATCATAGAGTTTTGCTCTCACCACTACCCATAAAATCACTTTGCAGTGGTCACATATCAGCACAAACAGTGTAGGAGCATGCACTGACAATTATAGCTGCAGATTGCATGGGAGGAGGCTCCGCAGAAGATGTATAACTCATCACTTAACCCTAAACCAGATCACAACTGTAAACAGTACTCACCCACCAAGCCCTACATCATCTAGTAGCACGCTGCCTTTGGGCCTAACTTGGGCAGTGCGGGCACTGTGGGAGAGCGCTGATTCTTATTCCGACGATTATTCAGGAGCAGGTGCTTACGACCATCAAACACAGGGATGCAGGCTCTGCGGTGAAAACCATTTAATATTATACCTTAAACTGCCTGTAGCTGGATATAATATTCCCGAACAAGGTCCTCCATCAGCTAATAGCTTACTGAGGTTGCGTCCTAATTGACGTAGGGCAGAAGTGCGCTGAATCTTTGACCGCTGATCACTCAGGCAGTGTAGCTTTGGGCATCCGGGTGCGCTGCGAAAGCTAAACAATCACAGATGCACAGAAGCAATACTTAATACCTGTAATACCTGAACTACCTACACTACCTGTATTACCTATAATACCAGCAAGTGAAGTCTCCAAGGTCTCAATTGAGGTTTCCAAGCATTACCGCCGATCCTTAACAGAGAGTGCGGGAGCAGAGACATGTAGCTCTTTGCAGCCGCCGACCGCTCAATATTATCTCTTTGTCACTATGACGGTACAATTGGCCTGACCCCCAGAACCATTTGAGTGAGCCAGCAGAGCATAACTTAAGTACACCAGATAACCAAGGGCCACCTGCTAGGCGTTCAGCTACTTTTTATCAGACAAAACAAAGAAACAGTGCCTAGGACATCATTCTGAAATTATGCTGCAGTCTGTTTCACTCCACAAGACACTGTTGATACTGCCATCACAGGTGATGCTCTTCTAACCACAGGGCAGCCCAGAAAAAGCTTAAACCCACGCAACCTATTCCTGTACAGCCTACAATTTCAGAGTTTTACTAGGATCTTTTCCAAGTACACCCAAGGGCCTATTAAAATACAAACCACCTACAAATACTTTGCATTGTTTCTAGGTCTTAGCTAGACCGAAGTGGGTGGTAATATTCCCCATATCGGACTCTGCCCTGTGTGTACTGCTCTGAGATAGTTGTGAGGTGTGTACACCATACATATACTGGCGGTATAGTGCCATCTTTCAGCCTCAAAGTCTTAATTCCCACAACCTTAAAGAGTGCACAAAATCAGACACTCTTTCACCTTTAGTTGAACCAAAGTAATACATACATGGGAGCATCCCCTCAGTTCAGACGGTCTCTGAATCCCTGCACGAGTTCAGACAGTCTCTGAATCCCTGCACGAGATTATACCACTGTGAGAAGCTGGCTTAGTATATGGTGTACACGTATGTAAGTGTGCACCCTGCACCAATCCAGACAACCCTTATGGTGATTTTAGTGGTCTTAGACAACCTAAGAAAGCTCTCTAAGTGGTAGTGTGGAGAGCAGCCTTCAGGCTTAGTCCAGAAGGAGTGTAAAGCAACTTGTTTTACCGGAACATAATCTTATAGATATAGAGTAAGTGAAAAAGAACCACACAGTGTATTTATAAAAATATGTATTTATTATATAACACTCACTAACACATACAGGTATCTCCTAGCCAGAGATATACACACAATGCACACAATACTTTTCAATAGAAACAGGTAAGTAGCACGTGATACACAGTGGTCACCAGGGGGAGGCCAAACCATATACTAAGATAGTGGTATGCGAGCCACGACTCAAGTCAAGACTATACCCAGAAGATGTATAAGTGCCGGGGACCCAAGGAACAACACAAGGTAAGTAACCAGGAGCCCCACGGAGGCCGTATGCAGAGTGTGAATACGACAGCGGGATCAGTACAAGTCAATGGGTGCACTTTTAAAGAAGAAGGACCCGTTCCAGTGGACCCTGAAGAAACCCCATGGAAGACAGAAGGTTGGAGAGCCACCCCACCTGTGGATGCCTTAGGAACCAGGATACCTGCCCCAGGGGAGCCGGGTGCATAGGTGTGAAGTGGCATCGGAAACCGCCGTCGAACCCAATGGAGGACTTCAGGAAGATGCCACTGCTGGAGAAGGAGAAAGTGTCTGGTGGAACCCAAAGGTGTATTCAAGTCAAGAGGTACCTGAAAGCAGAGGGGACAGAGTCTATGCCACATGGAAGTGACCAGGAGGCACGGAAGACGAATGCCCACCAATGTCGGGTGCTGCAGGAGAGTTGACGTGACCTTGGAGCTGCAGCTGTGAGGACCAGGTGATGCTGTGGAAGACCAGGAGTGTTCACGAGCTGTCCCACTTCGGATGTCGAGAGTTGAGGGGTCGGTGTCTGTCGGGAGCACCAACAAGTCTTGGCAACTGCAACCAACGTGGAAAGCGAAGAAGGTGCAATGTCTTGACCAGCAAGGTCCAGGTGACTCACCACGAGGAAGGGAGTCAGGGCAGGCCCTGAGAAATCAGGGGAGCCCAAAGAATATGAAGATGACCCTCAAGAGGACCCACAGGCCAGAGGCACTGAGTCGCGAGAGGACCTCCAGCCGCTCAACAAAGAAGCAGGCCCACATTGCAAGTGTGGTGGTGAGGACAAAGATCTTGGTCACTGGAGATGCTTGAGGTTGGGGCTACTTGGAGACCAAAGATCTTGGTGGAAGGAAGCCAGCAAGCCTTTGCAACTGCAAGTCGACGCGGTGCACAGGGGTTCGGTTCCTGCGGCTTTGATGAGGGATACTGACCTCAAACTTGGTGAGAGGACAGGTCAGGCCTTGTGGGATGTGAAACACAACACTTGTGTTGCTGAGCCTTTCGGAGTCCATGGGAGCTCAGGATCAGCAGACCAGTCAGCTTAGTTGCGGTGTCTGCAGATGCATGGAAGTGACTCCTTCACTTCAAGGGAGATTCCTTCAAGTGTCTTGGATGCCCACAGGCCTTGGAAGGTTACTGTATGGTGCACAGGCATGGACGTTGCAGCAGATGAGCAGGGCAAGGAGATCAGGAGCAGCAGGAGTCTTCCCGGTTGCAGCCTTGATGCCCAGAGTGAAGTCCAGCGAAGTCCAGAGTGCCCAGATAGTCGAAGAAGAAGTGGTGTCTGAAATTAATCTTGTCCCACGACGAATCTAGGGACCCACCCACAGGTAAGCCCTTAAATACCCTAAGAAAATGGTTGGGATGATTCAGGGGTCCCTCCCAAAGGAGGGGCTGGACAAGGGGGAGGATACTCCCCTGTCCTTTGTCCAGTTTCATGCCAGAGCAGGAGCCAACGCCTCCCTGAACTGGCTTGAGCTGAACTATGCATGGAGGGCACCAAGTGTGCCCTGCACGCAGACTATGTGGCGCTGACAAGCGCTCCCACCCTGCCCCAATACACTAAATCCTGTCTTGGAGGTGGTCACACCTCCCTTTGACAGGATACCTATTGTTGGCTCAGCAGCAGGAGGGCAGAAACGTGTCTCTGGCTGGCAGCAGCCCTGGCTTGCTGTCCGGGTCTTGAAGACTGGTACCGGGAGCACTGAGGGCCTCCCAGAGGAGCTTTATGCTAACAAACACGACAGGGTTCGTTACAGCCAGTTTCGAGATGGTGACCGCATAATGACGCGGTGCCCCTCTATATGTCCTACGGTTGTCTCACTTACAACCGGGAGAATGGACTACATGGGCTGTAGCGGTGCTCTGCTCATGCAGGGGCATTCTTGCACTTAGAACCAAGCACCCTGCCTTCAGGATTGTAAGGCCTGCTGTAGGGGTGACTTATAGGTTTTAAGTGCAGTGACCTTAGATATAGGTAAACCTATAACTTTCGTAAGTGGTGCTAGCACCAGCTTACACAGGCTGCAATGGCAGGCCTGTAGTTACAATTTGAGTGGTCTCCCAGGGGTGGCATAATACATGCTTCAGCCCCTGGGGGACCCCTAGAGTACCTATGCCCTTGGTACCTTAGTACCATATACTAGGGACTGATAAGGTTGCACCAGTGTCCAATCTGGGATGTACCTAAGTACTTACCAAACCAATTTGGGGAGAAAGCACAGAGACTGGGGTCCTGATTAGCAGGATCCCAGTCAGACTAGTCAGAAACAGCATTACATCAAGCAAAAAGTGGGGGTAACCATGAAAGCAGATCCTACTTTCCTACAAGCACCATCACCAAGAAAGGACCATAGGGATTTCCACCGACCTTCATACATAGAGAACTCCATCACAGATTATCTCACATCTGTGCCAAATCTAACATACCCAATCCTGGTCTTTTGGACAATTCCGTGCTCCTACGATGGCTGACAAAAAGATTTCAGAGACAGAGATGGGAAGAAGCATAAAGACACTAAAGTACAAAAAGCGTCCCTTAAAAGGGCCAAACAAGACCCTCATGTCATTGGTTCACCAGTCAAGCCACTGCAAGCCCTAGATATCAATGACAAAATGGATCTAATCCTGCACAATCTCTCCTCACTACGAAAACTGACACAAAGTACCAAGGTGAACACCGACCGTTTGCAAACAGAGATCTCAGCCATGCAAAACGACTTTCAATCACTCTCTGCAAGTACTACTGTGGCCGAATCAAGAATCAGCATGTTAGAAGACGAAGGCTGGAAAGACAAAAAATTGAAACAGACCGCCACAAAGCAAATAAGCACCCTCTACAGAATCATAACGGACCTAGAACATAGGAATAGAAGAGGAAACCTACAAATCTTTGGACTGCCTGAAGGAACTGACAACCAAGCTCGCTCGTGTGTCTCTTTCCTAGAACAATGGATTCCACATAACCTGGGTATCAAATTTGAGACACCATTCGAAATCGAGAGGGCACACAGAGTACCAACCAGATTAATCCCAGGCTCCAAAACTATAAGAACTTTCGTCTTCAGGCCACTCAGATTCCAGCACTCAGAGGCTATCTTATTACACATGAGGAAAACCAAATCACTAACTTGGAATGAAAACAAGATTGGAATCTCCTCGGACTTCGCCAAAGATCTGTGTTTCGGAGGAATGGATTTCTAGCCCTGCAAAACTCCCTCACAGCCATGAACATAACCTTCTCCTCCACTGGCCCTGACAGATTTAAGATCACTAATGTGGGGAAATCTTTGATTTTTGAGGACCCCTCCGAACTACTAGCCTACATTGCAAATCAGCAACTACAAGAAATGATCTGATCGACCGGCTCAGTGAATATTCGGAGCCTACTTATGATCGTTCATTGTCCAGACAGATAAGACTCAGTTTCCTCAAACTATAGATGTCTTGCTATCTTATATGCCATATGTGTTGACATCTTACTTCTACTGATATATCAATCTACCATTGCCTGATCTGCTAATGTGTTGATCTGTTACTTAATGTAATGATTTCATAAACCCCATAAACTGATCATGAATTAACTTATAATGAATGAATGAATGAATGAATAGTATACTTGTAGAACTCACTGCCACTCCCAGACAGCATCCTGGCGCTCAGCGGCAATGAATGTGGGTACACAAACTCAGTTGATCTTGGGGGAAAATGTATCAGAGAATGAGTGAATACACAAAGCATCAGAGATGCCAAAAAGCCATGTCTTAAGCTGTTGTTTGAAGATCCTTTTTGATTCAATGAATCTCAACTCTGTAGGGAGCTGGTTCCAAGCCCTTGTACCCAAGAATTTGCGAAGGATTTTCCTCCTTCAGTTTTAAGTCTGAATGTGGGGAGTTTGAGAAGATTAGCGTGTGAGGACCTAAGAGGCTGTGTCATCGTATAGTGGGTGACTCTGGAAGTTAAGTATTTTGGCCCAGTCCTCTAAAGACTCTGAAGATGAATAAAAGAATTTTCAAATTAACCTTTTTATGCACTGGCAGTCAATGTAGTACTTTCAGGGCTGCTGATGCAGAGGAGCAATGAGAAAGTTTGAGCACCAATCTGGCCACAGAGTGTTCCACCACCTGGAGCTTCTGCAAAGTTTGGTTTGATGAACCTGCATACAGACTATTGCACTAGTTCAGTTTAGATGTTATCAATGCAAAAGCTACTGTTTTTCTGGCCAATAGGGAGAGGTATTCAAATAATGTTTTCAGTGCTTTTATGAGGCTGAAACAAGTTCCAGCTGCTGCCATAGCTTGTGGGCGAAATGACAGAGGGGCATCAAATTTTACACCAAGGTTCTTCACAAACTTGGCAGTAGGAGGTGGTGGTGGGTAGCATTGGGCCACAATAGGGCCGGGTCAAAGGAGTTGGACTTCCTAAGGAGCATGATCTTTGTTTTATCGGTGCGGCACTTGAGATGGTTTGTGTGCATCCAATGAATAACTTCAGTTAAGCAGTTTTTGAAGTTGATCTCGGAGCCAATAGAATCTTTATCCAACAACAAGAGTAATGGCATAAGATGTGGATTCAATGCCAAAAGAGGTGATCAGTGAGATCAAAGGGGCCATAAACTGACCTTCATCCCAGATACATGTAGCTACATACATAATGATCCTCTGGCTACATACTCGTACCACCTCTGTCCTGCAGCCCCCCTCTTGCTTAGTTTTATTCACAGATCTCCAAGCAATAGCACTTCTCCCTTGCACTCAGGCACCCATCACACACCCTCCTACACCATACCTCACCTTGCACATACTTCGCCAGTCATACAGACGTAATACTATTCCACTCCTGTAAGGACACTCCTGCCCGTATTATGACATTAGGGGCAAAACCTTCATCAATTCCTCTCAATGGCACTCACCATGCTAACTTTCAAACTATTTAGCTTTTCTCCCACTCACAAGGGCTTGTAACACATCAATCAGCCCCCACAAACCTAAGAGTGAGTTCAATGACCGTTCAAATTTAACTAAACACCTTCAGTGTTTTTAAGATTAATTTAGGTTTATTATGAATGTTCCATGACTGCTTTTAACAGTTTGCCTTGTATGATATGTCTCTCCTGATATGTCCATAACAGCAATTTCTGGTTCCTCCACACTGATAATGACTGATGGTTGAACTAGCTGATGTATGCGAGCCCAAGGTGAGCGTTATTAATGAAAAGTGTTATCAATTAAATTATGTTTTAATGTGCTTTTTTCAAGCTTATCCCTCTCCTACTATGATACTCATCCTGGATGCTCAAATGTTTAAAATGTTTGCCTATACCTCAGTTATATAGAGGCAGTTGACCACACAGTCCGCCTAGACACCCAGACAACCTACTAACATATGGAAACCTAATAGCTACCTACTACTTGATCTCTCTCCAACCCCTGTCTCCTCCCTTTGCTGTAATATTTCCCTTTCTCTTGCAGCTTTCACAAGGTGACTCCGTGGCTACCACCTTTCCTTCTTGGGATGGGAAATTGGGATTTCTATTTATGTATCTTTTTTGCTTTCTTTCTCTCTCTCCTATTCCTTTTTCTCTCTCTCTCTCTTCCCCTCCCCTCTTCCCCCTTCCCCGATGGGATATCCCAAGTATAATAGTTCAGTTACCGCCAATCCTCGGTATCTCATAACGTCCAGTTATAGGGCATTTACCCGTTGTCCCACAGACACTCCCAGCATTAACCGAGTATCTCACATCACATACCATGCCTAGTAACACTCTCAAGACTTTATCACTTAACACAAAGGGGCGTAACCACTCGGTCAAAAGAAGGAAAAATATAGAATATTGTTATAAACTGAGAGGGAATATTCTCCTGCTTCAAGAGATCAGAATAGATAAGGATATTGCCCATTGCCCAATACCTCCTAAACAACTGATACTCAGAACTGGCTTGCTCCCCTGACTCCGATAAGAAGAATGGAGTTGTTAATGTCTTTGCCAGATCCACAGGCTTTAAAGTAATTAAGAGCATACATGACACAGAAGGGAGATTGGTAATTTCTCAAATCGCCAAGGATTAGCTGGAGATCTTTATTGTCAACATTTATGTGCTAACCACAGACTCTCCCATATTCTGGATAGAGCTAAAAAAAAGGCATAATGATATCCCAAATTGTTCAAATATTCTTATAGGTGGGGACTTTAACCTACCAATGGACTTAGTGCTAGATCAATTATCCCCTTGCAAACGTACACCAGGAAAATCCCATACGCAAATGAAAAACGTATGCACTGCTCACAAACTTACCGAGATATGGAGGCTTTTCAACCCTACAGGTAGCGAGTTCACTTTCTGCTCAAATCCACATAGTTCCTATTCAAGAATTGACTATATCCTTACTGATCAAAAACTGTCCCCTTTCTGCTCCAACGCCAGGATCGAACCTATCATTATTTCATATCACGCCTGCATTTCAGTAGACTTTACAGTAAACAACATTCAGAACCCTGACAGAATATGGAATCTCAATGACACCCTACTTAATGACTCCACTTCCAGGGATGAAATATACTCTGCAATTGTTAGCTATTTCAAAGAAAATGCCTCCCGGAACATATCTCCAGAAATCCTCTGGGAAGCAATGAAAGCTACAATCAGGGGTAGAATGATTAGTATCATGACCAACAAAAATAAAATAGCCATCAATACTCTGTAGGAACTTGATACTAAAGTTAAGCAACTTAAACGCCTCCTAGTCTCCAAACATTCAACTGACACAATCAGTAAACCCTCACTTACCAATATAATAAACTAATAAGCGAGAGAGCTCTTATATGGCTAAGCACCAGCAAAGCAAAAATTTGACATTGATTCGAACAAGGCACAGAAATTCATTGCCCACTATCTTAAAATAAAAACCCTGAGATCCTCAATTGTTTCAATCAGAACAAATCAGGGAAAACAGTAACAGAAACTAGGAAAAAGCTAGCTGTTTTGCACAGTACTATAAAGACCTCTACAATCCTAATTGGCAACCAGATATTATGGTCTGTGAAAAATTCCTCTGTGAAAAAAAGCTACCCACAATTAAAAAAGCAGACCAATTTGCCCTGAACTAACCTTTTGAAACAGAAGATATAGATAAGATGATCAAACACTTAGGTCCTGATTACGAGATTTTGGCAAAGCGGTGGCGCGCCTGTGCAAACCGCTGTGCCACCGCTCCGCCAAAGCTCGCACCACCTGCGTGCCAGATTCCGACTTTTTCATAGTCTGGCAAGTAAGCGGCATGGCGGTCACATGGCAGTGCCTCTTTTAAAGGTGGCGGTGCCATTAAAAAAGGCACAGCAATGGGACCGCACTACAAGGTTCCTGCACGGCATAGACTCGAAAGTCCATGCCATGCAGGAAACTATGTGCATGCTCACAGGGAGCACATATTATGCCCCCCTGTGTGCAACCACATATGTTTGAGGCACATGGGGGGCTGTAGGGCCCCCTTTGTTTCCTCTCTGCCAGGGTTTTAATGGTGGTGGAACCGCCATGAAAAGCCTGGCTGAGAGGAAACTCATATTATGCTTGGAGGGACCGTGGCAGTCTCTCCAAGCATATTGCGGCCTCTGACGGCTGCCCCTACGCCAGGGAACAGCAGTTCCTTGGCAGAGCCGGCAGTACCAGGGCGGTGTGACTGCCCGAGTCGCTTGTAATCGGGTAGTTGGATCACCAGTGCAGTGGTGGCTGGACCTCCTACCGCTGCACCACCACGAGTCTGGTGGTCCTCGGACCACTAGAATCGTAATAGGGCCCTTAACAAGAAAGCCTCTGGCCCAGATAGCTTCATAGGCCTCTTTCCAACCACTACTAACCCCACATCTAATATCCCTCTTCCACTTTTATGCGTCCACAGGCACAACTGAGCTGAACTTTACAGAGGCCATAATAACAGTTATCCATATTGACAATAAAGACTGTCTAGGCACAACAAATTATAGACCACTTTCCCTACTCAATGTAGAATGCAAATTATATGCAAAAATTCTGACCTCAAGATTAGAAAAGTTACTCCCATCAATAATACATCCCTTCCAAACCGGCTTTATAGAAGGAAGACTAACCTCCGATAACACAAGGCTCTGCATGCATGTCCTAGAAAGAGCTTCCTTACTCCACTCCCCGGTGATGGTGATGGCGATGGCCTTAGACGCTGAAAAGGCCTTTGACAAGGTGTCTTGGCCCTTCCTAAGATCGATAATCTGCAAATTCAACCTAGGCCTCTCACTCGAGCAGATAGTTTTCGTGCTATATGACAACCCCTCAGACAGTGTCAAAGTAAATGGTTCTCTCTCTGAGAAATTCAAACTATTCCAAGGTACGAGGCAAGGATGACCCCTCTCATCATTACTCTTTCTCTTAGTTATAGAACCGCTTCTCTCCGAGTTATGGCACAAACCTACCATCAAACGCATCCCATTTGGCTCCACAACTCACAAGGTGGCACCTTTTGCTGATGATGTCCTCATCTTCTTGGATGATGTGGAATCTGCCATTCTGGAAATCCTGGTTCTAATCAATGCCTACTCTAAAGCTTTGGGTTACTCACTAACCAAAGGCAAAACAAAGGTCTTCCCTCTCAATCCTATGTGTACCCCTGCAACTCTCGGAAACTGAAACCTCAAATGGCAAAACCACCACCTTAAATACTTGGGTCTACAACTAGGCAAATCACTGCCAGAGTCTCGTACACACATTGAGAACACGCTCCTCAAAAAATACAAGACCTCATAGAGACTTGGTTGCCCAAAAATATGACTTGGTGGGGGAGATTAGAATGTACTAACATGCTAATAGCCCCACAGGCGAACTTCATAATCAGCATGTTCCCTCTACATATCCCAGATACCTTTTACAAACTTCTCAACAAGTCCATTACCTAATTTATTTGGCACTGTAAAAGACCCCAAATCGCAAGTAAGATCTTATTACTAAACAAAGAGAAAGGTGGAGTGGGTCTCCCCAGCTTTAGCAAACTTCAAATGGCATTCATTCTCAATCTATACATTTGTTCCACCCAAATCCACTACTCCCCCTACCCATATTGCCAGAAATTGAGAAAGAGCTCTTTCACCCCGCTGGCCACTATTTCGACAACAAAACATTTGAGTTACTACTTGCATTAGGAGTCAAAACAATCCTTTGCAATTGGAAATACTTTAAATCCATTTCTTACCTCATTTTGTGGGGCTGGGTCTGCTTCCTCAGAAGTGCGGCTAAATCTATCCTCAATCAAAACTTTAACCTTAACAAATCCAGATTGCTTTGGCTACCCCTGGAAGCTTACACACAATACTCCACTCCCTCAGATTAGGCTGCTGACCCCCGAACCCCTGACTAAACACACCTTTTTCTCTCCTCTGGATACATGGGATATCCCACTCACCCCCTCTCGTCACACATCACTCTCTATCCCTCTCTCTCTCTCCTTTTCTCTCTCCACTCCTTTTTCATGAAACTCAGACCTCCTTATGTTCATGTTAGTTAATGTGGCAGCTTTACTAATCAGGTATGTCAATGTCCTGTCGCACTTCATGAATTTTTACTGCCCTTGCATACTTTGTCATCACACCTTCTGATATGAAGCTAATAAATGGACTTTTCAGTGGACTTGATGATAACATACAAAATTAATTGTGCAACCTTTGCTTCTCATCTGTACTATTTTGTTGATCGTATTTTTGTTTCTTACTGCTGAATTTTTTATTACATCATTTCTAATAAAATGTTAAAAACAAAATTAAAACTTATGTTGGCATGTCTACAATTCTTAGCAAAATAGCAGGGATCTTTTGTTTTTTTACTGATAACACAGTAAACTTATTTTACCTCCTAAACATTTTAAAGACTACATTTGTTTTGCAGGTAAACAGAGCTAATCTTGCTTACAGTATTTTCATACCACAATTCAGAATATGGCAGGTAACCTATGAATGACAAAACTGAACACATAGCTTTCACAGACTCTGACCTCCGGCGTCATCTGAATCTTGATAATCGCAATGTGGCATCTGAAGAGTATAATCTGATTACCCTTACAATTATAGTTTTCTTTTGTGGCATTTGGGGACTAGAGGGAACCTTGCAATGCCAGTGCCTGGGCTGACTCCCATTCATTAATGCGTTCATCTTGTGGAAACAAAGACTGGCTCATTGTATGGCTGCCACTAGCTCTTTCATTGTACATGGTGGCCATCTGAGGTGAGCGACAGTCAGCTTGGGTGTGTTTTGGGCATCACTTCTCCCATGCTCTGCCGCACGCATAATAGATTATTAAATGACAAGGGTCTTTCATTTCATTGTAAGGAATTTACAGTGCATGGATTACAGTGGAAGTGCTGCATGGATGGACTGATACACCTCATTGTAAGGGACAGAGAGAGGAAGCAGTAATGTAAAGTAAAGAAAGGACAAATTATGTGGGCACATCAATCTAAATCAAATAAATGTAGAGGCAAAAGGTTGAAAGATATAAAGAAAAGCAATGTATGAAAAAAAGAAAAACCTTATACCTTGTTTTCATGATTTAACCCCAACATTAGCCCCATTGTTGGAAATGGGGGTCTCTAGTTGGCAATGGTTTGCACCTTTGTCCAAGTAGGGAGCCTTATTCCTAGTCAGGATAAGGGGGATACACTTCTAGAATAACCCCTGCTTACCCCCTTGGAAGCTTGGCACGAGCAGACAGACTTATCTCAGGAGCAGTGTGTAAAGCATTTGTGTACACATACAGTAATACAGTGAAAACACTACAAATGGACACCACACCAGTTTACAAAAATACGTAATCTTTATCTTAACCAAAAAAGACCAAAACGACAAAAATCCACAATACAGTAATTAAAATGTAATCCTTAGAAGGCAAAAACTGTTCTGTCCATAGCAAACTATAGATGCAACACTTTCAACACAAAGTACCTTAGATGTGTCACAATCATAAACAAAAACAGCTGCAAGGAAGGTGATGCGTCAGTTCCTTATGCGCAGGGAAGGTGATGCGTCGGTTCCTTACTCCAGCGGAGGTGATGCGTCGGCTCCTTACTGCCATACAGGGGAGTTGATGTGTCGGTTCCTTACTGAAGCGGAGGTGATGTGTTGTTTCTTACTGTGCGGGGAGGTGATGCGTCATTTTCTTACTGCGGCCCTGGCATTGATGTAGACTTGGGTCCCTGGTATGGTGCGTGAGGATTGGGATGTGTTAGTTCTCAATGCAGCGGCAACAGCGCTGCATTGATCTCTCCAGCCGCAGTCCCACGATGCGTTGGTTTTTCAGCCTCACAGCAGGCCCTGCGTCGAAATCGGTGCAGTGATCTCGGACTTCGGAGATCGCGGCACGGGTTTGGTGTGCGGAGATTTCTCCAGCCGCGGGCAGGCGCTGCGTCTGTTTCTTCAGCAGCACAGCAGTGATGCATCGGAAACGCGTGCGGATGCGTCATGCTTCTCGTTGTTGCGTCTCTTTTCCAGCTCCCAACAGCAGGAAAAACCTCCAGAGGCCCAACTCAGCAACAGGTACCTCTTGGCAGGCCAGAACTCCCAGGAGGGAGGTTCAGGGAAGCTGGTGGTGAAGTTTTTGTGTCCCTGACACTTCAGAACAGGAGGCAAGCTCTACTTTAAGCCCTTGGAGATCTTCTTCAAGAAGGATACACAACACACGGCAAAGTATTTGTCCTTTCCTTGGCAGAAGCAGCCACTGCAAGCCAACCCCAGACAACACACAGCAAAGGCTCAGTACTTCTCCTTCAGCTTTCCCAGCTTTTCTCCTTGGCAGAGGTTCCTCTTGAGTCCAGAAGTAATCTATAGTTCTGGGGTCTGGGCCTCAATTTTTATACAGCATTTGCCTTTGTTCTCTGGTAGCAGAGAGGCTCGGTGCTCAGTCAAAACCAGTTTTGTCCTCTCTGGTCCAGCTTCCCGGCAGGAGGTGGAGACAGCATTGTGTAAAGCAAATCAGGCCCATTCAGGTGAAAGGAAATCTCCTCCCTCTACTCTAAATGCAGCCCAGGTTTATTCAGCCCAGCCCTGACTCACCCAGGAAAGGCAGGACACACCTCAACCCCCCAGTGGCTGTCTACAGTGAATGCACATCCCCAGCCCCTGTCACTCCATAGCCAGACAGTCAATCCACAAACCAGCAGAGGCACACAGGATGGCTAAGCAAGAAAATACCTACTTTCTAAAAGTAGTATTTTCAAACACCGAATGTAAAAATCATCCTTACTAAAAGATGCATCTTTAGATTCTGAGTTCAGGCATACTAAACCTCACCTTCCTATCTTGTCCCAATGGAAAGTTATATTTCTAAGATGTTATAAATAAACTCCCATTCTATCCGATGGGACAGATAGCCTTTCAATAGTGAAAAACAAAATTCACTGTAGTTCACTATCAGGACATGTTACACACATCAGGACATGTCCTACCTTTCACATACACTGCACCCTGCCCACAGGGGTACCTTGGGCCTACCTTAAGGGTGACATCACATGTAAGAAAAGGGAAGGTTAGGGCCTGGCAAGTGGGTGCACTTGCCAGGTCAACATGGCAGTACCAAACTGTGCACAGACACTACAGTGGCAGGTCTGAGAACCTTTTGCAAGGCTACTTGTGTGGGTGGCACAATCAGTGCTGCAGGCCCACTAGCAACATTTGAATTACAGGTCCTGGGCACACATAGTGCACTGTACTAGGGACTTAGTAGTAAGTAAAAAAAGCCAATCATGGAAACACCAATTCATATTCACAATTTACATAGGGAGCACTTGCACTTTGGCACTGATCAGCAGTGGCAAAGTGCCAAAAGCACCTAGACCAGCAAAAGCGAAGTCCAGCACACAGCAAAAACACAGGAGGCAGAGGCAAAAATCCAGGGGAAAACCACGACAAGGATGCCAAGTATAACACCCATCATCTATGTTAGAGGAAATCTTTATGAAACAGATGTTTAAAAACATGTGATGTTTTTAAGGATGCATTTAGCATCTTCATGTCTGGGGTCATGGTAGAAAGTCATGTACATCTGCATTTGGCAACCGTTGTTGATTTATGACCCTCTCCACTCAGAAAAAAGCAAAAAGATTAATATTGTTTATTAACAAATTATTTCAAAACTCATTTCAGCATAACCAATAAGATTTTTCAATTCATATCACCAACACATTGCAAATGTAATGTCACTATAAATCTTTGTTGTTTTATGTATAATACACCACTAGTAAGTTGAATCAGACTGAATAACAGATTTAGGGCCAGATGAACGACGTTGGAAATAGCGCCTCGCAAATTGCAAGTTTTTTGCGACTCGCAATTTGCGAGCCGCTATTTCCAATGTACAACAGTGTTTTTCACACTGTTAGCGATTCCCAATGGGGTCGCAAATAGAGAGGCTCATGAATAATAATGATTAACAACCATGAGCCTCTCGCAATTTGTGACCCCATTGGGAATGGCAGACCCTCCCAGGTATGGTGGCCTGCTGGGCTCAGCAGACCACCATGTCTGGGACTGCTTTTAAAAAAAGCAGTTTTTTAAAAAAATGCAGCCCGTTTTCCTTAAAGGAAAATGGGATGCATTTAAAAAGAAAAAATGAAACATTTTCGTTTCATTTTTAAGGGCAGGTAGTGGTCCCTGGGACCACTGCCTGCCCTTAAAAATTATTTTCCCCTGCATTTGCAAAGGAGAAGGGGTCCCCTGGGGACCCCTTCCCTTTTGCGACCCCATTACCACCCTTCCCTTTTGCGACCCCATTACCACCCCTTCCCTTTTGTGACCCCATTACCACCCTTGCAGAGGGTGGTAATTTGCGAGTGTTTTGCGCCCACAATTGCGGACGCAAAACATTCTTACATAGGGTTGCGCTCGCTATTAGGAAGGGAACGCCCCTTCCTAATAGTGAGTCGCAAAACCCTATTTTGCGAGTCGCAAAAAATTGCGACTCACAAAATAGGGTTTGTACATTCCCCATGCTGTTTTTGCAGTGCAAATGGGTTCACAAACCCGTTTGCGCATGCAAAAATGGTCGTACATCTGGCCCTTACTGTGACAGAGTGTTAAAAATAAGTGCCACTGTGCAATCCTGTACCTTTTAGAAAACTGGAAACCTAATCAAACAGACTATAGTTTGAAATGTTTACTTAATGGCAAAATACTATTACCATGTATTAAAATAAACTTTTGCACTCATAATAGTGTTTTTCTTTTCATTTGAGAATGCACGTATACATTCTAGCTAAAATAAATGTTGTCATCCCTTACAACTTCAAAACATTTGCTAGCTTCAATTAAAATAATCTTGAGCTAATCTCTTCACATTCAATCGACCACAACATGGACTTTAGGATTAAAAGCAATTAATTAATTGTGAATACACTACAAAAATTTAAATACAAATGTCCATGTTTTCAAACAAAAGAAGGACTTTTCTTTATGGCACAAACCATGTTTTAAATCTAAAATAAACAAACAACAGATCTCTAAGTAAACTTGTCTGAATTCTACAATAGACTATATTACATTACATGTTAGATACCAAAGCTATTCGGATTGCATGTATTTTAATAACATTCAGCCTGAAAATATTTTCTATCTAAAGAAGAGTTTAATGGTCTTATTTTGGTAGCATATGTAATGATTTTGCACACTATTGAAAATGTGTGCCTTTGTATGAATCTTAGGGGCCGATTCCGATCTCAGCCGGTAGGGCTCCGAATCGGATTCGGCTGAACCAGATCCGATTCGGAGCCCTATTGCCCGACCGATTCGTACGCGCGTCCGGGCGAGCGAGTACGATGCGAAATCGCCAACCGACTCGTCCGGGCGTCCCGACCGCTCCGACCGACTCGTTCCCGGGTCTAACCGCACCGACGACTCGCTCGGACTCGACTCGCACCGCGCAATGGAGACGTTCCCCGGCCGGGTAAGCATACGATGCGCGCCGCGAGCAGTCCGACCGAGCCGCGCACTCCGGCTCGAAAGAGCAGTCGGAGCCGTACTTTGGGGGTCCGTGTCGGACCCCCTGTACGCGTGGCCGCGCGAGTCGCACACAGGGGGACCCATGGGTCCCCCTACCTGTGCGTGTACGGCGCGAGTCGCTTTGCTGCGTACACGCTGTAGGGGGCGCCCTTGTCCGCCTCGCACCCATTGAGTCAATGGGAGCCTGCGTACGCGTTGTACGACAGGCTCCCATTGACTTCAATGGGAGTCCGACCGACTCGAGTCCGATGGCATACGTGCGCATCGTACTCGTTCGGTCGGGCTGCACGGGTCCGATTCGGTCGGAAATCTCTCCGGGTCCGGCTCGGTCGGAGAGATTTCCGGCCCGAATCGGAATCGGCCCCTATGTGTGTATGTAGCTTGATTAAGGAGCAGTGTGCCCCCTTTTGGAAAAGTTCAGCAAGTCACATAATAACGTTATAGTATGTATCACAGGATAACACATGCCATTTCCTTATTTTATTCTAAATCACACTTTGTTTCAAATAGGTAAAATGAATAATTTTCTTCGACACAATGAATACAATTTAAAAACTCCATTGAAAATATCCCAATTTCAGAGGTTTTAGGATTCTGATCTATAGTAGACTGACTGTCTTTCTTTTAGCAGAGTTGTCCAACTAATCTTCACACCAGCATACTATGTAATTTACCCTATGTTTTCCCATGTGAAAACAATACATACACAGAAGATTTTGAGCTATATTAAACTCTTGTCAATGGTTGTTTTTCAGTGGTGGGATTTCTTGGATCATCTGTCAGGAATCTTGTTTCACCGCAATGTATATTTGTAATGGCAGAAACCGGAAAGTTTTAATTTTAGAACCAGGTTTGCCAGGATGTAAGAAAGCAAGGACACCTAGAGAAGATCAAGCAAGGCTGGAAAAATTATCATAAAAACTCTTCCGCCATGAATTTCCTCCCTTTTTTAATGCAATTATTTTGCTTAGTTATTCATTCTCTGCTATGAAGCCTCTTTCAACTTTGAATGTTTCAAAGGAATTTGACAGTAGAAAATTATAATATTTGAAGTAGTAACTTACACTCATTACTTTGTTTCCACTCCCTTTTTTAGGGGGTGAAGACATGTAAGTCTACACTTTTGAGTAACTTTACACTCAGATTTTGTGAATGGTCCAGATTAGTAAATGTAATCAAAGGTGTAAGAGTAAATTACACATGTAAATTACTTACAAGTGTAAGTTACCATTGTGAATAGCTCCCATAAAGTTTTAATCTTAATATCGTCTTTGGCAACTGTCTCTTCTACCTTTTATACACCTATGCTATCTAGCTCTTCTGAAGTGCACTTTGAAATAATATGAAAACAGCCTGGTTCTTTAATATATCCTGTGAAAAACATTACAAATTCTAGAAATTTAAACAATTTTCCCTGATATTGCATGGATTACCTCTTTTGACGAACAGAGAAGGCTAGTTTTTAGTTTTTATGTAAAAGTTGGTCATTTACCCAAACACCCTTTCATTCCCATTCACTCAGAGCCCTGAAGCCATCCCATTTCATGCAGATCTTTAAGCTTTCTTCACCATGGTGCATAACTTTAACCTAATGCCCCCACAGTCTTAAATCTGCTTTTTTCCCTAAGAGTGTAAGGCTGTGAAATTTAGCTGCATATCAGCCTCATGGCCCATGGCATGCATGCGGGGGGCACATGGTGTGCCCCCCTGTGTGCATGCACACCCAGTTCCTGCACAGCATGGGATTAACAGTGCATGCCGTGCAGAAGCCTGCTTTGGCGTTCCCATTATAGTGCCTTTTTGAAAGGTACCGCTGTGGGAACGAGAAAGGAGCACCTGCAAGACTATAAGGAAGCTCATAACCTGGCGGGCTGTCGGCGGTCGAGTTTGGTGGTGTGGGAGCAGGGCAGTGGCGTGTCACCCCTCTCCTGCACCGCCAAACTCATAATCAGGCCCTAAGTGGGTTCACTGACACAACATAGATGTAATAAATATCGATTGTAAAAAATATCGAGTAAAAAATATAGACAACAAAAATATCGACTCCTATACTGAAACAGGTAAGTACAATAATATCGACTAAAAAATATCGATGTAAAAAATATAGATGTATAAAATATTGACTTTTATATAAATATAAAATAAAATAATATATATTAAATATATTAAATATTAAATTAAATTTTAACAAAATAAAATAAATGTAATATATATTTTAATAAAATATCACAAATAAACATAATTAAAAAAAGATAAACACACAGACATAATTAATTATACATATATATTTACTTTAAAACAATTAATAAACTATTATTTTTAATCTATGTTAAAAGTTAAAAATTATATAAAAAATAAAAATATATATCAATGATTTAAAATATAAAAAAACAAAAATTTATAATAAATTAAAACAATAAACTATTGAAAAATATTGAAACTTAAATTTCACAATACAGTCAGTGCAACAGTAGGGAAAGTGTTGGATAGCGGAGGGGTAAAAATAACTATTCCCACTCCAGTGAGTGCAACAGTAGGGAAAGTGTTGGATAGCGGAGGGGTAAAAATTACTATTCCCACTCCAGTGAGAGCAACACTGGGGAAAGTGTTGGATAGGGGAGGGGCAAAAATTACTATTCCCACTCCAGTGAGTGCAACAGTAGGGAAGGTTTTGGATAGCGGAGGGGTAAAATTTACTATTCCCACTCCAGTAAGTGCAACAGTAGGGAAAGTGTTTGATAGCTGAGGGGTAAAAATCTTTATACCCACTCCGGTGACTGCAACAGTAGGGAAAGTGTTGGATAGCGGAGGGGTGAAAATTACTATTCCCACTCCAGTGAGGGCAACAGTAGGGAAAGAGTTGGATGGCGGAGCGGTAAAAATTACTATTCCAACTCCCGTGAGTGCAACAGTAGGGAAAGTGTTGGATAGCGGAGAGGTAAAATTTACTATTGCCACTCCAGTGAGTGCAACAGTAGGGAAAGTGTTGGATAGCGGAGGGGTAAAATTTACTATTCCCACTCCAGTGTGTGCAACAGTAGGGAAAGTGTTGGAGAGCGGAGGGGTAAAATGTACTATTCCCACTCCAGTGAGTGCAACAGTAGGGAAAGTGTTGGATAGCGGAGAGGCAAAAACTACTATTCACACTCCAACAGTTAAAAAAATATATATATTAAAAATTAAGAAAAATTATACAAATAAATAAATAATATTTTAAAAATTAAAAGAAAATATATTAAATATATATTTTAAAAAACCTATTATAATATTCATTACATATAACAAATACCTACAAATATTATATAAAATTAAATATTAAATATATTTTTTTTTAAATTCTTCTAAACTAGCAAATGTTTACAAACAAAAACATGAATTAATACATAAATGTATTTATTTTATTTTCTACCCTTTAACACCACACCAATAACCACACACTTCAACATTGTAATTTAAATTTACTTCCATAATTAACATAATTAATAATCAATTCAGAAAATATTATTTAAAAAAACGAATAAACATTAATTAACTACACACACTTTAACATTATAATGTCCATAGCACACACCTAAATTAAACTATAAAGTAATAAAACACAATTAAAACTTATTTTTAAATTAAAAACTATTACTATTAACAACTAATTATAAAGTAATTAAAATGTATTTAATACCCACCCTTTACCCCTTTAAAAGTAAAAACAACACACAAACAAATAAACAGTTACCCAAAATAAATATCAAATAATTAACAATAAAAAAACTATATATTAATAAAACACAAATTACTTCCCATCCATTACCCCTATAAACACCACAACACACAGCTAAAATTAATTACACAATTACCATAATAAATTTATAATTAATTTAACTAATAACAATTAACAAATAATTATTAATAAAAAAAAGAAACTACTTAACACACTTTACCTCTATACACCCCAACATACACACCTAACATTAATTACACAATTACCATAACTAATTACAAATGAATTATTTAAAATTAATTAACAACCAATTATTAATTCATCAATTAAAAATAAATTACTTCCCACCCTTTACACCTATAAACACCAAAACACACACCTAAAATTAATTACACAATTACCATAATTAAGTAAAAATTAAATAATTATTATTAATTAAAAACAAATTATTAATTAATTAATAATAAATTACTTTACACATTTAACACTATAACTTCTCAATTAAACAAATATGAATAAATCAAAATAATCAATTAATTTAATATAATTAAATTACTTCCCACCCTGTTCCCCTATAAACCCCCAGCCTGCTAAAGAACTAAAAACACAAAATTCAAATAAAAAAAGTTAATAACTACTAAAAATGTAACACATATATTAAAAATACAAGCAATTCTTCGACAAAAACCATACATCACATACATTTAAAACATGTACTAAAATACATAACACTATTTAAAAAATCGATAGTTTTAACAACTATATTTTTACTTACCTTAAGTAGATATTCTTGACCATGATATTCTTGCTGTCGATATTCCTGAACCACAATATTTCTGACTCAATATTTGTGCAACTCGATATTTTAAACTCAATATTTTTCTGCACACCCCTAAGTGGTTAAGCTTGTGATAATGGTTTTTAAGCAACATCGGAGACATTGAAATAGAAATAGGCATTGGAGTAGCCTCATCATCGTAATTAATTTTTGCAACAAAACAACGAGAAAAGGATATTTTACTAAGGTTTAAAGACCTTCTATGTTTTTGACAGAACACCCTCATAATTAGGATTCTACATAGCTTAAGCTTGTCCTTTGACATGAATCCGTTGCATTTCTTCAATTAGGTCAACTTCCTGATTTGTTGATTTTAAAACCTGAAGTGGTGGAAAATTATTCAATCACACAAAAGGGAGAGTTACCCATATATGCCAAAAGGGAAGAGTTATAGTGTCATAAATCAAAAATATTTGCCTCTTGTGCTCATTCTTATTTAAAATCGTTCCTCAATATGTAAAACACTTCTTTTATGAATGCAGTTCTAACATCTAGGTCAACATAAAATCACTTTCTGTCTCCCTATAGTTAAAAAACGATGCCATTTATTAAACATAAAAAAAAATCATATTACACATTACAAAACCTGTTTTCACAATGCTAAAAATATTTTTACATAAATCTCATATTCCAAAACACAACTTATTAGATATTCATATTGCACACAAAATCATTCACAAATTCCTGCTGACCTGGCATTTTGGTGGATTTAGATATGGTCCATACCACCTTCATCAGGACATATTGATAATAACAGTAACTATAAGAGACAGAAAAAATATAATTATTTTTCATTATGTTTGATCATTAATCACTCATTCATTAAAACACATTTTCAATATCGAACAGCTAAATACAGATAGAATGTCTCTATACATTTTTTACTAAACACAATCATTGTTTGTTACTATCAATAATATCCACCAATTAGGCACACATTATCACGGAGTAACGAACCTTCTTAATAACGATACATGAGGTAGACCACCACAACCGTCTTATTCTCTACAAGTGTTCATCAAAGTCTTTTTGGTCAAAATGTACCTAAGCGACATAATATCAATAAATGCTGTGTTCTCACATTGACTAGGGAGTAATATAGTATCTCCTAGTTCATTTCTCTAGATTGTTTTCCTAACTGACCTAGATGTTAGAACTGTATTCACAGAATGAATGTTTTTACATATTGAAGAATGATTTAATACAAGAATGTGTTAACAACTACAGGAGACATCCGTAGTCCCAGTGGAGACCTGGGTAAATATGGTAACCTATACCAATGTCTCAACGGGAATCAATAAATGTATATTATAATTACATTATTTCTTTAAGTTTATCCCCTAATTGATACCCGTTGAGACATCGTTTTAGGTTACCTTAGTACAAGAATGAGCACAAGAGGGAAATATATTTGTTTATGGAAAATTATTCACTTACTTTAAATGCATTTTCTAAATTATGCTGAGCAGGGAAGAGAAAAGAGTTACATTGCCTATGTATATCAACAATCTTTGGTCCAGATGTACAAAAGAATTTTGAGGTTTTAAACCATGTGATTTGAAAAATCACAGGATTTGCAACTGTAAAATAGGGCATACTTAATGGTGGCTGACAAAAGGCACACCAAAGGCAAGCCCATACACACCTGTCAGCGCCTGGACTGTGCCCAGCACCAGGAACCCTGGTCCTACTGTGCCCCAGCTCTACCCTGCACACTCAACCCCAGTCACCATACCATGTTATACAATACGGAAGGAGCCTTCACTTGCACCAACTGCTGCTTCACCAGCACCTTCACACCAACTTCTCCCACACCCACTACGACCCTACTGACAACACCTAACACCCCACATGCTCAGGCACACACAAACCAAAACCTATCCATGCTCTGCCTTGTTATTATGTAAGCTTCTCAACACCCGCTCACTCTGCAAACCAGCCATGAAAATTTGAGACCTTCTGGCAGACACCGCCACAGACCTTCTTTTCATCACTAAAGCATAGCTGGCCGCAGCATCAACACCATCCATTACTGCAGCCATCCCTGCCGGCTACAAGATTGTCAGACACGGCCACCAACACAGACCTGGAGGAGGAATCAACATCATTCTCAAAGACAACATCAGCGGCACAAAAACCACAGGAACTGACACCGACTACACGGAGGAATTCAAACTGCAAATCATAACCAACTTCGCCCTGGGCAGAAACCCTGATCTAACTGCCTCAAGGGACCTGAGTCAACTTCACTAACAGCATCTCGGGCTTTGCCTTCCCACTTACCATTGATTCCAGTACCTACATTCCCTTAGGAGACTTACATTTCCTGACTGACCTCAACTTAGCCACACTGCTCCAAAGCCTCGGAAACCTCAGACTCACCCAACACATTTCAATGCTCACCATGCCACAGAATGCTTCCTGGATGGAGTTTTCTCCTTTTTTATCAGCATCATGATCAACACACCCACTCTCGTCACCCAGGCTGATCATACCATCGTCAACCTCTCAACCTCTCTGTTGACAATGGACATTCCCCACCACAAAACAACTACCACAACAGGCCCAGACCACCACCAAAGGAACAACATATCTGACGCAGATGAGGTGTCAGCCCTCCACAATAACCAACCAGAACAAACAGGCCAACTATCCATTGACATAAACAGCTTTAATGACTGGATCACTACCTGCACCATTACCCTGGCCCTCGGACAAGAAGCCAACTAACAAGAACACAAATGCAAACCAGCTGGTACACAAAGAACTGAGAATGATCAAACTACACTCAAACAACTAGAATGGAGGTGGTGGACGGGCCAGAAATAAGTAGACAAGGCTGTGTTCAAATCCAGCCACAGACACCACTACCAGGAAATCCGGAACACCAAGCGGAAGGCCCTACCCAAATATATCAACTGCTCGAACAGCAGCAAAGAAATTTCACAATCATCAAGAGCTTCACTGAACCAGCAGCAACTGCCAGCAAATTTCACCCCAACCCAGGAACTGTGCAATGACCTCTCACACTTATTCTGCAGCAAAATCACAGCCATTTCCAGCAACTTAGACTCAGAACCAGACACTATCAGCCATGCATTAAGTCTTCTGATACTGGACAAATCAACACCTGGACCACATGGAACACCATCACTACAGAAGCAACCACAACAATTATGAAGCCCTTCCACTCCTAGGCATTGCCAGACCCAACACTCTTTCAAAAAAGGCTCATCCCCCATCAGAGAAGAACTCACCCCCATTCTCAATATTTCCATCAACACAGCCACCTTCTGGAGAGCCTGGAAACATGCAGAAGTCAACACCCTCCAGAAACAGCCACCAACAGACTCAATGAATCTTGTGAACTACCGACTGATCTCTCTCCTACCATACCCAGTCAAGGACCTGGAAAAGCCATCAATGGACGCCTCACAAACCACCTCACCAACCCCAATATCTTCGACACCACACAATCAGGATTCAGACTAAACCGGTACAGAGACAGTGCTCATCTCAACAACAGTTGACATCGAAATGAACCTCGAGAGACCACCCTCATCCTACTTGATCTCTCAGCAGCCTTCAGCACAGTATCCTATCACAACCTGATCAAATGGTTTCACAAGGCAGACTTCTAAGGACCCGTCCTTCAATAGATCTGCCCCTTCCTCTCTGGAAATACCCAAAGAGCCAGCTTGTCATCATACTCTTCAAAGGCCCAGGAACTCACCTGCAGAGTCCCCCAAGGTTCCTTGCTCAGTCAGACCCTCTTCAGCATCTATAGGACCCCGCTGGCAAACGTCATCAGCGCACACATCATCAATATTACCTCCGCCATTGACATGCGATTCATACTGTCCCTCGTGGACAGAACACCCAGCACCAGGAGCAACTTCAGATTGTGCATGACCGAAGTGGTCACCTGGATGAAGTCCACTGCCTCAAGCTGAACACGGACAAGACCAAAGTGGTTATTTTTGGAAAAGTTGCCTCACAGTGGAAATCTTCCTGGTGACCTGTAGACCCCGGACCTGCTCCCTCTCCCACCAGACGAGCATGAAACCTCTGGATCATTATCAACAACAAGCTGGACATGTCTGCCCAGGTTAGCAGTCACCACAGCCTGGTTTCCCACCCTGAAGATGCTGAAGAAGTTCTCAAATGGCTACCCATCAGCAGCAGAAAAACCGTCACCCAAGCCCTCATCACAAGCAGACTGAATTTAGAGATCACCCTCTATGCTGAAATCATCTGACAACTCATATAAAGACTCCAGACCTTTCAGAACAAAGCAGCCAGGCTAGTACTCAACCACCCACGCCGGGCTCGCATCACACACCACCCCCCCCGAGGGAACTCTACCAGCTCCTGATACATAAGTGAACACGGTTGAACCTTCTGACCCACACATACAAAAGCACTATACAACATCGGCCCAGATTACCTGAACAGCCACATGCAGATCCATAAAGCCTCCTGGTACCTCTGTTCAGCAGGACCCCACCAGCACATGTCCCTTGGATACGCAAAAGCAGATCATTAGGTTGTGCCTTCCCATACATCAGTTTTAAAGAGTCGTATGACCTCACACCACATTAGAGCCTCCTCAAGACGTGGCTCTTCGAGTAAGTCCCTGCTAGGTTAGCCTAGCTCACCTGCAAAGTACAAGAATACTAGGTGATAGTGCACTACAAAATACTCTTAACATAACATTCCATATGGCAAATATGAGGGTATGTAAAAAGGGTGTCCCCTCTTAATTGTGATTTACACTGAGATGTAAAAATGGTTTGTGACAGAAATTGGGGTCCCAAATCATTGAAAAGTTACAGAGGTGTAACTCAACAGGTGATAATTCATTCACGAAAGGGACTCAATGCCCGTGGGATAGCTTCCCCTTCGAGAATTTTGTCAGGTGGCCTGGGTGTGTCCAGGAACCACAGTCTGCTCCTCCAATGTCTTCCCAAATGACAAACATTTTTCAAAGTAGCATTTAAATATCGTGGGCTGCTTGAAAAAAATGCTAATGTTTGGGAGTGAGAATGTAGTGATGGTAGTGTGCTGTTTGTTTCAGGTCACTATCCCTTTGTTCGTAGCCAATCACACGGGGTCATAAGGTGACCTACGTAATTAAAATTCATATGGCAGGTTGTTCCGTGGCCCCCTGTGAATTAACATTTTGTAACACGACCTTTTTTGGTACATGGGCGCATCTCAAAATTACTGATAAGTTGCACAAAGTTGTGGCACAATGTGATCTGTTTGTTAGTACAACAAATCCCTAAATGTTGTGGAGACATTTGGGCCTGCTTTCAACAAAGTCTTCCTTGCCAATTTGGCACAAAGGTAGTTCAAAAGAGATTGCAAATAATAGTGGTGCCAGAGGGCAGCCCTGTCCAGTACCTCTCTCAATCTCTACCTCTACATGAACAACTGACACGTGGTAAAGATGCTTCTGGCCCGCAGCCAAGGTATACCTACTTGCCATGGAGAATGGAATAAAATAGACAGGTATCCCATGACCACTCACTCATATCTCTTGATGCAGGCTTCATTTGGGGACGATTAATCAATCCTGCCAGAGGTTTCATTTCCCATCTGTCTAACCCCCCTTACTTCCCCCAACAAGGTTAGCACACAGATAGAAATGTACAGGTTTCATATGCAAACGTGTTTAATAAATCATACAACTAGTACAATACATGTGAAGTGCAATGGCTAGAAATATCACAGGTCATTTTGAAGCTGCAAAAATAACAAAAGGATACAAAATGAAAAAAGTGAGCATACCATTAGTTAGTGTGCACATTTATTTCACCTAGTTCTGTAACTGCAAAATCCCTGTATACTACATGGAAACCTGATGATATTAACATACAACCATGGGCAAAATGGACTGTAATCATCTGTCCCAGAAAAAAAGTAGGGGCAATAACAGGAGAGTGAGATTTCAAACACTGCAAAAACCACATAAACAATTGTTAGAAAGACATGTTAACAAACATATTTGTAGTCTTGTACAATGCGCACTGTACTGTCATTATATACAGAGCATAATGAAAAGATTTAGAATTGAAAAATAAATGAAAAAGGCCTACATATTTGTGGCTAATTCTGTGGTCAAAAGAGTGCATCCGTGAATGTTCCCATTATGTAATCAGCTATTTAAATATGGATCATACTTCTGGAGCTTGCCTACAGACGTATGTGTTACAGAGCATTAGGCAAATTTAATGGAAGCTCAAACGAAATATTTTGTAAGAAGGATTTGGATTTATTGCATCTTTCTGACTATTCTAGAAAAAGCTGACACATTGTGTTGAGTACACAAGAACAAATTTGATTCAGTGTACCTAGACAAGTGGCTGTATAGCTACAGCGTAGGCCCTTTTTCAAAGTATGCAAGTTCAGCAACAGACATATCACAACATTCCATAAATGTATTATTTAGTGTATGCAAACCTGAAATGCTTATTCCTGGAAGCCTAAACAGCACAAAGTTTTATGAGACCTCTCTACGTTTCTACCCTTGCGTGGTAGTCATTTCAGCCTTCAATTTCCTGTTCAATTGCTGACAGGATGAATACCATTTGGAAACTGGCTGGATTGCCGTACCTTTCTGATTGGGAAGCAAAAGAGCTTTTATAAAGCCAATAGGCCTCTTGTGCACCTTTGTGTTAACTATCTCTTACTTTATGAGCCAGATCATTAGTGCAGGCCTACCAATGATGCAAAGTTAAGGGTGTCTTTGCCAAATAAAGCAAACATCCCTATCATCTAACACTGCTGGAATGCAAACTAAGCTAATCATCGTCTAGATGACTATGCCTGTCATGGTGACAGAGACAACCTATGTTATTAGAACGAAAAATATTGATGTTATTACATCTCTCTCTATTGCTTTTACTGTAATACAGAATATGCCAATAATCTGCCAAAGAGCATTTACAATTTGTACACAGAATATGACCAGTCATGTCACAGAAGATTTGGGCGAGGAGCTTTATATTGTGTTACTTATGTATTACATGCTTTTCCAAATGGCATGGTGTTCCAGGCAAGCCACTAGGGGTGTTCCTCACAGGGAGCACTGTGCTTCCAAGAGGTCAGATTGTGTGTGCCTCACAGGAGCTCAGTTAATGATTTTTCATGCGAAGAAGGCAGGCTGGGGAATAATCTGCATATAGTGAATAGCAGCTGCTCTTCGATAAGTTTGAAAAAAGGACTAGGGGACCCTACTCACTAAGGAACCTGGGTAGGTAAATTATTGTCAGAAACAGTGGTTCCTGTGGAATAATAAAATCATATGTTGCTAATGAGATGTACAATCGCAATGAAAGGGTTAAAATGATGTCAGAGGATGAAGAAACCACATACACCTATGGTTCAGTTTGATACAGTCGTATTTAATATTTTCCCCCAAAAATTCTATATACAATGAAAAAGAAAGTGTGCGTGGTGTCCCCAGTGAAAAACAGGAACCTAAGGTATTGGTGACATAATTGTGACAGTATTTTACAAGGTTTCCAAAGTATTCAAAAAAGTCGACCATGTAGCAAATCTATACACAATACACAGCAGCTATATACAATAATACGCGCTGTTAATGGTTCGCTTTCTTTTGTTGCTGACGACGTTTCGACCCTGTACGTGGTCTAGGGTCTCATCAGGACCTAAGGATGTAGGGACATCTGATGGGTAGACTGCGCAGCCGCGTGAGGTGTACGTGCCAACAGTGGGTGATAGTGAAAAAGAAAAGCGAGATACTCACAGGGACACCCAGCCGGGTACCCAAGTGAGTGTGAAGGCTGGCAATCTGTGGGTAGCTCAGCACTGTTACTGGATTGATGATACACAGAGACGTGTATGAAGACGGTAATGAGGAACTCTGGAGTTGGTGTTAATCACAGGCGGTGCTGTCGCGCTGACCTGTGGTTCACGAGTGTTCAATATGGTGGTCCGTACCTAAATGCAGTGTGAAGCCCATATAATGGAGCGAGCTTGCAGTAACCAGCGTTTGTCTGTCTGCAATATTCTTCAATGAAGATGAATCCTTCAATTAATGGAGTCCTCGAAGCGCGTTATGGTCCACTGCGCGGGCAGCACGACAGCGTTAGTCTCTCTGCTGTTGGCCAAATGACGAAAGCCACTAGGGATGTTCCTCACAGGGAGCACTGTACTTCCAAGAGGTCAGATTGTGTGTGCCTCACAGGAGCTCAGTTAATGATTTTTCATGCGAAAAAGGCAGGCTGGGGATTAATCTGCATATAGTGAATAGCAGCTGCTCTTTGTTAAGTTTGGGCATTTCTTTTTCACAGAGACAAAGGAGGAGCCAGCAGAAATAAAAGGTCGCACCAGAGAGGCCCTCCGAACTCCTGCAGGGAAGACACCAGTTTTGCAGTGTGAGATAAGGGCAGAGCCAGGTTCAGTCAGAGAAGGGAAGAAGTCTTGCAAATTGATTCTTTCATCTTGTAAAATCCTAGAATGCTGTGCTCAGGTAGAGGCATTGGTTTGTCAGCTAGCCCACAGAGCAAATAACTTGGCCCAGCAGGTTAGTTCAAAACCAGTGTTTAACAGGGCTGGCTCGGGAAAATAACCAAAACAAAAAAAAAATGCATCAGGGAATGAACGTACGTTAATTGGTCAAATGTATTTTGTATATATATTTGGGGCCCTGAGAAGGAGAGAAAAAGTAAAGAAAATGTCTCCATGTTTATCTAATCCAAAATTATATTTCCTCCTAACTTGTATATGCAGTTAAGCATTATAAACTTACACTTTAGTTTCCCAATAGAACTATTTGGCCTGCACAGGCCGTAACCTATTTAGTCTTGTCCCTATAAGCTATAGGGTAACCTGGGGTGGCGAAGTGAGCTTAAGAACGATGATGGATTCAACCTAGATCTGTAACTGAGGGTGAGTGTCTGAAAAATGTCAGCAATCCGTCCATCATCACCTTGTGTTTGCTTTGTTTGTCCCTTGCTCACTTTGCCACCGGATTCAAGCTAGCCTGGCTGATGAGGGGTGTTAACCTGCAACTGGTCCCAGGATGCTTGTTTCTGGTCCAGGGAGGACCTGGCTTGGCAGTTCGGTCTGGACTGTTGCCATGAGGCACAGGGTCAAGACTAATTTGCATATGGCTGGGTCCAAACTGGGGTGGTGAAGTGAGCTAAAGAACAAGGCTGGATTCAACCCAGATCTGTGACTGGGGGTGAGCATCTGAAAAGTTTCAGCACTCAGTCCATCATCCCCTTGTGTTTGTTTTGTTTGCCCTAAGTTATCAGGGAATACCCAGACGTGGGTCCCTTGCTCACTTTGCCACTGAATTCAAGCTAGCCTGGCTGATGAGGGGTGTTAACCCGAAACCGGTCCCAGGATGCTTGTTTCCGGTCCATGTTGGACCTGGCCTGGCAGTTTGGTCTGGACTGTTCCCATGAGGCACAGGGTCAAGACTGATTTGCATATGGCTGGGTCCAAACTGGGGTGGTGAAGTGAGCTAACAAACGATGACAGATTCAACCCAGATCTGTGACTGGGGGTGAGTGTCTGAAACGTTTCAGCACTCCGTCCATCATCCCCTTGTGTTTGCTTTGTTTGCCCTAAGTTGGCTGGGTATGCCCAGACGGTGGTCCCATGCTCACTTTGCCACTGGATTCAAGCTAGCCTGGCTGATGAGGGGTGTTACCCTGAAGCCGGTCCCCGTATGCTTGTTTCCGGTCCAGGTAGGACCTGGCCTGGCAGTTCAGTCTGGACTGTTCCTATGAGGCACAGGGTCAAGGCTGATTTGCATATGGCTGGGTCCAAACTGGGTTGGCGAAGTGAGCTAAGGAACGATGATGGATTCAACCCAGATCTGTGGCTGGCGGTGAGTGTCTGAAAAGTTTCAGCACTCCGTCCATCATCACCTTGTGTTTACCAAGCTGAATCAAACAACAGTCTTTCTTGTTCAGCCTGCACATGTCTGCACGCGCATGTTCACATGTAACCAGAGATGCGTTGTAGTGGACCTTATTCGAAAAGGTGTGTTCTTGTAATTACAGCTCAAAACCATTGTGACAGGAGCTTACAACGGGTGAAAATCTTTAAGAAGTTTCACTCATGACAGAAATCCAAAATCCAGGAGATCAATAATACAAAAAATGTGGGGGGTTTTGCTGGTCAGAAACCTCTTTCTCACAAATTATGCTGTGGAGGGAAAAGAGCACTGTCAAACAGACCCAAACCAGCATGTAGCGATCTCAAATCCTTTAATGCAGCCCAGCCTGTCTGGCATTCATTTTTTTGAAGTAATGGTCACGCTACCCTTGAACGTAACCAGTGTTGGGCATATGGATCTATGTCTGATCATATGAGCCTGTGTCTGGGGGTTTTGTGGTATTCCTGGAAATTATGTAATGGAAATGTTTGTTTGAGGCTTCTCCTGAGTGGTTTGGTCTATAGCTGGGCATATACTCCTTGCTTTGACCTATTAGGTGGTGTCTGGACATTGGAGGCTGTGAACAGGCATTTCAGAGAGTCCCTTTGACATTTCAGGCTGCATCTGAACAGTTGAGATTGTGCTTGTGTTTTTACGGCTTCAAATGCTCATAAGAGGAGTTCTCTCTGCATTTGACTCTGCATTTTGGCATTTCCGGTTGTGCCTTTGCATTTGAAGCTAGGTTTAGACATTTAAAGCATTGCCCATGCATAGGAGTGATTCACTTGTTGTTTAAATCTGTGTCTGGGCAGTTCTGGAAATGTGGTCCTGTGCAAAGATTTGTGAGGTTATAGTGAGATTGTGACTGTGTCCAGAAAACTATGGTTCTACTTAGATGAGTGATGGGTTAGCCACTGGCATATCATAGCAGCAGCCTCGTTAACAAAGGGAAAGGAACTAAAGTAGACAAAAGATTGAGCACTTTTCCCACAAATCAGAAGAGTGTTGCTTACCACTACCTGTGACATCATCAAGGAGGAAAGACATATTATTCTATGTTCAATGTTGCCATCAGTGTCGAAGGAATTGTCAATCTTGGTGAATTGGCATCCATAGTAACATGCATTTTTTTAAATTCTGCCATCCATGAGAACATATACTCCCAGATTTACTAACACTTTGTGCCAGTTTTAGGTTTCTTTGTAACGGAAACCCATTGCAAAGTGTTGTGGTGGTATTTATTGTCCATCGCAAATCAGGATTTGCATTAGAAAGTTGACCAAAGAAACGCTAAGTAGTGCTATGCAGTTATTCACTCTACTTTGTGTCAAGGGGCATTCCATCGGCGATGCATGGGCGTTCCTATGTAGCCACTCATGAGTTTTGATGCAAATTCCTATCTACGAACAGTGGTAGAGGGGAACTTGTGCCAAAAATGAGGAGCGACAACCGTGGAACAAGGCTTAAAACTCTCCACATTATTCCAACTTTGTATGTGTGCTGCACTGTAAAGCCCACGTACAAAGTGGGAAATTTATTAAAGCATTGTTTTTGTACTGGAACACACACACACTTGCATTATGCTACTAGAGTGTGTCCTTTGGCATCTGACAACCTAAAGCGCACCAGCACACGGAAAGCAAAAAACAGCACTATATCTTAGTAGGTATAGAGCTGTTCTGCTCGACCCCTTTTGTGCATTGCATGAAAGCTTAGCAGATCTGCCTCATAGTGCTGTTACTCTCTTTTACTTCTAAACAAAACGTAATAGAACCCACAACACACTGCTCAGAAACTAATTTTTAAATAGATTTAGCAGCAGAAAATCAATGGCAATGTGAAGCTTCATATAAATCGGTGTTTTCCCGGCCCCTACAACTACAAATATTATAATAAATATGTTGGCCCATACACATGAATAAAATGATAAAAGGACCCCAGACATAGAAACTGTGTCAAATTAAGCGGTTCTGTGTTGAAATGCTGTGACTTCATAACATATTGTTCACTAATATCACAAATCACAAATCGCTATAATATGAGTCAGTGAATGGAACATACAATAATTCTGTTCTGGTTGGAGTAGGCAGCAGGAGTGTCTGCCATGCCCAGAGGACACAAGCAATCTAATGAAGATGTAACCAGCACCCCCTTGTGGTATAACCCCCGCTATATTGCATGCGTTGCATCACATGACAATAATATTGCATCCACTACACTGATCTAAATCCATTACATTGTAAGGAAAGCACAAGTAAATAAAATGTGGAGGTAGAAATAGTAGTTATATGCTTAACATGACCATGTAGTGGAACAGATGCAATATTATTATAGACCAATATTATCAACCTTGATATAGTGTCGTGCAACTATAGAAAACGCTTCAGAGGTTAATTGTCTCGATGGCTGCTTCTCTCCCTTAAAGTATTAAACGCATTTTGTTAGATCTAACGATCTTCGGTTGAAGGCATGCTGGTGAATATGAGGGAGGTGAATCAGTGGTTATTCAGTCGCTCCTATACTTAACACACCTCGAAAATACTTAATAGCAATTTTAACATTTTTATTACATTTAAATTCCTAAGCGTTGATGAGAGAAATGCTTGCATTGGCATTGCTTCATTCTATTTCAGCAATGTTACTGAATCCTAATGGTATTGTAATACGGTGCCCATAAATGCATTGGAATGCAGTTGCTTTATCTGCACTTGCAATGGCATTATAATAGTATTTCTGGAGGGACTCTTAACTTACATTGTAATGTTTTCCCCATGCTAATTTTACAATCAGAATGACATTGAAATAGCAAGATGTTCCACTAGAATAACAGAATAAAAGCGGTGATAGTACATTCTGTGCAGCTAGCCGTGACTTGTCAGCCTGGGGTATGAGCTAATCAAAGTCAAAGAAAGTTATTGCAGGTCTCTTGGTTCCCAAATTATGTCAAACACTAGATATGATAAAATAACATGGACTGACAGTCAAATGAATTAAGCAAAAAGGAGTGATTGACTCACTCACTGTCAGGCCACATTCAGGGGGGGCACAGGCAGACAGGGGCTACTCAGAGGGGCACAGGAGAACAGGGGCTACTCGGTCCAGTCTGTGGGGGTAGGGATAGTTTGCCAGTGTTGTCCTGGAGTTCGTCCTAATTTGGTTTTGCAAACTAGGCCAAGTACAGTCATAGGCTACATAGGAAGGGCATTGTGGGGAGGGGAAGAGCTCAGAGCTCAACAAACAAAAAACACAATAATGCATTGTCCATTCAGGTGTTTATCTTAGTAAAATGAAAGTAATTTAATAACACTGCAAAATGTAATACTACACAATTCAATGGGTCTCAAGTACAGGGTTGTGATTCCAACTCAGATTCCTAGGTAAGCTTTTGCGGCCTCTAGGGTGCCCTCTGCCAATTCAGGGAGCTTCTATAGTGTCTATGGGACTTCGATTCATGCATAGGTAAAGGCATATATTAGTGGCAGGTGCAGTTTAATCACACGGAGCACTTCGTACTTAAATTCAACAGTTTGTATCCAAAATAGGATGGTTTAATAAGCTGTCTATTTCCCAGTGCAAAACATGATCTGTGCATCTAGCTCAGATTTTGTGTGTGAATCCCCATTACCTGTTCACATTAATGTGGTCAGGTGGCACTGACAGGAATGCTGCTTGCTGGCGCTTTGAGTGGTGGCTCTGCTGACAAGGGATTGGGTGGCACTTTCAAATGGGAGTAGAGCTCCAGTGGTTATGGAGCACTGAAGGCCAGCTTAACGGGTATCTGTCCTGGCAGCTGGAGCCAGGACGAACGAGATAGATCATCTCAATAACTTGGGAATGCCATCTATCCCAAGTTATGATCTGTCTGAGCCACCAGTCCAGGATCATAAGGGGTGCTCCACTGGCAGGTGTGGCCTCTCCGCCAGGCTCAGGCTTCCACTTCGGAGACAATGGCAGCCCCTTCACTGATTATTAAGTGATGGGCGACTGGGAGACCCCTCACCACACAGGTCATCTTCAGCTTTTCTCACAAGGGCAGTCAGCAACTTTTGGGAAAACAGCTGACTTCTCCCACTGGGCAGTAATTTGTTTTGCAGGGCTAGTCACTCCTTCACGCTCTGAGGAGGCAGTTAGACTTCTAGGTGGTAGGCAGACCTTCAGGTTTTCCAGCAAGTTGTGCAGACTTCTGGTAATGTCCCCTCATCTTTGGGAGACTGGCTTTAATGCATATAGCAGTCCTTTGAGTACTCTGCAGAGCACTCTCTTCTTTGGTCATAAAGAACTTGGAACTGGACACGGGGTGGCTTGGATCCCACTCTTATGCACATTTTCCAGACAGGGTATGGTGAGCCCACTATCTGAGGTTTCAGAACCAGTTTGGGGTACTTCTCTTTCAAATGTCATTTTCTGGCTGTTCCTCAGACACAGCTATTGTGCAAGATGATGACTCACAACAGGTAGCAGTGGGGCTGGCTCCAGGCAGGAGATCAAAACAAGGGCACAATGAAGTGAGATCTCTGCTCTTGGCTATTATCAGTCTTCCTGAAATAGCAATTAGGGACAGACAAAAGGTCAAGAACTGTCTAGAAATGTCATCACCTTTAACAACAGAAACTGCAGAACCCCCTCATCCATATTATACATTAAATGACAGTACTCAGGAACATTTAGTCAGCTGCCCTTTGCTAATAAGGTTCTCATTGAATTTATAAAAGCAACCTTTCTCCATCCTCCCTCCCAGTCACAGGATTGCAGTCAATATACGTTCACTGTTGGGGGAAACTGTGTCACTCTCCATCAAGTGCCATCCTGAATAGGGCCATCCTAAATGGATCCCACTGGCCACAGTACTCAGACTCATACCACACACAGAGTCCTACTACCTTTCATGTTATGTGCACTTGTTGCATGTATACACACACATTCACCTATACAGGTTGTCAGCATGAGGTTCTGGTGGAACTTTACATGAGAGCTATTAATAGACTGTCCTCTCTTTGATAGAGAGAAAAAGGTCTAGCAACACTTTTTATTCACAAAACCTCTGCATGATGTCACAGAACAGGTTCTGGTCCTCACATACCCAGGGAAAGGACTAGGATTCCTAAATCTTGCTAAATTAGCATGATGCCTGCGCCAAAATAAAAAGTTGGGATTTCAGTTTTACATCCCAGACCAGTCTATCCAGAACTTTACTTTACTGTTGGAGAAGTCTGTTTGTTGGATCAGCAAAACCAGAGGGAAAGTGCATCTTCATTCCCATTATTCATTCAGGCTTTCTGCTCCACCCTGAAATCTAGACTTACGAACAAGATAGATCATCTCAATAACTTGGGACGGCCATCTATCCCAAGTTATGATCTGTCTGAGGCACAAACATTGTACCAAACATGTAAGGCTAGAACCTCCCGAAGGCCCGGACTATCGCAAAGCATTCTTTTCAATGACAGCCCAGTTATGTTTCCTAGGAAGCAGTATGTGGGAGATAAATTTAATTGGACATTATCTGCCCTTGTAATCAAATTAAGCCAGTACTTCTCCACTTCCCCTATAGGAGGCATCAGTTTGTACAATGAAGCGCTGACCATATTCAGCATTGTTCAACAGAGGTGCATTAAATAGTGCTCCCTCCAGGTCCTTGGAAGCCTTCTGCAATCCAGATCAATTTTATTAGGCTGTCTTTTGGAATTCACGACTGTTGACAGTGCAACTATGGTCCCATAGGTGGCCACAGAGTGCCTGTGATATTAGGTGAGTCCTAAGAAGGCTCTCACTTGAGTTTGGGTGTTGGGGCCCTCCCACGCTAACAAACACAGGTTCTTTGCATCAACGGGCAGATCAGGTCATTGCTAGGCCTGGATGGAGCTTGCGGAGTTTCACTTCGTGGAATTCCTCGGAGTTCATGATAAAGTCTGCCAAATTCCGCAGAGTTCCGCGTGCGGGTGGAGTATTGCTTGGCTGCCCCTAATTTACTGGTGCGTTGCTACTTTGTGCTACTTTTGGGGTTGTGTTGTTATTGTGCTTGTTGTTATGTAGACTATGAGTGTGCGAGTGCTCACACTACATGACTCCGGGCATGGTACTGCTGTCAACATGATTAGCCCCCACTGATGCAGTCATCCCATGCACAGACTTGGAGAGCCTCGGAGAGTTTCTGCACAGAATAAAACCACTTCTGTCAGTTCACATTCCATCTGAAGCAGCGTGCGTGCAACGTCTGCACAGTTCACTCTGCCTGGCCAGCAGCACACAAACTGACTGCAATCTGCAGGAACACAGCCTTCTTTGGAAACACCACTGACTGACTGAATGCACGGTCATCCCGGTGTGAGGAGAAACGAAAGCACCAACACCAAATTAGTGATGCTGCTTCAAATGTCCAGCCTGCGGTAGGAGTGAGCACAGACAGTGAAGATTAGCCTGTGTGGGGAGGAAGGAATACGAACACTGGCAGCAGTGCATCCTGCATGGGAACAAGTATTTGTGCTTGGTACAGACTCAAGGTATAGCCACAACATAACAGGATTAACTTTGTATGCATGATAATAGCACTGCAATATCATGTGCAACTCAGCATTAATGTTATTCGGAGATGTTCATGCCTCTCCCCCACACCCACTGCAGCACTCCATGTGACCTCAGAAGCTGGTGGGTGACAAGGGCAGCCTGAGCATCCCCATACCAATCTCTTAGGGTCTAAGCATGATCACCTCTCCCCCACTGCCTGCAAGGTGGCAGCGGACATGAAGCACTTACCACTAGCTGGGGTGCACATTTGAGAACTTTGGATAAAGGTCCTCTTCGACCCTACTCCGTCAAGCTGGTGTGAGCAGGGCTGCACTACTCCCTCTGATAGACAGAGGGGGGCCGTCCGATCTTTGGCTCCTCCCTCCAGTAAAGAGCGATACGGAAAGTGGACACCTCATCAAAGTGAAGGCGCCGGAAAAACAAGAGTGAGATGGCTGCAGCGTCCCGAGAGACAGGGTGAAATCAACTGAGCACTTGTGTTGCAGCCCAGGTCGGTTTTTAATATTCACACAACCACAGCACATGTCCGCCTTGGCCCCAGAAACATGAAAAGAAGGGTGGGCACCAGTAAAACTCTGCCTCATGGCAGAGGCAGATTTTTTGCTGAACTCCGCGCTCCAAGCAGAGCACGGACTGGCAAAAACTCTGTGAACTCGCCGGTGAAGTGGAGTTACTCACCCACCCTTGTCATTGCCTGCCTGAAGCCCAAAGTAAACTAGAGGAAAGTCCCAAGTCATTGCTTGGATGGGTAGTTTTTATTCCCAGTAGCTCGACCAACCCATGTTCTACGTAGAGGTGGAGGGAACTCGCAGAATTTAACTCCGTGGAGTTCCGCGGAGTTGCATAAAAGCTCTGCCCGATTCTGTGGAGTTCTGCCGATGACGTAAATAGGCACGTTGCACTGTGATTTAGCACCAGTAGCACGTTCCGCGCTGAAAAACAAGTGCAAATGGCACCACGCAGTGTGCCAGAGGGTTTATTTTGCTACCGCTTGAGTAGATTTTGTAAGCGAGCTGCAGTCTTCTAATCGCAAATGGTCACAACTGCCCGTGATGGAAACATCTCGCATGATGTCTGCCTAACGACTGGAAATTGTGCTAGGGGATGCCAAATCTCGCTCACACTTGGCAACTTATCATTCTGGAGCTGCGTGTGAGAAACAATTCTGCCACGCAGTGATTTACATACTTTGGCCGGAACACCATTTTACAAGAGTAACACAGAGTAATCAAAATTCTGCCAATTCCGTGTGCAGAACTGAATATTCCACCCATACCCCTAGTTCTAGGTTCCTCAGGTGGTTCTCTCACAATTTGCCAAAATGACAAGGCCATCAAGGTAGACCATGCAGAATTCTTATTGCCCGAGAAAACATATTTCAACAGGCACTGAAAGGTGGGAGGAGCATCTTACACCCAAAATGCATGTACCTACACTGGGACAAACCCTGTGGCTTAGAGAATGCAATCGTCTCCTTGGAACTGAGAGCTAATGCTATCGGCCAATAGTCAATGCTCAGATAAGGAAATGAGCAGTACCCAACCAGACTGCTAGCTCATCAGCTCTGGCAATTGGTTGTGCATCTATCTTGGTTACCTCATTGAATGTCCATTAGTCCATACAAAAGTACAAGTCAGTGGGTCCTTGCTGGGGCACCAATACCACTAAAATGGTCTAAGGGCTACAGGAATTCCCCATTACCCCGAAGTCCAACATCTTAGCAACTTCTGATTTGATGCATTCCTGGACTCAGACCGAGAGCCCATAAGCCTTATTCTTCTCTGACAAGCCATCTCCTGTATCTATCTCAAGCACATAGACAGGGATCAACCCTGTAATCAGTGAAAATAGGAAAATAATCCCGGTGCCTCTCTTTCCTTTCTTTACTGCCCATGTGTCAGTTCATGTGGCATTTTCTGCCCATTTCACAGATCCATCCATCTCATCACTGTGCAGTAAGTCAAGAAGGGGTTTGATATCTTCCTCAGCTTCCTCTGATATTGCCAGGATGTTTCCTGTAAAACCTCTTCTTGCCATGCCCTGCTTACGACCTCAATAATTACATCACTTATAATATATTCTATGACATCACTGATAACATGATTACAACATCAGAAATGACATTATTGATGACATCACTGAGCATGGGGGGCACGGGTTGTAGTTACTTCAGCTGAAATATAACTGGTGAATTTCAGTGGTTTATTGAGTTTTAAATGTTACATTTTCACCGATTTTTTCACCTAACTAAAACGTCACTTTATCCGTTGTTTTTTTCAGTGAATAGACTGCACATATCAGGTCACCACAGTATAGTAATAATTAAGACCTGGTTAACATAAGAAATTGATTTTTTGTTTTGCTAATTACTTTACAAATCGTCCAAAAACTTTGAAAAAAGTTCATCCATCTAATCTCTTCCCTGGAGTTTCGGGGCCATCAGTCAAGGAGGATGAGAAAAAATGGGGGTCCCAAAATGGAATTTCCCCATGCATTTCCATAGGGAATTTTGAACATCGCTTTAGCTCAAATGACTAAACAGAATTGCACTAAATTTGGCAGAAACCTAAATCTTTACACAGAAAGTGTGTTTTTTGTTATTTGGTGTCATTCTGTTCAGTAGTTTTTGAGAAATTACGGTTAAAATTGTATGAATATATGGATCATTGGGCTGAATTAAAAAAAATCAAGCCTTCTGATTCACTGAGGGGGCTCATTTCTTATTCACTTCTTCTGGCAAGGAGGGCACCATAATGCCCTTAATGGACTAATGTTCATATTTCTTTCTTCTTTGTAGCCCCAGTCTGGGTAGGATCACCACAAACATGTTTCAAAAAGTAGTTGGGAGCTGCAAGGAGAGCCGCAGTCCCCCGAAATTAATTATTAAAAGTAAACCTATGTTTCCAGTGGTGTATTAAACATGACCCCAGGAAAGGTTTATGGTGTTTCTTAAGCATTTAGAGCTGGATGTCAGGATTCATGCTACAGCTCACCTCTCTTGACTATCACAATCTATTGACATGACATGACTCATGTCATTCCTCCCAACACTTATGAATGAACAAACGTCTTGTACCCTGACTTTTGACCATATTGCATGCTGTTGGTAATAGTTAGCTGCAGCTGGTTTTCCCCGGTTTGTTTGAAAAGGCTTAATATATTTTACAAATGTTTCACCATGCATATGCAAGGGCAGGTTTCAGGCGCCATGGAAAAATCCAGAAAATCCACCAGAATAAGCATCAAACAACTGGCATAGATGACCTCAATGTGAACCTTCCGGAAGACAACCCTCATCAATTAACCCCTTGCACCCGTTGCTTGCTGTAAGCAATTAGAGGACAACCTTTGTGAACATTCTAAAACACCTTCTAGAAGACAACCTCATCAAATTACTCATCTGCACCTGTTCCTTGCTATAAGCAATTAGACGCGACCCTTGTGAACATTCTAAGGCACCTTCTAGAAGGCAGCCTCATCAAGTTAATTATCTACATCTGTTCCTTGTTACAAACAGTTAGAAAGTAACCTTTATGAACGTTCTAACCAGTCTTATTTAAAGACTGTCCACACTCCTCCCCTTCGCTTAGCCTCTTTGCCTGCCACTTACCATTTTCTCAGCTCTCAGGACTCTGTCTTGCCAGCTCCCTTGAACCTCCCGCTTCGACCTCACCTCAAAGAAAGTTCCGGATTAGTCATGCACCTGGATGGAAAAAGAACAAGAAGAAAAGGAGAGACGCATTTTCAGACTTGATTTTACTACGCGCTGAGCTCAGTCTCAACATCGTGCTGCGAACAAAGGTAACCAGTGTTTTTGTTCAACTTGTACATACTGTTGGCAGGGCTCTGCCAGAGAGGACTAGGGTGAAGCTAGCCCCACTCAAATTTGATTGTGGGTTTGATGCTGAAATCATACTCACTATTGTGTAAAACATTTTGATAAAGGAGTTTCTACGGACAATCTAAATGAAAACAAAACAGCAACAAAACTAAAGATTAGCTGAGATTTGAAAATCTTTCATGAGGTGATACCTTAAGAGATAGAGTTAATACTAGAATAAAACCTTATTTGTTTGTTTATAGGTACCATATCTGCCAGTACCATTCATCAGACTGGTGTGGATGCCTGCTGCAGTATTGCTGACGAGCCATAGAATCTTTGGCTCTACACGCTCTCTCCATGCCAAACCCCTTCCACCTAGAATTTGCCACCAGAGCAGTGTCTCCTCCTGTAAACCAAGGGCAAGTCTCGGGAGGATTCAAGAACTAGCGTCGCACCCCATTGGAATCATCTGGGATCCAGGTAGGTGGCTTATGAAATTGGAATTTTGCTCTTTAGATGAGGATTTGCGGATTTCCTTGTGGTTGGTGTTATGGCTGCATTATGTGGCCTGCAATGTGTAAAAGAAAAACCCTGACTCATGTTTTATATTGTTCATTAAGCCTGGGTGCAATTTTAATTATGTCAGAGTCATTTCTTGTTTTACTTATGATATGAAAATTCCATGATAATGCCAGTTGGCATAATTGTGGAGTCATATGGATCAAAATTCCTATTCAAGAGCACAGAAACAGAGTGTGAGCTGCTGCTGTTCTATTTCTATTGCATTTAGAGCTATTTTCTTAGCACAAAATGCATCGTGTGGTTCAATTTGGGTGCAAGGGTGCATTTTGCTCTAAGAAAATAGCACCAAAATGTAGAGTTATGCTTCTCTGGTAATTCTGCACAATTTTGTTGTAATTTGGCATCATTAGGCTGCAGAAAATGACATGTTATGTTATGTTAAATATATTTTTCGAGCGCTCGATTACCCGAATTTGTCCTTAACTAGTAATGACATAAGTTACGCTCTCCCCTATAGTTGACAAAGCAAATAGGTTTGCCTTTTATAATTGATGCTGTCATCCTTTGAAAAAGCCTATAGGTTTGCTTATATATAATAATGTGGTGACGCCTTGACAATACATATATGCTTGCCTTGTATTTTGATGTGGTCACTCTTTGACAGAGCCAATAGACTTGTCTTGCATAATGATGTGGCCGCCCCTTGGCAGAGCCAATAGCCTTGTACTCATATAATGATGTGGTGACTTCTCCACAAAGCCAAATAGCATGTCTTGTATACTGATGTATTGTATATTGACAAAGCCAATAGGTTTGCCTTTTGTTAGACCCGTCATCCTTAGGGTGGTCTCCCGCCAAACTTTCTGCCTACTTACCTCCACTTTTTGCTGTATCTTTTTGTTGGCCTTAAGACTCTGAGCACTTTACCACTGCTGACCAGTGCTAAAGTACATGTGCTTCTCCCCTAAACATGGTGACATGGGTGTATACCTGATTGGCATATTTAGTTTCTTTAGAAGTCCATTGTAAAGTGGTATACCACATACCCAGGGCCTGTAATCTAAATGCTACTAGTGGGGCTGCAGCACTCGTTGTGTGACCCTCGCAAATAGCCTCTCAACCCTGTCTCAGGCTTGCCATTGCAAGGCCTGTGTGTGCAGTTTACTGCCACTTTGACTTGGATAGTTCGATTTAAAGAAATCAAAACTAATGCTGAAGGTATCTATTCAGCAACAGCCTTTTTAATTCTTTGTTGAAGGAGGTAGCCAAAGGATTAGCTCTAGTTTCAGGAAGAATTGCATTCCATATTCTGAGAGCAAGACCAGAAAAGGAGCAATTATAAGTTTTCTTTTGTTGAACTTCTGTGGCTTAATCAATACAGAGGTAGAGCTTCTTAGGGAGCAACTCCCACCCTATCGCTCAAGTTTTTTTGCCAAGTAGACGGGAGTGTTGCAATGAAGAGCCTTATGGGTCATGCAGACTATCTTAAAGTGAATTCTAACTTCAAACGGGAGCCATTTGAGATGTTTCAGGTCAGGTGTATTGTGGTCATGTTTACTGGATCCCATGATGAGCCTATCAGTTGAGTTTAGAGTGGCCCTTAATTGAGCCAGCCTGGTTTTGGGTAATCCTGCAAGAGTAACATTTCTGTAGTCTAGGCAGGAGATAACTAGGGATAGGACTGCTAACTAAAAGTCCTCTGTGGGTAAGAAGGGTTTGATTTTTCTTAAAGTCTTCAATTGGTAATTGGCGACAACATGTGGGGCACAATTGAGCGCCATAAGCTGTTTCAGCCATTCATCTATGGGAGTAGAGAGTTTGTAGGGGGCAATCAGGAGAAATTCCGTCTTAAGTATGTTTAGCATAAAGTGATTGTGGGTTTTCAGTAGGGTGCAGGTAAGAGTTTTGATATTTCAGGTGAGGACATTTTCAAGTATAATTGTGTGTCATCTGGTTAAATGTGGGACTGTATATTGGAGTATGTAAGAATTTCAATAAGCGGTTCCATGAACAAGTTGAATAGCATGGGTGAGGGTGTGGATCCTTGAGGTACTCCAATCGAGACCAGAGTATAGTCTGACATGGTTTAATTGACTTTGATTCATTGAGCTGTATTATGAAGGAAAGAGGAAAACCAATTTAAGACGGGACCAGATTAACCCATACTTTTCTCCAAAAGGTCTATCATGTTGTCATGTTTGACTGTATCAAATGCAGAGGAGAGATCAAAACATATAAGCAGGCAGGGTTTGTTCTGAATGAGTAGTCTCAAGGCGTCATCTAAAATGTGTGTCAGAGTCTTTTCAGTTCTATGACCTGTTCTGAAGCGAGATTGGCAATGGTCAAGGAGCTGAAACTGTTTGATTTGGTTGCAGAGTTGTAAGTGTGCACATTTCTCTAGTAGTTTTGCTAGTGTCATATTGTTAGTAAAAAGACTGAAATTGTTGAGGGCGGACAAGTCAGCATTTGGCTTTTTTGGGATTGGGATAACCTGACCTATCTTTAGGCAATCAGGAATTGTGCCCTGGGAGAGAGATGCACTGACAATCTTAGACCAAAGTGGGGGTATGGAGATCTAAGCTCTTTGCTGAGTTTGGTGGGTAGAGAAACTTTGAAGTGGTTTGAGGGTTTAATTGATATTATTGTTTTGAGTATCTCAGCTTCATAAGGAAGTTAGAAGTTAATCCAAGCAGCAATATTTTTTGTAGTAATATGAGAGAGAGGGGACCACATCCTAGGAGGCAGAAAGCCCACTAGGCACCAGGGTTGTTTTGTTTTTTAATAATAGAGGGGTGGAGGCTGCCCACAATGAGCATGCCAATACCCCCACCCCAACACAAAAGGGATAGTCTTTCTGCCCCCTGGGAGGCAGATGGGGGTTATTACCCCAATCTGCCCCCTGGGGGGGCAGAAAGCCCAATAGACATTAGGAGTTTTTTTCTACCTAAAAGAGGGGTGGGGGCTGCCCAGAATGGGCATGCTAATGTCCCCACCCCCACAACAAAAAGGACAGTCTTGCTGCCCTCTCTGAGGGCAGATGGGGGTTATTATCCCCAATCTGCCCCCTGGGGGGGTGCAGAAAGCCCAATAGACATTAGGAGTTTTTTTCTATCTAAAAGAGGAGTAGGGGCTGCCCAGAATGGGTATGCTAATGTCCCCACCCCCAAAACAAAAAGGACAGTCTTGCTGCCCTCTCTGAGGGCAGATGGGGGTTATTACCCCCGATCTGCCCTTGGGGGGGGGCAGAAAGCCCACTAGACACCAGGGATTTTTTTTATTATAAAAGAGGGATTGGAGCTGCCCAAAATGGGCATGGCCATGCCCCCACCCACAATTATAATACCGTACTGCCCCCGATCTGTCCACTATGCACCAGGGATTTTTTGTTTTGAATATGTAGGGGTGGAGGCTGCCTAAAATGGGCATACCAATGCTGCAAACCCCCAAACAAAAGAGGGACAGTCTTTTTGCCCTCCTTGAGGGGGCCCATGGGGGTTATTACCCCTGATCTGCCCCCGGGGGGGCAGAAAGCCCACTATACACCAGGGATTTTTTTAAATAAAAGAGAGGTGTGGGCTGCCAATAATGGGCGATGCCAATGGCCCCCACCCCCAAAAAATACCCCCAGTCTTCTGCCCCCCTGGGGGCCAGAAAGCCCACTAGGCACCAGAGATATATTTATGGGCATGTCAGGGAGCGGCCCCTTAGGCGAGGGTTGCTCTACTTTTTTTTGTGAACACATTTTGGCTGCTTCTGCCTTTCCTTGGGGGCAAAACAGCAATATGTTTAGGCTCATCTGCCTCCAAGGGGGCAGAAAACCAGTAGACACTAGTAAACGTTTCTGTGTGTGTGTGTGAACTGAAGTTCGGCTGATGATCTGTGTGTACTGGCGTTTGGCTGGCTGTTTGGGAATGTGCATTTTTCTGGCGGTGTGTGTGGACTAGCGCTTGGCTGGCAGTATGCGTGGATTGTCCCTTGGATAGCGGTCTGCATGGATGGCACATGTCTGGCCGTGTGTGTAGACTGACGCTTGGCTGGAGGTGTGCGTGGACTGTCGCTTGGCTGGTGGTGTACATTGATTTCGCTTGGCTGGTGTTGTTCATGGATGGTGCTTTGCTAGAGGTAGAAATTTCCCATCGGTTGAACACCAGTAGAAATTTCCCACCACCCAGAGTTCCCCTCAGTTCTACCTCACTTTCCCATAACATGACATTAACACATAAACATGCACACTTTATTTGTAATAGAAAAAGATCATTTATATTTAGATTGATCATAGTTAATGTAGGCCTGCAGTTTAAAATGGCTAACCTTGGTTGTCATCTTTCTTTGTGATACATGAATATTTTATGTCTAGGTGACGTTGGAGTCCTAAATATTGAATGCAATGTTCTTTTGCTTTCTTTACCATGTGAACAAATGGTTTGATTTCCTTGTGCTAATTATGTCATATTTTAATGAAGAGCACATTCAAGAAGACACTGCAGAGTACAGGCGGACTCTGTATCTACTCCTCTTACAGATAGTGTTAGTTTGACACCATCAACGCTGCTGGGTGAGGGGACTTCATGTCCCATAGCACACTGCCTGTCCCTAGGAGGAGGGGCTCCAACGCAGAAGTGCTACTAAAGTGCTGGGGACAGCCTGCAGCAGAGGATGCCATCAACTCTGCTGGGTGAAGGGACTTCATCTCACCTACCACACTGCATGAGCCCAGGAGGAGGGGCTCCAATGCAGAATCCCTACTAAAGCGCTGGGGAAAGCATGCAATGGGGATGCACCTGGATGCATGTCCGGGCCAAGACCGGGCCAAGAGATGGCCCGTCTGCGCCCGTCAGGGGCTGGGAGAGGCTGGACTGGGCCACCGCTTTTGGTTCCAAGACTATGCTAAATTAATTCTAAGACTATTTTTATTGCAAACAATGTCGATAGTTGTGGCAACGGCTAGTAACAGTTCTTATGCCTATATAAGCTACAAGAGCATACTTACTTGAGTAGAGCGAGTGCTGATCACTTCAAAAGTAACCAATTGACAATTATGGGGAACAAAAGGCAGCAGGGGTACTGTCGGGGACAACAATGCCCCAAAAATCTGCCAAATTGTCCTCTAAGACTAGTACGCTGAAAGAAATCAAAGATTTTTATTGAGGAAGTGGAGACAATTTTGAAACTCTCCTCCAATTTGAGCTCCCCTTTCACAAATAAACCAAAAGCAAAATTATTTACAACGAAGCCACACCAGACATTTAGTGTACAGAAAAAGCCTGCACCCTGTTACCACAGATGGGATTGCTAATATCGAGCCTCCTCAATTAGAGCAAGAGCGCAAACCTATCAGTCCCTCAGTTCCATACGGGCCAACTGTGGCATTCGAAAATAGATTTTCAGCCCTGTCCATGGTAGAAACTGTTGCAAAGCTTACTCACAACATGGAAGACATATGCCCCTCTTTAATTCTAACATCTCTCAAGCCCCATCAGGTTGTGATTTACTTCAGGTTGTAAGTAATCTTAAGGCAGAGGTATTTTTAATCAAGGTGCTGGTAAACATGCTTACAAATGAAGATTGCATCGATTGTTCCTCTTTTTCAAAAGATAACAACTGTAAACCATCAACCAGATATGGCCACACAATGTGGAAATGCTGTTGCAACAGGTCCTGTAGACAATTGCCGCCATTAAATTCGTGGGAAATGGGGAACCTTGGAGCAACCCATATTGCACCTGAGGGTTAGACAGCCAGTTGTGAACTGCTGTAGGAAAAGACCTAGCAATGGAAACAGAAAAGATGTACAAAGAAATCATCTCCCAACCTCTAGCGACCTCAACTATTTCCTACGCTGACGGCACTCAAATTGTAGTGCCGGTCACTCTCAGCATGGAGGAAGTGGCACTTCGTTTCAATAATTGTATGCTAGCCATAGTAAGCTGAATGAGTGGCAGTGGCGTGGTGCAGGGCCCCCCCCCCAAGCTCCAGGGAGGCCCCCTCATCACAGTACTCTTGGACGGAGAGCTCCTAATTGAGTCCAGAGGGGGCCCTTCCATGTGCCTTGCGGGGGGCCCCCTCAAGTTTCGTCACACCAGTTATGAGTAGCCACTGTCTTAAATTAAATTCAGAAAAAACAGAGGTGCATCTTTTTTGGGAAGGACACCTCCTTTTGGAACCTTTCATGGTGACCATAGACCTATCTCAAAACCGGTACCCAAAGTGAGAAATTTAGGGGTAATCTTTGACTCCAAACTATCCTTCACTGACCAGACTAACAAGTTCATCAATTCTTGTTTTTTCATGTTAAAAAAAATGAAGAAAATCATGTCTTCTATTCCTTTTGATTTTCAAAAAACAGTTATTGTATCCCTGGTCTTAGCGAGATTAGATTACTGCAATGCCGTTTATTTGGGCATGCAGCAAGGCTCTTTAAGGAAACTGCTGAGGGTACAGAAAGCTGCAGCGCGCCTCCTCAAGAACATTCGGAAGTCTGACTCAGTCTCAAACACACTAAGGGAGCTTCATTGGCTCCCTGTGAAAAAAAGTGCAGATTTCAAAGCCCTAGGTAAGCGCATAAATACTCCTGGTATATTCCTAAGAGATGCCTTCGATCTGCATCCTCTAGAACAGTGAAGGTATGTAAGATTTGTAAGGTGTCTTGGAGGGGTAGAAGCTATGTCTATGCCACTTGTCAGCTATGGAATCAGCTGCCCTGGCACCTCAAAAGTCAGCCAAAAACACCTCAAAACATGGTTATTTTTACTCCCTCTTTAGATTCTGACTTTTAGCCTTTTTAGTGCAGAATTTCTCAGACTCCAGCACCAAGACACCTTCGGGTATATACCACGCTTTACAAATATTAAATATCAAATATATCAAATATCAAACCAACCTGGTTAAACAGTCCTCGCCTGCCAATATCGGCCATTGTGTCAATATCCCCTTAGGATGCTGCCAAAGGGTGGTCCAACACTTCCTTGCATTCTGGTGGAACAACCTCAACAAAGCTCATTGGAGGTCAAAATAATCACCCAAAAGGGGTTGCGTATATATATAAAGTGGCCAAGCTCCCCCCTGGGTACAAGGGAAGATAGTGATTCATTGATTAACAAAGTGATGTACTGGATCCATGACACATGTAAGTGCAAATCAGTAATTTGTTCGGCTATGGGCTGTACATCACTCAGTGCCTGGAGACATATGACGATGTCGAAATTTCACTACTATCACAAGATTTGGTAGATGGGTTGATAGCCATGTTGATCCTGTCAACACCCTTGGTATCATCGCATATTGGCTCGAAGTATAATCTGCCCGTCCCAAAAGACAGGACACAAACATTTGATAACGCCAACCAGCAAGCGCCCGCGGAGGAATCTCTCCCAGTTGTGGAGAGAACAAACTGACTCACTACACGGGAATCCCAGTGTTATTCTCCACTGCTCCCGGCTAAAATGTGTGATGAGTGGAAGTTACTATCATGGAACACTGCAGGTTTAAAATCAAAACTAACAGATCACAGCTGGGGAGATTTTATTGACTCTTTTGATATATGTCTATTCCAGGAGGCCTGGTGCGTGGGTGCATAGATCTGGGAAGCTTGTGATTTGGGTGAAAACCTCATTAGATTGCAATAGTCTTACTTTAAACTCCCTTGACATCCTTGGGATAATAATTAAAATTTTGAATGTTTACAATGTAATGGTAATGTTTACAATAGAAATGATGAACGCAATATTGAGTCAGAAATAATATCTTGGCTTGAGTCCTAAATAGAATGTGATTCATAAATGGGGCCATTAATTGTTGTAGGTGACTTTAATGTCACTTTTGAACCCCTTGATAACTCATGAATGGCCAATACAGAGGAAGAAGATGCTAAGTGAAGAATCCCATAACTAGATCTTCAACAGTGGTGCACATACTTTCAAGAGGCTAAACAAATCGAGCAGATTATATTATATTTTGCTAGATCTCTAGCTGTGGCCACATATGTCAGACGTGATGGTCCTTCAGAGGAATAACAGCAACATGCCCTCCATCTAACAGTGAAATGTTACCTATTAACTTATTCCATTGGTTTAACCCCTGCTTATCACAATGAGATGAGAATCTTGGATAATAAGCAGGCATTAAAATGCTCTTATCTAAAAGGTCAACCACATCTAATGCCCCGAATTTAAAATGAAGTTGCAGACATGCTTGGCAAAATGGGAATTAGGGAAACAACTGTTGAGAAAGTTGAAAAAAATGTAAAGGTCCACAAAGCCATGTTTGATTCCCTAAAAGGAATGATTACTAAGGTTTGCAAGTCTACATCTGAACAGGTACCAAAACATCCTTAGTACACCCAAGTTGGCACTCATAACCTCTATTAAAGTTGAAGATCGAGAGGAAATAAAATTTGGCAGGGGAAACTATAAACTTATACAAAGTGAAGCTAGGGGCAAATGGATGAATGATATTGCGCGACCTGGCCGCTGCAGCCAGAGTGGGGGATAATAAAGCATTTTGGCACGTAATAGCTCATGTAAGTCGCCATTCTACTAGTAAAAACAACCTCCATGTTCAGACTTAGGCTTTGAACGAGCACTTAGAAGGCTTAAACTGAGGTGGCATGGTGACCTAGGTTACTTGTATTATGGTTCAGGGAAGACCTGGCTTGGCAGGTTGGCTGGACTGTTCCCAATCGAGCAGGGTCAAAAATGATTTGCATATGACTGGATCCAAACTGAGGTGGTATGGTAAGCGTAAAATTCTGGATTGGGATGCAGCTGTAAGTTTTTGTTAGTGGCTGAGATTAATTCAAGCATTCGATTCATTACCTTGTTGTTGATACAATTGATGCCCTAAGTGCAACATGTATGCCTAGACATGGGTCCATTGTGCACTGTGCCACTGGAATCAAGATATACCTGGCTGATGAACCCTTATCAGGGTGAAACCAGTCCTAGGTTGCTTGTATTCCAGTTCAGGGAGGACCTGGCTTGGCAGTTCAGGCAGGACTGTTCCCATTGGAGCAGGGTCAAAACTGATTTGCAAATGGCTGGGTCCAAACTGATGTGATATGGTGGGCAAAAAATACCTGGATGCAGCCACAAGTGATTGCCAGTGGCTTAGATCAGTTCAAGCATTCCATCCATCACCTTGTTGTTGTTGTAGTTGACATGTCGTGGGTCCCTTGCTTACTGTGCCACCGGAATCAAGCTATAGCTGTAGATGGGACCTTATCAGGGCTAAACTGATCCTAGGTTGCTTGCATTCTGGTTCAGGGAGGACCTGGTTTGGCAGGTCGGGCTGGACTGCTCCTTTTTGAGCAGGGTCAAGAAGGCTGATTTGCATATGGATGGGTCCAACTGAGGTGGCATGGTTGCTGAACAACAATGGATTTGTATGGGGCCTGAGTGATTGCCAGTATCTGAGATTAATTCAAGCTTTCTATCCATCACCTTGTTGTTGTTGCAGTTCACACCCTAAGTGTGATGGGTATGCCAAGACGTGGGACTCATGCTCACTGTGCTACTGGAATCAAGCTAGACCTTGCAGATAAGCCCTTATGAGCCCTTGGGTGAAACCAGTCCTAGGTCACTATTAGTCCAGTTCAGGGAGAACCTGGCTTGGCAGATCAGACTGGATTGTTCCTATTGGAGCAGAGTCAAGACTGATTTACATATGACTGGCTCGAAACTGAGGTGGTATTGTGGGCAAAAAACAATGGATTGGGATTCAGCCTCAAAGTATTGCTCATGGCTGAGATTAACTCAAGCATTACATCCATCACCTTTTTGTTGTTATATTTGGAAGATAGCAAGGTGCAAGTGGATGGCTAGTTGGCATCGACCCCCATGTGATAAAAGAGACACTAACCATTGGTGATCATATTAAAAGATTCTTATCATGCCATTAAGGAGGTAGTCTGTGGGAAGGGCCTGGGGTGGGATCAAATACTAGGAGATTTGTATGCCTCTGTACCCCTTGTCTGGGGACCATCTCTTAAGCTAAGCGAATGCATCCTGGAGGGTGTCAAGCTACCTAAATCTTGGAAGCCGTAAAGATCCAACTGTAGGCCTATTAGTCTGATTCATGGCCTCCAGATTCTTTTCTGCTGCCAAATATTGGGGAAGCTCACAGAGTGGGCCAATGAAAATAGGATATTGTCAGATTTACCGGCAGGTTTTGCCCCAAAACTAGTATAGTCAATCAGATCTTCTGATTTTGTGCTACACATTGGAAAACTGTGTTGCTGGGGAAGGGTCACCTCTATGTGGCATTTGTTGATCTTAGGTCAGCTTTTGATCTAATTCCCCACAACAAGCTTTGGAGTGTCCGGGGCACTAAGGGTGTCCCTGACAACATTCTATCTATATTGATAAGGATACATGACACTAACTATGCCTGGGTAAGATGGGGAAGCAAGGGAGAGGTGACCAGCCACATCACAATAGAGAAGGGAATTTGGTAGGGTTATGCCCTGACCCTAATTCTCCCTCCCCTCATATATAAACAATGTAGTGAAACATCAAAACTTCCCTGGTAACGATGCACCAAAAATAGGAGCTTTAAAAGTTCCAGCTCTGCTATTTGCGGATGATATGCACCTTATTTCCAAGACTCATTTTGGGATGCAGCTCTGATTGATTGCGTTCTGACATTCTGTGTAGAAGAGGGATTGGAGCTTAATACATCAAAAACCAAATGTATGTCCTTCAACCCCTATAAGTCCATAAAGGTTCACATAAAAGTGCATAATGAAACAATCAATCATGTTTTAGACTTTCATTACCTTGGAGTCAGATTGACAATTAATACATCATGGACGCAACAGATTAACAAAAGTGCATTAAGATCACAACATGAATCTATGTCCATCTTAAAACTTTACCAGGAAATGAAAATAAGAACAGTCTCACCTGTCTCAGAAATATATAATGTAAAGGCTAAGGGGACGGCTTTATATAAGTCTGAATTATGGGGACATGTCAAGGACACTAGGCTGGTGGTGGTTGAAAATACATTTTTGTGATCTTTATTAAATCTTCCACAGAGGACCCCTCATTTAACACTGTTAATCGACTTAGGCATGTATCTGATTACCTATTCAGTTAAGTTAAGACAACTTTTGTACTGGTGCATACTGTGGCTAACTGAGGAGTTATGTCTATAGAGGCTAGCCCTTTATGAAATAATGCACTTTAATCATCATGCAAGAATTCAATGGATATCATATGTCAAAGACATGCTATACAGTTTAGGCCCTTTAGGAGACCCCTTTAGATGCTCATTTGATGTTCAAGTCTGTAATGAAAGAAAGAAAAACTTAAGTACTATCTATGGGAATAGGGGCTGTGTAAATGCAAATTGGGAAGTCAGGTAGATACATTTCTAGACCTTAAATCCACCCTATCATTGGAGCCCTTTCTTGACAACATTACATGCCCTGTGGCCAAACAGCTACATATCAAATTTAGATAAGAGCTCCTGCCCATCAATAATTTTTGTATAAGGTTGGGCAAGAAATACTATTTAAGCAACAGATGCCCAGTATGCAGTACTGAGATTGAAACTGTAACAAACTAGTTCTTTATTTGTAATACCAATGCTTTCCTTCTCAGGAAATGGCTCTTGTCTGTGTGTTACCTTTTAAGGGATAGACAGTGTGAAGAAGCAGTGAGAATTTTAAGAACCAGTACGGACGGAGTAATTGCTTATGGTGTTTCAAAATCTTTAAGTTTCATGTGGGTACTAAGAAAGAAATTTTGCCCCACTGTCGAGCATTAAATTGATAGTGATTTGATGAATGTATTGTATATATTTTAGAATATTTGTATGTGGGATGTGCAAGAGGGAAGTCTATGTTTAATTTAATTGATCTGGGTGGTGAAATGAGTTGACCTTAAATATCTATTTTATTCAACTTTAGCTGATTTTAGATGACAGTTGTAATCAATTAATTTAAATGTAACGTGTTTATGTGTTTTCAAGGATGATATCGTCCGAAATAAACATTTTATGGTAAGTTTGAAGGATGCTTAGAGAAATTGGATTGTGAGGATTCCTGAGAACCCAATGATCATATCATTGTATCATCTTGCTTTAACCTGTTTGGACAGTATCATGAGAACTGTGTCTAGATGTGTAGAATGTTAGAATTGTTCTTTTAATATAGTGCAGAGTTGCACTGAGTGATACAAATTGATGCAGATTCAGGCTTAGAATAGAGCAGAGCAGGAGATTCTTATGGTGCACACCCAAGTGAGAGAACTGATTTTCCTTTGACTCTCCCTTTGATGCAACTCTATGCTTGCTTCTCCTCTGATATATAAGATTATAATATATATTTTTTTACTTTAATACTAATTGAAGCATACGCATTTCGATCATTAAATGATACTAATCTGATTTTTGTTTTCTGTAAACCTTCAAACTTTAATAACCTTCATGGTTTGAGAACTTAACCGTTCTCTTTATTTCTTGTGGAGCCTAATGTGCTTCACATTTATTGAATGCATTGTGTTGTGTTGTTAACCAATCCCAGCTTTATGGTTACCAAACCTTTGCACAAGGAAAATCGCTAATGCTATTCTATGGTTACCTAACTTCATCTATAAGTATTATGGAGTTTTTTCCACATGGGGCAAAAATTAAATTATAGCCATCTCCCGCAGCAGCCCCTCAAATCTAAATCACTGTTCCAACGTCTGGTACTGAATTCTCTAACCAGGAATGTCCCTCACAACAGTGACCCCTAACATGTAACTGCCAGCAATTCCACCCATGCGGCCCATGAGTCCCATCTCCCCTCCCTTAGAGCCATACACCTGCAAACTTGTCATGCCTTAGGACTAATAAGGATTACTTTCCTCCAAGTCCCCATCCCAGGAACACCATCGCTATGAGTTCCCTCGTGATTGCACTTCCTAAGTCTCCGCTTCCTTACTAGTTATAAAAATCTCCAGGTCTTAGCAACCCAAAGAACACTGCCCCTTTCCCAAACTTCCTTTCTGCCACCTTCACTCCCATTCTAATATCCTATTTACTTTGCTTGCTGCCAGGGGCCTAGCTATCAATAGTGCATCAGGTGCAGTGGCACCATGTTGCAGAGGGGCCCACCAAGCCCCAATTTTGTCTACCCAAAGGGAAAAGGGGGGGCCATATTCCATACTTGCATTAGGATCTTGGGCATCCTTGCTATGCAGTTTTCAGCTGCCACTTCCAACCCCTTCATTTGACCAGGGGCCGTATTACAATAAGTGCCCCGGTGGCGCAACAGGTGTTTGCGCCCGCTGTGCGCGCCCCCGGGGCACCTTGGTGCAAGCAGCCACTCCGTGTTTTAAAAGGCACGCCGGGTGCAAACAATGACAATGCGTAATACAGCCCCAGGAAGGGGGTGGAAGAAGTCAGCCAGCATTTGCCTCCATTTTTGCTGCTGCTGCGCCAGGAGCTATTTCAGCTCACATGCTGATACACTGGATGCTGGTACAGCGCCATGACAAAGTTTGGGTTCTGAGAGTGTCTTGCTTGCTGCGAATATGGGAGCACAGGATATTTTTGGCATTCTTACAGCATAGCAAGGGAGTAATGGCTCATAATGCAATCAACAAAAATGCCCCTCTACTTCCAGTTTGGTATACATATACAATCATAACAGCGGTGCATAGGCCCCTCACACTCCAGGCCCCCATTGCCACTGCACCTCATGCATTATTGTTAGTTATGCCTTACTTGAGTGACTACAGTTCTTGTGAAATATAGGGGCACATGCATCAAGCATTTTTGCCTTCGCCAACGGGCCGTTTCGGCCCATTTGCGAACGCAAAAAATGCTTTTCAGATGCAGCAAACCCTAATTTGCGATTCGGTAACCTTTTACCAAATTGCAAAATGGGGTTGCAATTCAGTATTTGGAAGGGGCATGTTTAGGGCGTCCCTTCCAAATACCGAATTCTAATGGTGTGCATGAATGCTTTGTGACCATAAATGCGGTCGCAAAACATTTGCATATTACCACCTACTTCAAGTAGGTGGTAACCCATTCGCAAATGGGAAGGGGTCCCCAAGGGACACCTTCCCCTTTGTGAATGGTTGTAAAAGCATTTTTAAGAGCAGGCAGTGGTCCCATGGACCACTTCCTGCTCTTTAAATAATGAAAAGAAAACTTTTCATTATACTTTTTGTAAGCATCTCGTTTTCCAACGAAAACGTGCTGCTTTACAAAAAAAAGATTGCTTTATTTAAAAGCAATCACGGAAATGGTGGTCTGCTGACCTCAGCGGGCCACCATCCCCGTGATTTTTATAATTCCTAGGGGGTTGCAAATTGCGATCTACCTCATTAATATTAATGAGGTAGGGCGATTTGCGACCCTCTAGGAATCGCTTTCTGAAACACTTTGGGCCAGATGCATCTAGCAGTTTTTGCTTCGCAAACGGTCGATTCGCAGAATCGGGCGTTTGCGAACGCAAAAAAATGCCCTTCTGATGCAGGAATCCCTATTTTGCGTTAAAAAAATGGGTTTGTGATTTGCTATTAGGAAGGGGCGTGTTTACGGCGTCCCTTCCTAATACCGAATCGCATCGGCATGCATGAATGTTTTGCGACCGAAATGCGGTCGCAAATTATTCGCATTTTACCACCAACTTCAAGTAGGTGGTAACCAATTTGCAAATGGGAAGGGGTCCCCAAGGGACCTCTTCCTCTTTGTGAATGTCTGTAAATGCATTTTCTAAGAGCAGGCAGTGAACCCATGGACCACTGCCTGCTCTTAGAAAATGGAAGGAAAAGTTTTCATTTTCTCTTTTGTAAAGCAGCCCATTTTCCTTTAAGGAAAACGGGCTGCTTTACAAAAGAAAAGGTTGCTTTATTAAAAAGCAATCACTGACATGGTGGTCTGCTGACCCCATCAGGCCACCATCCCCGTGATTTTTGCGATTCCTAGGGGGTCGCAAATTGAGACCTACATCATTAATATTCATGAGGTAGGTCATTTGCGATCCCCTAGGAATCGCAGAAAGTGTTAAACACACTTTCATGCATTCCGTTTTGCGATTTTCTAATTGCGAATCGTAAGGATTCGCAATTTGGAAATCGCAAAATGGTTTGTTGATGCATCTGGCCCTTTGAGTTTCATGCATTGTAAACTGCGATTACCTAATTGCAATTCTCAGGAATTCGCAATTAGATATTCGCAATTTACAATTTTGATGCATGTAGCCCATAGACTTTTCTAAAAAGGAATTTTGGTCACTGTAGTCCAGGGCTTACCCAGTCATTGAAGATTTAGGAGAGAGAAAAGTGTGATAAAAAAACAACAAAGGCAGCTCAAAAAGGCAGCTAATAAAATCAGTATTTCACTCTGCCTCCCGGTCGATATTTTGAATATTCTTAAAATGTAATTCACATTTACCTTTTCTTGTGGCTGCTCCTTGTTGAAGGAGTGCAACTGTGTATTCATTGCTTGAAGCCATAAATCAATGCAAATAAGGTTGGTTGTGCTAACTGCTTCTTCAAGAGTTGAAAGCAATAACATGAAAACAGTTGGCATCTACATCTGCACCGTACAGCTGCAAAAGTCAGTATTAATAGTAATTATTGTAAGAACAGTGACTAGCCGTGCATATATAGCCCCAATTGGCAATCTTTTTACTTCCTGTTTAGTGATAGGGTGACATCATCATGTAGTTTTTTTAAAATAGCCTTTGCCCAAAGCAGCATTTTATGCTGGATTCAGTGGGTCCCTGACACCTCCTTGAAACCTAAACATGATGAGAGGGCTGCATCACTTCTAGCCTAAGGAGAAAGTGGTAATTGTCTAATGGATTCTAATTGGATTGTGTTCCTGTTCAGAGGCCAATCGATACTTGCCTATTACGGTAAAGTGAGCCTGAAGTCCTTGACTCAAAGTAAACCGTTTTGCACCTTGAGCAAATTAAAACTCCTGCGCACAAGACGGACGAGGTTTAAATGGAAGCAGAGCCTTCCTACTCTGAGCTTCTGGGCACTCTGAATCTGTTTTGCTTGGTGTATAGTTTGTTCAGGATTGCTTTATTTACATTTATTCCACATCCGCTACTTTTAGCACATATTGTTCTGAAAGGTATTGCTATTGCCCGAAAGGCTCAAGGTCAAAATGGAAGCATATAGGCAGTGCCACTGGAATCATGCGATTATGTGGCGATTTTCGCATAACTGTAGATTTGCTGCATTTGCCACATAATCATTCATCTGCCGCATAATCTGTAGATTTTAACAAAAAAATTATTTGTTTCCAGCTCAAACGGTTAAAAAATGCAGGGGCACGTGCTGCCGCTCAGTGTAAGGTCCTTTGCGAAGGTTGACTGGTCACCTTTCTTTAGCTTATTGTGTGTGTGTTAAACTGGTACTAATGAGGTGCAACCAATGCCCAGTCTCAACAAGTGTAAAAATGACAAAAGAATGAAGTAATTCTATCAGAAAATGTGCGCATACTTCGCATAATTTGCCTTTTCTTGCTGCATAATTTACTCAACCCTGCCTCATAATTTGACCCTCCCCTGACGCATAATTCAAGTACCTCTGCATATAGGATGCTGTCTGTATTCAGAGACACATCTGTTCAAATGCTATCGCTGTTTTTGTAGTGCCAACTTCCACTTGTGTGGCCTTTTAGTGTTATTATCATACTGGAAGACATATTTATGAGTTGGCTTGCATCTCGCTTGCACCACGCAACATGGTGCATGCGTGACGCAAGCCCAAAGGTTATGAAGCCTCGCAAGGCCACCTCGCGTGGTCCTGAGTGGCTTCATAAATCCAGAGTAACGCAAAGTAGTGCAAATCGCTGCATTGCTTTAATCTGAGCCAGAGAGGTGTTCCATGGATTTTGACGCATTCCCAGATTTACCAAAAGTGGTAGACCTGGGAATGTGCCAAAATGTTATGCCTTCCCAGGTGAGGCGTAATGAGGAGAAATATCTTTGTTACTCCCTCTTTCTATGTGTGCTTCATTCTGCAGCACACATAGAAGGAGGAAAATGCCTCAGGGGGTTGTTTTTGTGCAGGAAAGTGTCCCTTCCTGCGCAAAAAAATCCTCCTTAATACGCAGGCACCCTTGCACCACGGTGCCTTCATTGGTGCTAGGGAGCCAACACAGTGCCAGCTCAGGGGCAAAGGCAGGAATGCACTGTATTGTATTTTTTTAAATATGGTGCATTCCTGCCCTTTCCCTGTCATGCAACCCTGCGATGAGTGGTTTTGCCATAAATATGGCCCTAGATATTGCAGACTAGAGCTCACAAGTTTACCCAGGCATAATTTTAATTACGTGAGCATAATGATTAATTCCAATGATTTTGCTTACCTGTACATTTTTAGCTTTTTCTGATATATGCTGCAGCGAAGTGGCACATTTTACTTGAACCATGGCGTAATCCAGTATTGGATTATTGGGGCCCCAGGCAAGACATAATTTTAGGCCCCCAGTTCGGAATTGTACTGCCAATTTTCTGAGAATTGAGGCCCCCATGAGGCCAAACAAACTTAAGGAAAGGGGTTCACACATAAACAGTTGACATATGTCTTTCCAGTGCCCCCAAAATCCTTAAAATGCCACTGGGCACTGAGAGAGAGAGAGTTAGAGCTATGGAAATAGAGGTGGACTAGATAAAGACAAAGTTTACTTTCCTTGGGGGGAGGAGGGGCCTGGTCAATTTTCCACTTTGCCCATGCCTTAAAAAGTCTCTGGCATAATCCATGTCAACATAGCAAAATGTTGTAGTAAAAACATTTCACAATTTTCCCCACAATTTTTCCCACCACTAATCGCACTGCAGCGAGGTATTGGTGGAAGTTATTCTCCATATGCTGTTCCCATAGGGCTCGAAATCACCGAAGGCGCAGTGTTCCACTCCTGGCTTTACCTGTGCAACACACTGTAGATAAGTTCAATTAGTTTAATTGGTTTCATAGACTAGAATCGAATCCCAGAATGAGTTAGGGCCTGATTTAGAGTTTCGCAGACAGGTTAGTATTGGTACATTATATCCTATGGCACTTCTAATAAGGCAGAGAGGATAGCCGCCACGTTTGTGATGGAGTATCCCATCAGCCAAACACTAAATGAGACCCTTTGTTTGTTAAATAATAAATCCCTGTGCTTCAGTGACATGGAGTCTACTGTCAATTTTAACTAACAAGCCAATACAATTGAATTCTAGTGCCTGATGTGCCTGATGATTCTTTGCTGAGACTTTTGCTCTAAACCCTGTACCCAGTCCTTAATTTGAGCCAGTGTTTGCCGGTGGGAGCCCCCAGCACTCCTTTTTGGTATTTAAAGTGACATTCTTGCTACATGCATGTAGGCCTTATTGTTCTGGGCCTCACCAGTGTGATGTGCTTGTTTTAGAAGGGTTACCCATTTCATAGCACACACTGTACAGCAGGGTCGGTTTTAGCGCTGGTGGCGCCCTTTGCAACAATGTTTGTTAGTTCTCCCCCAATGACCTCCTCTGCTATGGATTCTCTCCTAACCACCCTTTAACAATGCTCCTCAAGTCTTCAGAACCACTCTCTCTCATAGGCACTTCTTTCGTTTTATAGCGCCACTCACAGCAGTGTAGGGTGTCATAGCACTTTACATCACACACATTATGCAGAGGCAATGAATCATACATGTGTGAATCAGTGTATAGGAAATGGTACATAAGAGGACTACAAGGTGTAGGATCACATGTCATCCATACTGGTAGACAGTATAGTTTAAGACTGCTTGGTCTGGAGAAGCACAAACTCAGAATTTAAAACGTAACCCCATGATTGGGGGTTGTCTTTACTAATAAGCATTGATTTCTACCCAAATGAACCATTTTGGCGACATTAGGATAATGAAAGACTGAGTAAGAAAGCATAACGTTATAACCTATACCTTGATGCCCACACTGGAACAGCTGTTGGCCTTTCCATCACATTTCATTTTTTTAATGGATTTTTTGTAAAGTGCTGCATACCCCAATCTGGCAGCCTCCAAGCACTTGGCATAATGGTAATTCTTAGCACATTGTGAGTATCTGTGGCAGTGCTTAATTTGACCCAGTGGTTTTAGTTGTCAACACTGGCGCTTAGGACAGTCTGCCACATGGTGGTGCTGTCTGTCTAATTTACAGATGAGCACAACAACAGTTGTATATTAATTCAATATACTTTAAAAATGGCTAAATCCTGCTGCCCAACCATTATTATGGCTTTGGGGGCCTAGAATAGTCTGAATTGTCACACTTGTAGGAGTGTGATGCTTTGTAGTTGTTTTGGTACAGTCATTGGGAGCACTGGCAGGGGTAATGGGTAGTGCAAGTTGCAGTGGGTTCCTGTTGAGGGCCCTGATACTTTTTTTTTTTTTTTACAAATTAAGCACTGGTGCGTTGGCAGCCGCCAACTTGCATGCTAACTTATCACACCCATTGTGCTGATACCGTTGTAGGGTGACAGTTAGTAGGAGAATTCGCCTAGGTTTGTCAAATTGGCCCAGCAATATCTCAAGGTACTCACGTCAGAGAGGTTGCCCAGCCTTGTTCGGCCGGGGATGGGCGAAGACGGGCCTGCTCTTGGTCTGGTCTTCGCACCGGGCATGCCTCACACTACGGGATGCCTCTGTTGTATTTATGGTGCTTCAGCACTTGTGTGTTGCGTCACGGCCCCCCCTCGGGCCGGGAGAACTGGGAGATGTAGTCTCGTATGGTAGGAAAGGCCTTGTGGTGTTACACAGCAGGGCACAAGAGTTACAATTTAGGGGCCTGCATATAAAATGGCTATACATGGGTATGCAAAGCAGAATGTATCGATGTGTGTCAGTAGAACCAGGAAATCATTTTTGAAAATGATATGTAGGTGTTTGAACACCAAACATGTTTATTGAAAATTACAGTCAACTTTTGTTTGTGAAACTGACTTTGCTTTTTCTTAAAATGATAAGGGTGCAGCAAAATGGGTATTGTTCATAAAATGACATGCAGGTATTACAGTGCTTATAACTACGACTGCCTAAAAACATAATCTGTAAGATTAGTGTAAAATATTTGCTGCCTGAATTTGTAAGGTCTCCATATCAGCATACAATATCTGCCTTGCTCTACTGTCCTGTCATAGATTGTGAATTTTTTGTAATTTATTTCATTTTGCCACCGTGCCCCTTCCCATGAGATCGATTAATATCTGTTTGGAAGGGGCAGGATTGAAAATGAAAAAAAGCAAAATGCTCTTTGTTTGTTTGCTTGTATTATATAGCGCAAACTTGACCCCGTAGGGTATCAGAGCGTTTCACAGTAAAGCTGTACATACTTAATTTCTATAGTAAATTTAACTCGAAAGCATTTAGCAACTTATAACCAATTGAAAACAGTAACAGTAACTTCATTCAGCAACATAGACTTATGCCCATTCACAGGATGTAAGTCTAGCGGATCCATAATGTATATTAGTTCGTTAGCATCACGGACTGTGAACACCAATAAATAACGGGTGAAATGGGACCTTGGCAAGAGATGCTCGTGAGTAGATTAAGCGAGAGTTTTTAGGTGAGTCTACGAGATTGAACGGTAAAGGTTATGGAAGGAATCTGCTCCTTAGAAAGATTATGGTTTCTTTCTTGAATCTTGCGGCGTTTGGTAACCTTCTGATGCTTGGAGGTAGCGAGTTTCAGATTCTCTGTGCCGCTCCTAAGAATGCTCAGTCATACATTTTTCTTCTTCTGGAACATCGGTGGCTTCAGTAGTAGATCTCTGGTGCACCTGGAAGATCTGATTCCACCGGAAATCTCCAATTTCTGAGTTAGATACCTTGTTGTATTGAGGTGTAACGCTTTATGTGTGATACAGGCTATTTTGAGTTGAATTCTGGCTTTGTATGCTAGCCATTTCAGGGCCTTCAGTTGAGGAGAGATGTGGTCGAATTTTCTTTAACCTGTTATAAGCCTTGTTGCTGCGTTGAGGCAGGCTTTTAGAGGAGCCATTTTGATCTTCGGAAGCCCTGAAAGTGTAGTAAATCCATATTCAATCCTCAAGATTCCTAATGCCTGGACTGCCATTTTGAGGTCTGCTGTTTCAATGAATGGTTTCAGTTTCCTAATGTAATTCAAGTGAAATCGTGCATTCTTAGCCAACAAGTTGACGTGGGCTTGAATGTACAGGCTCTGATCAATTGTAATTCCTAGTGATTTGGTTGATTCCACAATGCAGTTAAGTGCGGTGATAGTGTTGGGCCATTCTTTTATAGCGGGCGAGGTTTTGGTGGGGGATATTAGGAGGAATTCTGTTTTTTGCGTGTTTAGTTTGAGCTGAATACTTGTTATCCATAGCATTATTGCCCTTAATGCCTCATTCATTGACTTGATCTCCTCCAAGGATAAGATCTTAATGTTAATCTGAGTGTCATCAGCGTACATGTGGAAAGAGATGTTGGCAAGGCGGAGTATATCTGTTAGTTTTTCCACATATAGGTTAAATAGTGACGGGGAGAGGGTTGAGCCTTGTGGAACTCTGATCTGGGTGGGGGAAGCTGTTGATAGGTTTTGATTCACCAGAAATCTCTGTGTTCTGTTCCTCAAGAAGGACTTGAATCATTCTTGAACTTTCCCTGAAAAGCCCATCCTGCTTTCCGGGCATTCTAGCGACAGCTCGTGGTTGACTGTGTTGAATGCTGATGATAGGTCAAGAAGGATTAAAAGACATGTTTTGTTCTGGTCCAGGGCGAGTAATGCGTCATCTACTATGAGTAGTATTGCCGTTTCAGTACTATGATTTGGTCTAAATCCCGATTGGCAATCGACTAGAAAATTACATTTGGATATGTGTTGGGATAGATGTTGCTGCACACACTTTTCTATCACTTTTGCTAATAGGGAAATGTTTGATACCGGACGAAAATTGTTAGGATCTGCGGGATTCTCTGTTGTTTTATTTATGGTGGGAATGACTTGGCCCATCTTTATGCAGTCTGGAAAAGATCCTTGAGATAGGGAAGTATTGACTATCAATGTCCAACTGGGGATAATCGACTGGTCGATGGATGACACAAATTTTGCTGGGAGTGGATCGTTGTAATGGCTGTTTGGTTTTATGGCCGACATGGTTTTGAAGATGTCATTGTGGTCGTATAATTTGAAGGTGGACCAACTAGCTTAGTTTTTGGGTACTGACTGATGGAGTAGTGTTGAATCGATTTGGTGCGATGCCTCCAATGTAGCAGCTGCTGTCCTAAGCTCACTTTCCATGATATTTGCCTTTGTTGTGAAGAAAGTAGAGATTTCTTTACAGCCGATGTGAGATTTTGTTGTTTCTAGCGTGGTTTTGGCCATTTTGTTCTATTGATGATATACCAATTCAAAGAGTTTCCGAGGTCTGTTTTTAACGTTCTCCAATTCCGTCCTGAAGAATTCTTTTTTTGATTTGAGAATATTTTTGTTGTAGGCGTTTCTGGTTTTCCTTAGCAGTTTTAGCTATGGGGAAAATGGTAATTGTCTCCATTTCCGTTCTGCTATTGTCAGCTTATGCCTTTCTTCATTTAGTGCTCTGCTAAACCAGGGTTATGAATTCGACTAGTTTTAACTGAGCTTTTGTGTCCATTATCTATGACATCTTGGCATTGTAGTGCTCCATAAGTTCACTAACATTTGTCATATTTCTTGGAGTGGGAAGATCCTTCCGGCACAGCGATGTTAGCTTCTTGTTGTCCACACCCATTGTGTCCCTTATCCATTGTTTGGGTTTGATTGATTGAGTGGGTTTTTTCTTTAATATTCTTGGAATCTGAAAAGTTATTAGGTGATGGTCTGACTAGTCGCAAGGCATGATTGAGGTTAGGTTCACCGCTTTTTCTTTGGAGATGATCCAGTCAAGCATGGAGCCTTTCATGTGAGTTGAAAGAGTGCAGGTTTGGGCTAGGTTTTGATCTGCTAGGAAGTCTTTAATTATGTTGACCTGGATGTCGCTAGTGTCGTTCCAGTAGAGGTTGAAGTCCCTTAGGAATATGTCATTGGAGTGAGGGAAGGAGTTTGCTGTGATGATCTCTATTAGGTGGTCGATAAAAGGTTCATTCTTGCCCGGTGGGTAATAGAGTGCATGGATCTTGCATACTTGTTTCTCTGTGTTTTATATGGAAAGTGCGAGGTATTCACATGATTCAAGAGAGACGGCCAGTAATGGAGTAACCAAGATGAATGTATGCAATACCCCCCCTTTTCTCTTTATCCGGTCTAGTCTCACAATGTTATAGTTTGGAGGCACCAATAGATCCAAACATGGCAAGGATGATTCTGTGAGCCAAGTTTCTGTTAGGATTGCTACGTCTATCTCTTGACTCAAGATAAGATCAGCAATGTCAGACGTGTGTTTCACTGCTGAGTGGCAGTTGATTAATAGTCCTGTGATCGGTTTCTGATTAACCGGGATAGAGACATGATTCAGGGTGGATAGCGTTATACTCTTCAGGTTATACGTGCTTAGCTTTCTGTTACTGGGTTTGCATTCTCTGAAGGTCTTGATTGGGACTGAGCTGATTAAATTTTCATCGCTCTTGATAGGTAGATTGGATGCAGTCTGAGTTGGATCGTAGGATTGAAGTAGGGCTTGTGTCTCCACATCGGATAGATAATTGGGGTGTTTGCGTGGCCGATGCTGTCTCTTTGATAGCGGCATTGGTGTCGTCTTTGTATTGTACTTAGTGAGAGTACTACCTCTTGAATACTCACAATTTTGGATAGTGTGTTTTCAGTGAGGCATTGGATATTCTTCAGATCAAGAATAGCCTTGGTGATGGTATGGAGTAGGTTGCTGGAATGTGGATTCAGAGAGTCTGGAACCCCTGTTGATGTGGGTGGGAGGAGGGATGAGCTCAGTAGACATGAGGTTTGACTTCTTGGTAATTCACCGTCTGTTATCTCAGTGACAGTTATCTTAGGAGCAGCTTTGTTTCCGCCTCCAGCTTTACTTCTACCATGTGAGGGTCCTACTGGGCAATTTATTAGATTAGGTGGAGAACTCCAGCTATCCGGGTAGTTAGATGTTAAAGGAACTGTGTGTGATGGTTGGGTGGATGTAGTAGAATAATCCCCTTTGTTTTGTGGTATAGCAGGCTGTCTCGTCTTTTCTCTATTTCTTGGGGATTGTGAGTACTAGCTCAGAACGTGGAGGCTGTCGTAATGGATCGTGGGGGAATTGTCTTTCGTTGTGGGTTGGTGTTGGAGGGTTTATGGTGCTTGTAGGAGTCTTGTCCTCTAATTGTGAAGAGCCCCTGATCTGCACTGCTGAGTTTGTTGAGGAGTGATTCAACCTCTGAGGATCTTGTGCTTTCATATGGTCAGTTCTCGGTGTGACTTGTTTGTGTAGTGCACTTGAATGCGAGCTGGGACTTTGTTGGTTTTTCGGGCTAGTGATGTTGTAAACTTGTTCTTTCAGAGAGTCAAAGTATTCGTCAAATTTGTTTAGATCCTTGTCCTTTGCTTGAATAAGTACCGTACCAATTTTATTGATTGTTATATTTAGTACAGCTCCCAGTCTCTGCGAGGGAGCGATCAATAGCTTGATGCCATATGGGATGTGTTTTGTTTTTTTGGTGTTCAGTAGCTTTGTTATGGTCTCACGCCATTTTGCTGGATTTCATGTGAAGAATATTAAGTCATTAACTGAGATGCCTTTTTTTGTGTTGAAGTACGGGTCTGAAATATGTGTCTCTATGTTTTTTTTCAGTAAATTGTGCTTAAATGATTTGGCTGCATTCCTGGAGATGTTGGGGGGGGGGTATATTATATTATAGGAGTTCCTTCCTGCTGATTTCAGCTCTCCTGGCATTTTTTCTCTTTTTTCATTTATTTAACTACCGACCGTCCTTCTTACCCCAATAATGACTGGCAGATAATTGTCTGATTAAATATGTCAGGGTTCCCTAATGGTTTGGCCCCAGAGAATTAAATGAGCAAACCAACTAGCCTAAATTCCCTGACCTTGATACCATTCCAAAATAGCTGTTTATTTGCTCTATGTGGAGACCACTTTCTTGCAGTCCTGTTTTTGTTTCTGAGATGGTTGTTCATTAGTCTTCTTTCACTTTCTATTAGTTGTGTGGCTAAATCCTGCTTCCGCCATTTTGGAGATTAGGGTCCCTGTGAGATTAGGGAAATGGCTGATGTCCAAAAATCAGAGGATGGTCCTCTTTCCCGTTCTATAGTAGTTTTAGAATGCTTTGGCATCAGTTATTTTAAACCGATACGTTTCTGGGCATCCCGGCTGACCTGTGAGAGGAGGGGGGGAGTTCTCTGCCTCTTGTGCTTAATCCTGCCTGGATTTCTATTTTGCACCGGCCTGCTGCCCCTTATTGAATGGGGGGCGCCCTGCCAGTTACTTCCTTCATTCTTTGTCCCCTGGCTTCTCCTTGACTCCGCGTCTTACCTTGCTGCACGGAGTGCAGTATGGGAGCTCGGGAGTCTGGTGCACAGAGCTGAGTCTCTCTCGATCCTGCCTCAGGTCCGACTTCGTTCCGATCCATCACCTCTCCTTCCGGTGAATGCTTATGGGCGGCAGTTCGACCTCTGCAGCGCAACCACTAAGGATTCTTCTTTGTTAAGTAAGAGTGCTGTTACGAACTCTATCCGTTTTGCCTTCTTTTTTTGCCTTTTTTTTTTTTGTCTAAAAGCGATCAATGCAAGGAATGCTATCCCTAGCCACGGAGCACCTTCATAATGCATCCATCCATCCAGTCGGCCATCTTTTGCATCTTTGCTTTGTTATGTACATAAATGTAATTTTACTTTTTAGGAATGTGAAAATTTGAACTTTCTATACCTGCCATGTGAAATGCGAACTTCCAATGCTCCCTATGGTTCTAAGACACTTCTAGGGAAATTGTGCTGCAAACACAGCATTTTCTCAAACTTTGCATAAAGTGGGTGTTCCTGTAACATTCTTGGGGAGCTCTGGGTATGCCCAACACACCATGAACTTACTGGAACATTTCATCTTGGCCCTTCCAGCAAATTTGGTTGAAAACTATGCTGTAAAATGTACAATTTAACCCATTATTTTTCAGAATGTTCACAGACTGAGGGCCATATCTATGGCCCAGTTTGCATCGTTTTTGCACCACGCAACATGGTGCAAGAGCAAGGCAAACCTTAAGTCATATTTTGAAGCCACACAAAACCACTTTGTGAGACTTTGAGTGGCTCCAAAAATATGGAGTAACGCAATGCAGTGAAATTGCTGAGCTGCGTTACTCTGCCCTGGGTATACATTCCATGGGTGTTGACTAGGTGCTCCCATGCAACTCCCATGATTTTTTACTCATTCTCAGATTTAAAAGACCCTGTGAACCTGGGAATGGGCCAAAATGTTACGAGGTCTAAGGAGGAGAAATATGTTTATTTCTCCTTGCTTCTTCCTCTTCCAATCTGGGCTGCATACATAGAAAGAGGAAAAAGGCTCTCAGGATTGTTTTTGTGCAGGAAGGTGCCCTTTCCTGCACAAAAACAATCCTGCCTACAACACAGGCACCCTTTCACCATGCTGTCAGGGTACCAGTGTTGGCGCTAGGCTGCCAAAACTGTGCCAGCGCAAGGGAAAGGAGAGGAATGCACCGTATTGGATAAATACTGCACATTCCTGCCCTTTCCTGTGACTTGACTTGCTATGCTGCCCTGCGCCACTAAATTCGAAAATATGGCCCTGTGTAGTTTCCCAAACCTGCTTCTGGAATTCAGACTAGCTTACTTTCCTTGCTTACTGAAATTAGGCGCTTGTATTACGCCCCACCTCTTTCAGAGATTACAAGCCAATACTGCAAATCAGTGATCTCGAGGTTAACCACAAATTTCTGCCAAAGGTACAATATTGATCCATGTAAATGCTAAATGTGAATACATGTGCATCTTTTTGCAGTTATTTCAAACTATTCTTTATAGTGGCAAGCACCAGTGATTTTGGAAGATTGCATGCCGAACTTCTTGCCTTCAGCGGTTCTGCATGTCTCTGGCCCAATGTAGTGCACATAGACCATTCATTGCGGCATACACTGGAAAAAAATGACATGGAATATTGTTGACTATGATCTCGAAACAGAAACGCTTATGGCTGGAAGCTAGGGATGAAAACTGGAGGAGCGGCTTCACTGACCAGAGACTGATTCTGCCCCTCTTTTACGCATCACAGTCTTTTACCTCACCTGTATAGACAAATCCAGAGATCACTCTCTTTCTCACAGGCCATAATTATTTCGAAATACCAACCACCTTCAACATCCGTTCAGGCAACGTATTATTATTACTATTATTATTATGATGATGATGATTATTATTATTATTGTTGTTGTTGTTGTTATCATTATTATTATTATTATTATTATTATTATTATTGCTATAGTTATTATTGTGTTGTTGGTGGTTGTGGTGGTGTTGTTGCTATCAGTAGTAGCACTATTATTGTTGTAGTGATGATGATGATGATTATTATTGCTTTATGTATAAAGCACACAAACACCCCTGGTGATAAGCAAAATGGGAACTACACAAGAATAAATGAAATACAAAGAATCAACAAATTAAGAAAGCTATCTGCTCATCAGAAAGCACGATGATGATCCAAAAGTCTGATCCTCAATGGAAGGGCAATCCTGAGGTTGGTCATTAGGTAGCAGAAGGAGCTGCTGCCGAGGTACACTTTCTTCTTGGGAGGCACATTGAACAAAAGGAGATCTAGGGCCAGATGTAGGACCCGTTTTTGCATGCGCAAACGTGTCTGCGACCCGTTTGCGCATGCAAAAACCCTACAGGGCCATGTACAAACACCATTTAGCGAGTCACAATTTTTTTGCGACTCACTAAATAGCATTTGTGACTTGCAATTAGGAAGGGCGTTTCAAGGGCGTCCCTTCCTAATTGCGACTCTGAGTCCTATGTATGACTGTTTTGCAACCGCAATTGCGGTCGCAAAACAGTCGCAATTTACCACCTACTTCAAGTAGGTGGTAATGCAGTCGCAAATGGAAAGGGGTCCCCAGGGGACCCCTTCCCCTTTGCAAATGCAAGCGAAAATATTTTTTAGGGGCAGGCAGTGGTCCCAGGTACCACTGCCTGCCTTTAAAAAATGAAACGAAAACGTTTCATTTTTTTTTTTTTTTAAATGCATCCCGTTTTCCTTTAAAAGGGCTGCATTTAAAAAAAAAAAAAAGCTGCTTTATTTAAAAGCAGTTCCAGACATGGTGGTCTGCTGAGCCCAGCAGGCCACCATCCCTGGGAGGGCCAGCCATTTTCAATGGGGTCGCAAAATGCGAGTGCCTCATGAATATTGATGAGCCTCGCATTTCGCGACCCCATTGGTTGTACATTTGGAACTGCGACTCGCAGATTGCGACTCGCTGTTTTTCGCAATTTGCGAGTCGCAATTCCAAATGATCGTACATCTGGCCCCTAGTGATTGAATGGAAAGGCCAGGGAAATAAGGCACAAAGGAGGTCTTTAGGTAGATTCTTCAAGACCTTGAATGATTTTGTGAGCAAGGCAGAAGACCTTTAGTTGCATTCTTTACTCGACTGGTAACCAGTGGAGGGCCTGCTGTACCTCAGAGATATAAACATAAAAATATAAAACTAAGTGAGCAAAGGGGCTTTTTCTGACATTTAAGGGCTCCCTTTGACCCCACTCATTTTCACATTTCGTCTTGAGACACCATTTTTGTATTTATCGCCCGTCCTGCGCCATTACAGATCAGCCATCGATGAACCACTTGGGATAAAGTATTTTATATAATTAATGAATGAGTAGGAGCTGGCCATAGTGGGGGAGAGTGTGACCTTTTATAGTCCATTTGCAGCCTTTTTGTTATTCACAATAGCACAACTTGTTTGGGTGACCATATTCCAATGGCGACCAATAAATCAAAGCTGCATCCAAGTACCGAGAGGGTTATCATTAACATATCATATGTCTCATATTATATTGAGGTCGATAATAGTGACCAACAAATTTATTTCATCCGCTAGGTCTACTACAACATCAAGTTACTTGTAGAATTCCTCTTCACACCTCCACACCTATTTACACTATACTTAAATATGTACAGTAAGCAACACTTATGTAATGGATGTAACATTTTCCTCATGCAATATAATGTCTGTGATATAGTGGGGAGTATATATGACCTCCTTTTTGGCCTGGTGTAGACAAACACCTAGGTAACCATAGCCAAAGGAAGAATTAAAGGAGTTGTGATGTAGATGGATCACACCAGCTTTCCCTACCCATAATACCGCAAAATATCAAATATTGTTAAAAATATGATGTATCACATTTGTGTACAGGTAAATAGCAGACTTCACAGCCAACAGCATGTACCATACCAAACAGCATTTCCACTTTACTGTTCACAACAGTGTCACGCATGACTTACAAAGGATGAACAAGCTTTTCCTACCTATAATATGCGGACTTTGCCATCACTCTTAAGTTCCTCATGAGTGATGGAGCACAATATCATCTACTAAATTGGTGCTGTGCTGATCATGGCACCTCAATGTGTATCATACAGAGATGGGCCAAATATGAGACCATATATAGTGCATAATGTAAATCTGCATCAGCAAAGACATAATATGATCTGAATGCTCTCCAAAGTGTCCTTAGGGATATAAATGCTTAGTGCTCTTTAGACAGGGTGATTTATCTCTGATATGAAAGTGAAATTGTCATAGCATTTGCACATTATCTTAGTAGCCACACCCTCTAGCAATATGGATGACCGTTTGGGGCCTGCTACAGCTGACTACAATTGAACTTCAGAAGAGGAATGTATCTCCTGCTCAATCCAACACTAAGATCTAGAACAACTTAGGCTTTACAACATCTCAAAGTGACGCAAGTTGACACAAAGTGATGCATTGTCATTTACTTTCCAGTACAAAGGGTATTTTGCACTGGAAAGGTGCCCTTTTTCTCTAGAAAAAGAACTTTGCACATGCATCACTTAGCAACAAGAAGGCTTTACTAGTGCATTACTTGGGAGGATTAGTGCAAATACCCATAGCTGTTCAAGCAAAGGCAAATCTACTAACAGAGCCAGACCCGACTTACCATTAAAAGCAACCTTCTCATTGAAGCAGGTGTTAAGAAAGGGAAATTTGTTAATTTCTGTACAAAACTCACCCAGTGCATGTGTCCTGAAGTGCACAGCACACATCCAATGTGTGGGATACATCTGACTTTGTTTAAGCTTTGGAGTACACATCCAGAACAAATTCTATGCTAGACTGCGCACACTCACCTATGCACCGTAGTGCAATGACAGCCTTTTAAAGGGCCAGACTAGGGGATGAGAGCAGCACTAGGCTAATCTTAGAAGATGCTTTCCCTTTTTTCACAACGCAGTACAGCTAGTCTGGTTGTTGCACTGCATTCTGCAAAAGATTTGTGAATCTGGCCCTGTCTTTTTTATGATGTATCTTGCCACAATATTTTCACAGAGCAGCACCAGCTGTGATTTACCACAGTGTTGCTCCTGGTGATCAGTTCAATAACCTGGCCTGGTACATTTTCTTTATGGCATAGTAGTTCTGCCACCATCAGTGGCGTAACGAAAATTAAGGGGGCCCCCATGCAAGGTACATGAAGGGGCCCCCTCCGGACTCTATCAGGAGCTCTCTGGCCGAAGTGCTGTGCTGAGGGGGCACCCTGGAGCTTGGGGACCCCCCGCTCCGCTGGGGCCTGTGTTACACCCCTGGCCACCGTATTTGTGTCCTGCCGATCTCACTGATCAATTTGTGCTGACAATGATCATCACAGAGATTGAAAATAATTCACATATTACGTAATCTCAGGGATGGACTGGAAATGGCCAGGACACAAGAAACACTACCTCAAATCTAATGAGTACTGTGCATAGGAGACAGAGCAGTGGTGCGCACCACCACTTGAAGGACAGGGATGACACCTAGAAAACCGGAGGCAGTCTGTCCAGGGGAACTTTCTGTGTGCAATTGCCGATGATTATGTGACAATATCTATCTAAGTGGCTATTTTTTTGGCTAATGTGGCTTTCCTCAGTTGGACCTAAAATGTGGGTCATCACAGAAACTTTTGTTCCTACTTTGACTGCAGCTCTCCCTAGAACTTGGAGATCATATGATCTAAAAAGGGGTGGCATCCATTAATTTGACATATGTATGTATATCTGAATGTAGTTTTGTTATGATTATTTAAAAAATATGAAGCTGTCTCTAGGCCAGGCCTACTTAAGAGAGACCTATCCTACATGCAAATAATGTTGTTTCTTTCTACAGTTTTGCATCCTCATAACATTTCAAAAAGCCTCCTTTGCATTCCTAAAACAGTGCATGAAAAGCTGACCGTCACTTGAAACTTCTGATTGCCTCCTTTCCTTTTTTCTTTCAAATGCCCCTCACCTTGGTTTCTATGCTCTGCAAGTCTCTTCTCTCTGACCACAGCCTACTCTACATCACAGGCATTTTTGGCTTAATTTCTATTGTATTTCTGCAAAGATCACAAACTCTTCTTCTTCGAATGCCTAACTGATGCAACCTAACAATACCCAATCTCCTCTAGGTCGTGTACTAATTCCACCATCCATCTGCATGAACGAACATACCGCCCACTGATGATCACACCTGACTCCCATTCATTGAATTTACTGCAAAGAAAATGAAGTCTAGTCATGCAATCAGTGGCGGCTCGCCAAGGGAGTGGTGCGGGGCGGTGGGGTGGGGGAGGGGCAGGGTGGGGGTATAGTGGACTCGGACTTACGACGGACAGAACTCCCTCTGAGTTCTGTCCGTCGTATGTCTAAGTTCACTACCCCCCCATCCTGCCCCTCCCCCACCCCGCCGCACCGCCCCGCACCACTCCCTCGGCGAGCCGCCACTGCATGCAATGGCTTCCTTGAGAGTACACGACTAATCCCAATAACCAACAACAGCCAATAACCACTAACCCTGGGTTCCGGAGCAGAATGAGTTCCGGCATTCAGCACTTCAATTCCTCATCAGGGGTAGTTAGTGCGATTACAGTTACAATTATAGCTTGACAACAAACTGGGACCCATCTGGAACATGAAGTTACTTCGAAACTTGCCACCGGAAAGGCCTCTTCCACCTGCTGCCCTTGTAGAAAATGAGTTGATCCATCTCAGGGGCAGCAGTGATGCCTGTTCTCCAGCAGCTTCGCCAAGGACCCCCGCGCTCACCACTTCATTCACTTGTAAGCAAAGAACACCTGCACACATTTCTCACTGGTTCACTTCTTTTGCTTCCTTTTATATTTAATTTTAAGGTAAGTTCTGACTGGGGTTGTAGATGCTGGGTAGACCTTGGTGTAAATTTGATATTAATCAAAAGGGGTATTCTTGAAATGATATTGGGGAGGTGGAATTTTGAAATACAGCTTGCTCCAGAACAAATGGATGTTATCGGACATGGTACTACAGACCTGCCAGCTCACACGATGTCACCGTGTGTTATACGATATCAGCTCCCTTCACACGGTCACCCGGCGAGGAGCCGACTTTACTTGGTGGAGGGCAAGGCGTGCTGGAAACCACGGCAAAGCGTAGATTTCCAGCTCGTTTTTTTTTCCGCGACTTTTAAAACCGACGTCCATTATGGGATGTGAAAACACCGCAGGACATTGGCACCAGCCTCAGCAGGTTTGTTTTCAGGAGGAGGGGGTTTGGTGGGTAGTCTAGGAACAAGGTTCCGTCCCTTTCAAGTCCGTGCCCCCTCCTCACATTGTGAAAATGTTCTGAAGGTTGGCAGGCCTGATACTACTCTCAGGGATTTGGGATTATTTAACCTGAAAAAGATGTTTATGTTTCAGAATGTGTCACATAATGCCATATAGTTTTTCCTTGCCGTATAATTTAGCCAACCCTTCTATGTAATTTCTTCCTCCATTGTTGCATCGTTCATGTGACACTGGCTATGACCACCAAAGGCAGTAAGGCAACCTATGCCAATCCCCAGCAGGGTATAATGCGCAATGCCGCACAAAGATGTGTGTGTCAAAACATCACTTACAGTGTGTATTAATAATGGGTTCGGCTTACTTAAACTTATATTTTCATATCCGTATGTTTACTCGTGCCTCGGGATTAAAAAATGTGTTTTTCATCAAATTGAAAATAATTTTCTGAGCAAATGTACTTGATTTTTCTCTCTAATGCATGCCCATGTAATGAATAGATTATATGTATAAAAAACTGACAGCAGTTTAGCGTGAAGATTGCTGACACAACATTAGCTGCACTGCCAACCAAGTGAAGATAAAAGTAATCCAGGCAGTTCATACCGCTTGATATGGAATACGATTAAAAAGGGAAAACAATTTTAATGCACATTATAATGACTACATTATTTCACTGTAAAGCTTGTCTATACATACTCCATTATATTGTCATTATTATGTTATATTAATAATGTGAAACAATTCCAATTCAGGCCTATTGAGACCGCATTATTATTCCATTATGCCGAGAGAATGCAATGACAGACATTCTGTGTTCTGTGCATCTTAATAATGTGTCTATTTTCTAATTTTGTAATGAAAAGGCAGCGTTTAAATTAGACCGTCACTGGTTATCTATTTACATTATATTTATATTACTTCCCTATGAGGACATTCAGAGTACATTAAGTGGGATTTTTCTATTCACACTATTGTATGATGGACTGTTTTGGGAACGAATGCTTATTCGCCTTAAGGGGTAGAGAAGTGACATCAGGCGCCCTTTGACCCCCCCCACCCCCCATTGACATACAAAAGTTGACCGCTCGCCCCACCCGTAGCACTTTAAATTCTCTCATTTGCTGCTGAAGGTCTAGTGGAAGAACAAGGAGGGAGACTACAGAAAGTGAACAGCGCTCATAGAGCCACTGCCTCCATGATCCCTGAGATCAGGGGTCAAAAGGGCAGTGCCAGGGGAGCAAGATGGCAAAGCAGGGGTAGCACCTACTGCCCCTGGCAGTCCCAAATTGTGAGGCATGACTTGTGGGTCCCTTGAATGCCTGCTGCAAAGACCTTCAATGTAAGTGTGCCGTTGTTACCTGCTGCCAATTTCTTCTTGTTGAGGGTTCGGTATTTCCATGAGACAAAATTCTCACATGATTTCGAGATAAGTGGCTACAGAATTAGATAGAGCATGCAGTTCTGGATTTTGTGCGTCAATTATCCATCCCTTTTCTTCAATCAAACTTCTCCAGGTTTTTCGTGCCAAAGTCTAAAGGGGGGCAATGCCCTATTACTTACCAGTAATCTTCATTACTCCTGGTCCCGTTGTTCCCGTCCCATTGCTTACTTGTGGAGATGACCATCTCCCTGACAGAAAAAAGAACAAGAGAATGCTGGGACATCTAACCCCACCCTCTCCCACTGGGAGTACATAACCAGTACCTACCCAGCATTGCACCTGAACTACCAAGCCACCAACAGGAAGGCCGGACGGCCAGGTGGGAGGGAGGGGCGTAAGGAATGGGACAACAGGACCAGTAGTAATGAAGATTACCGGTAAGTAATAGGGCATTACCCCCAGGTCCCTCCAGTTCCCATCCCATTCCTTACTTGTGGAGCATACCAAAGCCATAAACCTGGCCTTTTAAACCCCCAAGAGCACCCAGGACACCACACCGAAAATCAGCATCCCAAGCCAAGCAACGGGAGAACCACAGGAAAAAAACACAGGCAGGAGCACACAGCCCGCAAAGCCCCCAACCAAACCACTTGGTCACAACCCCCCAAACACGCAGGAGTTGACCAAGGTGTACAAAAAAAGAAGCCAACTGTTATGTAGAAACGATCCGGAAATCATTAGTTGGAATAAATTCTTTATTGAAGATCCGGTGAAAGAGACCAACACGTCCTCACAGCTGATGCCAGCGTCTCAACTGACCATTGATGACGCCAACATTCCAGGCGTCATCAATGACATAACAAACCAAGAGGACATGAGCACATGCATATATATATTTAACATGTGAAACGGCTTACAAAGGTAATAAGTGAAACACAACACACCTTCCCCCTTATGACACAATAAAAAAAGAAACAAAACAAAAGAAACAAAACTAATGTTCAGTAATGTAATCTTTAATTTAACCAGGAGGTTTCAACTTCCTCCTAAATTTGTTGAATGAAGCATTCACACTCACAGGTGCAGAAGCCAAGGAAAATTCAGTCAAATCACCTGAAATGACATCAGAAGACCTGTCCTCTGAGGACTCACAACTCAATTCTCTCTCAGAGTCCAGCCAATGAAAGCTTCTTTCTCCCTGGACATCTACCCATTTCTCAAGTTCAGCATTAAATTTAACTAGTCTGCTGAGATGCCAAACTCTTCCATCAGATAACCTGACTGAATTGGTAAAAGCTTCAATCACAGCAAGGGGCTTAGAGAATTTACTTTTGCCCTTCCTTACTCTGAAAGGAAGTTTGACTCGTACCAAATCTCCTTCTTTTAGAAACATCCTCTTAGCTTTATGTTTCAAATCAGAATAATCTTTGTACTTTCCTTGATGCAACCTAATGTTGTTTTTTACTTGATCAGGAGACCATTCAGATAACCTAGAATGTTTCAACCAACATTAGTTATCTTTTGTAAAAGGTACACGACCTCTCAAAATGGTGAAGGGACTGTATCCAGTGACAGTGGGGGTCACACAATACATCCATACCATTTTCTTTACTCCAACAACCCAGTCATGCCCTTTGAGATTGGCAAGTTGAATAGCATCCTTAATCACACGGTTAAATCTCTCAACTTCGCCATTCCCACTGAGATGATAAATGGAAGTGACCTTGTGTTGTATACCATTGCGTTTAAAGAAATCTTCAAGAAGTGAACACTTAAACTGAACACCATTGTCAATTATGACAACCTTGGTAAGTCCTTCTCTTTGAAATAAGTCATCTAAAAATTCTAGTACACTTTGTGAATCAGCACGTTCAACTACTTTAATCTCCGGCTACTTAGAAAAATAATCAACAGCAACCAGAATGTACCAACTACACTCATTTCTGACAATAGGACCAGTAATATCCAAACCCAAAGTTTCCCAAGCCATATCTGGACAAGGAACAGGACACAAGGGTGGAGTGACCAACTTCTGAGATTTGTCAGAATTCAAACATAAAGAACATTCTCTCACCACTCTCTCCACTTCTGTGTCTACTCCAGGCCACAAATACAATTCTCTTACAAGTTTTTGGGTCTTAACAATACCTAAATGTCCCTCGTGACATAATTGAATAACTTTTACTCTTAATACTTTAGGTGGAATGATCCTTCCTCCACGTAAAACATTGTCATCAACTAAAGACAACTCCTCGCGTACTACCCAGAACTGTTTCAACTCCTTACACAAGAGTTTTTTCTCAGGCCAACCTTGAGTAACACAAATCTTAACTCTAGTCAAAATATCATCTTTGGCTACAGACTCATTCCACTCTAGAAAGTCTAAAGCAGGATTTTCACAACCAATATCCATCCATGCTACTTGGATATCATTCCACCCATCAGTGGAAGATTCTAAAGGCAAAGGTAGTCTGCTAAGAAATCCGCCACCTGATTCTTCACTCCAGGAATATAACATAAGGTATGTCTATAGTCAAGAAGGCGAGCAGACATCTTTGCGATTCTGGGGGTCGCCTTGAGTAAACCATCAGAGGAAAGAACTTTGATCAAAGGCTTGTGATCACATCTAATTTCAACATGAAGACCCCAAATAAAATTTCTGAAATGTTCAAGACCCCAGACCACAGCTAAAGTCTCTCTTTCGATAACAGAATATCTCTCCTCAGCTGGAGAGAGTGTTCTTGAAGCATAGGCTACAGCCCTCTCTTCACCATTATCTTCCTTCTGTGACAATACGGCACCAAGGCCCTTATTACTTGCATCGGTGGTAATGATGTAAGGTAAAGAAGGATCAAAAACAACTAGCTCTTTAGCATTACACAGTTCTTCCTTCATTTGGGTAAAATCACTCTGTAAACAATCAGACCACACAAAGGAAGATCTGTTCTTTAGTGATTGACGCATATTGTACGTTTTTCTGAGAAATTTTGAATAAATTTGCTGTAGAATTCAATGAGACCTAAAAAGACCTCAGTTCATCTTTGTTGGAAGGAGAAGGAGCATTTCTGATAGCATCCATCAAATTCATTTTTGGTTTAATACCATTAGCAGATATTTCATGCCCCAAATAGTCTAAAGATTGAACCCCAAATTTGCATTTAGATAACTCTGCAGTCAACCCTCTTTCACGTAATTTCTTGAACACTGAACAAACTCTGTCAACATGTACACATTTTGTCTCACCCATGATAAGAATATTATCTTGGAAAAAGAGGATACCAGGCATGTCTTTGAATAATTTAAACATGAGTTTTTGCAAGACAGCAGCCGCTGACGCAAGCCCAAACGGCATGCGGAGAAAACGATAACATCCTTGAGGGGTCATGAAAGTAGTAAGGCTTCTACTATCCTCATGTAGTAAAACTTGATGATAAGCTGAGGTCAGGTCAACCACAGAAAACCACTTCATACCTTTGGTCAGGGATATTAACTCATTTATCTTGGGTAAAGGAAATCTCTCAACAACAATATTTTCATTGAGAGACCTCAAGTCAATACAAAGACAAATTTTTCCATTAGCCTTGCGCGCTACAACTAAAGGTGCGACCCAATCAGAAGCCTCAACCTCCTCTATAATGCCCTCATCCAATAAACGTTTTAATTCCTTGGTGAAGGCTTCTCTGACAACCCAAGGAATGTGTCTGGACTTATGAACTATAGGTTTGGCATCCTCTTTAAGGACAATTTTGTGGACATATCCATTCAATTTGCCAACCTTTTTGGAAAAAACTTCAGGAAATTCTTCATTAAATTTTTGATGATAATCTTCAGTTTGATCTAACACCATGACTTGTTCGACTCCATTGGGATTCAAGATAATATTCAGATTCCTCTGATCAATCCACCCTGAAACTGAGGGCCCATTATGTGCAACGTAGAACTTCCCAACAGATGATCTCCCTATAAACTCAAATTTGAGTTCTCTGTAACCTATTAAGGAAATGTTTTCTCCCGTAAAACTTTCTGGAGCTACATCAGGAGGCAATAAGGATGGACCAAGAACATTAACAAAATTCCTTTCCCATTGATCATTATCAATGATGGTGTAGGGAGACCCTGAGTCGGCTACAATGAGCTTATCTATACCACCAAGACTTATGCAGCACACAGGTTTCAACTTACACTGTAAGCTTAAAAGATTAACACTGTCTGAAACACCAAAGACGCAGTCAACATTCTTAACAGAATCTTCACCATGGGAAGAATCTGAACATGAATCATCATTGTCATCAGTAATTAAGGCAATTTTCTTCTTTTTACCCTTATTGCATCTACAAGCTTTAGTAAAGTGTCCAATTAAGCCACATCCAAGACACTTTTGGTTTTTGCAGGACACTTTTTAAAATTTGCTAAGTAATTTTTGCTTCCACATCTGTAACATTTTAGTTCTCTAGTAAAATTATCCTTACTGTTGGCCATCGGTGGATTGACAAACTTATTTTTAGTCTTGTTATTGACTTTACTCATAATGGGTTTATCAATATCTTTTGGCACAACAGAAATGGCTTTGGCACACTTATTTGTAACTTCAGCTTTCTTAACTAAAGCAACAACATCCGCCAATGGGGCTTCTCCATGTATCCATAAACATTCTTGAACATGTTCATTGTTAACATACATAATGATTTGGTCACGAATTAGTTCTTCTTCCAAAACACCAAATCTGCACGCTAAAGCAAGTTTTTTAGGTCAGAAACAAACTCTTCAATAGTTTCTTGTTTATCTTGCTTCCTACCAAAGAACTTATGGCGGTCAATGGCTATGCAAACAGAGGTAGAATAATACACATCTAAATCCTCTAAAACATGAAGAAAAACATTAGTGTCATCAACAGCGCGAGTTTTCTTATTCATTGAATTATAAACATTTAAACCTTGAGGACCAAGAGAATGAAGTAAAATCTTTCTCTTTTAACTTGAGATAATTCATCGTCACCATCTTCCAATGTATCAATGTAATTTAGAAAGTACTCTCTCCATTCTAACCATTTAATAGGAGGATCCCCTCTAGTAGAAAGAAATGGTTGAGGTGGAGTCAAAGAAAATGTTTGCGCAGCACACATGGTGAAGACAAAGCGTAGGGTAGATTAACAATTTCCTGAAGGAGTGCCTATCACCATAACTGACAGGCAATAGTAGGTGTGCCTATCACCGTAAGTAACCGATAGGCAATAGTAAAAAAATGATGATCTCATGACACAGTGACAGAGTGAAGAAAATTGGCAAGTAGAAGGCAATAAAACAAGAGTGCGTGTCTCTGTAGAAGATAAGCAGTGAATCAAATGAAAAAAAAAAAATAAATGTAAAGAAGTACCTTGTAAACGATGTTGAAAACTATAATACTTTCAATAAAAATCGGCGGTTCAAATAAATACTTTCAGTGAAAATCGGCGGTTCAAATAAGATGAGGTGTGCCTATCACCAATGGTAATAGGCAAGTGAAGAATTTACCGGTGAAATGTGTGATCTCCAAAATGGCCGCTGCGTGGACTGCGTAATGACGTGTAGTTGTTGTGGAATGCCCAAAGTAAAATGGATGAAGACGAAGGACGTCACACATCGTCTATATTGAACGCAGCGACGTAAGGATGTGACGTAGCTGTGGAGATCAGACAGACGTGAAGATGCAGTGCAGGAGCACGAGACAACATCCGTGGAATGCCAGGCCGATTCAAACAGTAACAAGACGGTGGATTCCAAAGTAACAGTAGATAAGGTACGTAACGATGGATACAATAGCATGCAGCCGAAAAGACCAAGAAAAAAAACAGTCTTGTTAAACGTCTTGGTCTCCGAAGTGAAAGTATGTTGAAAGCAGTAATCACATAAAATGCGGATGCTTTTTCAAGAGTCCAAGGTAGCGTATAATTGAAGTAGAGTTCGTAGAGATCTCGATAAGATCACACGAAGGAACTCCAAGTCATCGCCAAAATTGTTATGTAGAAACGATCCGGAAATTATTAGTTGGAATAAATTCTTTATTGAAAATCCGGTGAAAGAGACCAACACGTCCTCACAGCTGATGCCAGCTTCTCAGCTGACCATTGATGACGCCAACATTCCAGGCGTCATCAATGACATAACAAACCAAGAGGACATGAGCGCATGCATATAAATATTGAAACGGCTTACAAAGGTAATAAGTGAAACACAACACCAACCCATGGCGCCGCCATCCATAAGGCAGCCAACCCACACTGGGAATACCCCAGAACCAACAACGGAGGAGGAGCACCCACCATGGAAGCATCAGAGACCTCCCTCAACAGAAGGGCAGCGAAGAGGCCACAAACTGAAGAAGATCCAAGGTAACCAGACACACCAGGAAGACAGGGCCATACCAAAGTGGTCAACGCCAAGGGCCGTAAGAACCAGCACCGCAGAAGCAGAAGGCACCGGCAGCCCAAAGGAGAAAAACAACCACAGAAAAAAAGGAGAAGCAGGGCAACCATTCTGCACCAACACAACCCCCAAAGGTGGCAAGCGGAAGGGAGCCAGCTACGAAGGGTCCAAGGCAAAGACAACCAGCCAAGACTGAAAAGGAGGCTAACCACAGATACTCCAAGCCCAAAGGTGAACCCCCAGAGGGGCCAAACAACCAGGACCCCCTAAAACAACCAGCACAAGGCGGACCAGAACAGCGGAAGCACACACAGGACACTAAAGCCCAGAAGGGTGCCCACCCCACGAGAAAGCCACCAAGCCCAGGAACACCATGCAGCACCACAGACCCAGCAGCAGAACCGACAGAGAGCGATCCCCACAGACAAGGAAAGAGCACCCAACACCACCGAAAAACTCCCACAACAATCTCACCAGAGAGCAGAGGGGAAGCAAGGAGAGACCCAACAGGCCCTGCCCAAAGCAGTAGACAAAGTATAACACAGCCAACTACAGGACCAACCCCAACACACCCAGGAGGACCACAGTAGACCAGCCCAGACAAAGGAGGACAGGGCCAGCCGACAGATCCAAGGTACGGACCCAGAGGACCAACCACGGGCAGGCCCATACAGAGCAATCCAGGAAGGGAGGATGCAGCGACTAAGAGCAAGCCACCCCCAACCCAACAGCCCTAGCCACTAGAGAGCCCTGAGGACACTGCCACTGAAAACCCCCAGGGGAGGACAAGGACTCAGGGCAGGAATGTCCAGCACCAACCACCAGACAACAGCCCACAACACCCAAACTGGGAGAAGGAGCATGGGCACAGAAACAGACAAACAGGCCAGGACCGATGCAACGACCCCGAACGCAGGGGACCCCAGGACACAAACCTGGCAGCCTGCTAAGCAAAGGCATGGGTAGAGCCAGAAGGAAGCAGGAACGACGAGCACCAGAACAACAACCACCCGAAGACCAACCAGAAGAACCAGGCAGAGAAACACAGACCCCACCAGGACAGCCAACAGTAGGAGGATAACCAGAGGGCAGAACCCTGGAAAGCACAACCCACCGCCCACCAAAACAAAGTCAACAACAGGACCCCACCCAAGGAAAAGCAAGGGGTGGACCCCAGCAGACCCCAAGCAATGCCAGGGCACAGTACCAAGAGCGGGGCCAACAGGGAAGACCCCACCCCAAACAACCCATACCAAGGGTGAACCCCCACAGCCAAAAACCTGGGGGTGACCACAGGCAAAAAAGACAGGACCGGAGAAGACCAAGCCACCGGACACCAAAGAGAAACCAGGAATCAAGGAACCAGGAAGGGAGAAAACTCCCAACCAAACCATCAGCCAACCAACCGGCCCAGAAGACAAAGGACAACACCAAAGAACCATCCCAAGGGAGTCCCAAGACCAGCCACAGAAGGGCCACAAGAAAAGGAGAGACAAACAGGGTGGCCCACAACCCCACCCCGCAGATATCCCCACAGACCCCTGAGAAGCCAGCAGACTGAACAAGATACACGCCAGCAAGACACGAGGCCACCATACGGCACCCCCACCAGCCCGGAAGGAGCAGCACAGGGCCAACAGCCACAACCCTGAAACCCCCAACCATCAAGGCTAGAGAGAAAGGCACAGGAACCAGCCATAGAGAGGCCACACAGGGAACACAAGTGGCAGGAAGACAGTAGGAAGCCAAGCAGCCCACACCGTCACACCAACGATACAGCACAGCCCAGCCCACACTAGGGGAAACAAAGCAAACACAAAGAGATGATGGACGGAGCGCTGAAACTTTTCAGGCACTCACCCCCAGTCACAGATCTGGGTTGAATCCATCATCGTTCTTTAGCTCACTTTGCCACCCCAGTTCAGAAACAGCTAAATGCAAATCAGTCTTGACCCTGTGCCTCATGGGAACAGTCCAGCCCGAACTGCCAAGCCCTGTCTTCCCTGGACCAAAAACAAGCATCCTGGGACCGGTTTCGGGCTAACAGCCTTCATCAGCCAGGCTAGCTTGAATCCAGTGGCAAAGTGAGCAAGGGACCCACGTCTGGGCATACCCTGCCAACTTAGGGCAAACAAAGCAAACACGAGGTGATGATGGACTGATTTGCATATGGCTGGGTTCAAACTGGAATGGCAGGGTGAGCAAAAAAACAATGGATTTAGGCCCAGATCTCTGTACTGGGGTGAATGTATGACATTGTTCTGCATTCTGTCCATCAATTGCTCTTTTTGCATTTGTCACCCCAAGTGGGACGGGTATGCCCAGACGTGGGTCCCGTGATCTCCATGCTGCTGGAGTCAAGCTATCCTGGCTGATGAGAGGTGAAACCCCGAAACCGGTCCTAGGATGCTCGGTTCCAGTCCAGGGAGGACCTGGCCTGGCAGTTCGGGCTGGACTGTTCCCATTGGGCACAGGGTCAAGACTGATTTGCATATGGCTGGGTTCAAACTGGAATAGCATGGTGAGCAAAAAAATTATGGATTTAGGCCCAGATCTCTGTACTGGGGTGAATGTATGAGATTGTTCTGCATTATGTCCATCAATTGTTCTTTTTGCATTTGTCACCCCGAGTGGGACGGGTATGCCCAGACGTGGGTCCCGTGATCTCCATGCCACTGGAATCAAGCTATCCTGGCTGAAGAGGGGTGAAACCCCGAATCCGGTCCTAGGATGCTTGTTTCCAGTCCAGGGAGGACCTGGCCTGGCAGTTCGGGCTGGACTGTTCCCATGAGGCACAGGGTCAAGACTGATTTGCATATGGCTGGGTTCAAACTGGAATGGCATGGTGAGCAAAAAAATTATGGATTTAGGCCCAGATCTCTGAACTGGGGTGAATGTAGGACATTGTTCTGCATTCTGTCCATCAATTGTTCTTTTTGCATTTGTCACACTAGGGGAAGGCAGGCGCAGAAGTGAAGCCAGAGGAAATGGACAAGGAGGCCGACCTGACCCCCAGCCACACCAGGCACAGAACCGCCGACCACCAAGGGCCGAAAGATCCACACTCAAGCAAGGAGCAGAGCGACCAGAGAAAGGAAATCCAGACAAGGATCCCAGACAGACACCCAAAGGCAACTCCCAAGGCACCAAGGCCCCAATGGCCCAAGCCGGACACCACCCAAAGGCAAGGACCATGCACAACCAGGAAGCCCCCAACCAGGAGACAAGGGCAGAGAAGGCACCACCAACCCGACCCGCACAGGCCAACAAGGGGCCAAACAAAGGAACAGCCAGGCCAAGACTGACAGAGGCAAAGCCAAGGCCCCACCAACGGAAGATCAGTGGTGACACCACAACCCAAAGAGGAACGAGCCCGGAGGGCCCCCAGGTGCACAACCCACTGAGGGAGCAGGGACCGGAAGAGGGACCGGACAGAAACTGGACCCAAGGAGACACAGAACAGCAGGGCCAACAAAAAACACAGAAAGACCAGGGACCAGTGACACCATAGTCACAAACCCCGCCCTGAACCACAATGCACTGGCCCTAAAAAACCCAGCAGGAAGGCATGCAGGAACACCAAATGAATTAGCCCAAAAGGCAAGCCCCAAACGAAAAGTGACAGGACCAAACCAACACCGCAGGAACCTCACAAACCGGGCCCATGGCAACTAAATGCACCAGGGACACCCCGAGCACTGCCACTGTGAGGCTGCCGACCCAGGGTCACAGCAAAGCCAGGCCAGAGAAAGGGAACAGCCCGGAGAAGGGAAATAACAGGGCAGCCAAGCAGGAGCGAAACCCGGAAGAGCCGCAACGGGGCACACAGCCCCAGGACAGGCAGACCACACTGACCACCACACCAACGCCCATACCAGCCAGCCAAAACCAACTGGGGAAAAACAAAGGAGTCACAGAGGCAGAAGCAGAGGATGACCCACAACACCTAGCCCCCACCAGTGGCAAACGACAATGCAGGAGTGAGGCAGAGGTCCGCCAAAATCGGCCAAGATACCCAGAAAGGGATGAAAGAGGGGAGAAGAAGTTGCAACACGAAACTCACCCCTCACCAAGCCATCCCAAGCACAACCCACAACCCCTGAGTAGGGCAACAGGCAAACACCAACACTGGCAACCAGGCACACCAGGGGCACCCCCAGCACAGCCCCCGAGCCACCAAGGACTACCCCGAGACAAGGGAGAGGCAGCAAAGGTACAGCACACCAGGGAAACCCAACGCCAAGGCCCACGTCAGGCCAAAGAGAAGGCACAACACCAAGCCCCCCAAGCGAGAACGGATGCCCAGTTCATGAGAACTCCCAAATAACTGGGCAACCATTCAGCCTGCACAGCCATTTGAGAAGATGAATTCATTGGACATACCCTCCTGCCCATCCATGGTCAGAGGGAATTTAGGCAAGACATAGCCAGAATGGCTGCCAAGCAGCTACCCCGGTGCAATGTCAGGGAAGAACAGACGCTGCTAAGGTGGACTGACAGCATACCAGAACAGGAGAAAAATCGCTATGCAGTACTCACCCCTGGGGCAGGAAGACATCAGAACACACCGCCTGTCCCCACCAACAGCTCAGGTGCATTCCACCAGCCCTGCACAGGCCAACAAGAAAGGGCCACACCGGCCCACCAGGAAATCTAGGGGCACCACCAAGACCGGCCCGGGTCACCACCTCAGCAACAGCAGATCGTCTCCCAGTCCGGCTGAGCCATCAGGAATACGAGCCCTCCAACCCGGAACAGACAGGGAGGGCCGGCACACCAGCCGTAAAGGGCTGGCCGGCAACGATCGCGGCTCCCAGCAAGCCCAGCAGGCCGTTAGGCATCGCACATCACGTCAAGGACAGCCCAGCAGCCAGACTGGAACCAGGAACACCTGCAGCAGGTAAGTTCAACAGCAACAAAACATGGCTCCCAGCAAGCCCATCAGGCTAGGAGGCACTGTGCATCATGTCAAGGACAGCCCAGCAGCCCAACGGGATCCAGAGAAGACTGCAGCAGGTAAGAAAAACCAGCAACCCCATACCATTCTGTTGGCAGACAGTAAAAAACAGGCGGAATGCTGGGTAGGTACTGGTTATGTATTCCCAGTGGGAGGGGGTGGGGTTAGGGGTCCCAGCATTCTCCTGTTCTTTTTTCTGTCAGGGAGATGGTCATCTCCACAAGTAAAGAATGGAACGGGACTGGAGAGACCTAGGGATAATTAACAGATATGTGCCACCGTACATGTGGCACTTCCCACACATGCGTACACACCTGTTTGTGCCCAAACAGGAATTAATGGCGCACTAAGAAAGAGGTCTAAAGTGTTCCTCCAAACTATGCAACAGTTCTTAGTGACTCGTGCTGAGCAACCTTCGAATGCAAGTCATAATTCCTAACCAGACCGGAGTTGTTTTACTTTGTATGGCATATATGCATATGAAACATCAATTATGAACAACATGAGGGTTGTCAGTCCCTAAGAGAACTCGCCAGAGAGTTTGCGCTAGAACTGAAAGCAGCACAAGTGTGTCAGAAATAACTCAGAGCTAGGAGAAAACAAGAAAGATCTTTTAGGTTCCCCCTTTCCTAGTAAACATGAGGCCGCACAATAGTCTTATTTTTAATCTGTCATAACCACCAAAACACAGGTATCGTGTGAAAACATAGGCCCAGATTTTCAAAACTGACACACAATGCAGCACCCAAAGTTACTGCAGAGTGTTGCGTGACATGGAGAGAGCAGGAAATAGATATGGCATTATCCTGCTCTCTCCCTAACGCTGACACAGAATTTTGCTGCTGAGCACCACGCACACACCTGTCTGCCAGAGTGCCAAGTGTCTGCGTGATTTTAGCATTGGCTTTGTACTGGACTGGTATCCTTCCAATACAAAATACTATGCTTAGACTAATTTTAAAACCTTTCCCCTGTTGAATGTGTGCTGTACAGTGCAGCACACATGTAAAGTGGGAACATTTGAGAGAAATAAAATAATTTCTCCTTTTAGCATCTGCTTTCAAGTGGCATTATTTTTTTATTCAACACCTTGTCTACTATTGTTAGTAGATAGAATTTTGCATCAAAATCAATGGGCGGTTGCACAGTTATGCCCATCTACCACCCACGAACACCCCCCTGACCCAGATCAATGCAAAGTCGCACAGATTTGTGCTGCTTCACGTTACTGTCAGGCAGCATTCCAAGTATTGCACTAGAAAAGCAATTAAAAAACATTTTGCACAGATTTACGTCACTTTTGTGATGCAAACCAAGTGCAAAATGTTTGTAAATGTGCCTCATAGAGTGCAAAAAAGTATTTTCCATAATGATAGGCATTATTAAGAGTTTAGGAATGAGGACACCCACCAAAAAGTAGTGTATGTACCTTCCTCCCAACATTGAGCTTCGATGCACTCTAAATAGGGTGCACTGACATACGCCATTTTTTGTGAATCTAATATTTGTCTCAAAGGCAGTCGCGGCCGGCATGACTCGCGGGTGGGGGCGTCCGGTGGGTCGCGCGGGGAGGGGGGTCACGCGGGGGGAGATTTTTTTTTTTTTTTTAAACTTACCTTTGCTGGCCCGGTTCCGTGTCGCGGTCTGGCGTCGTCCTCTGCAACAGGAAGCAGGCAGCTTCCCTCCCCTCCCCTAAGCCAATCACAACGCTGCAATGGTAGCGTTGTGATTGGCTGGGATGCCGACCGCACAGGCGTCTATGGGGAGGCCATTTTCTCCATGTAGGCTGCATGCAGCCTACATAGAGAAAATGTGGAGTGCACATGACTGGTTTGGTCGGCCGCAGAGGGCCGACCAAACAGTCAGGGCCCACAGCATTGGGCTAGCCACTCCTTTCCTGTCCTCGAGTAGGCCCGCCCAACCGCCCGACCCCAATCAAACCCTTCTGCTTTCTCGCAGTGCACGAAGCACAAACATAAAATGGTATTTATAATACCATTTTATGTTTCTGCTTCTTGCACTGCGAAAAAGCAGTGGGGCGACGCTCCTCCGCCCACATGGAGAAGCCGCCCCTGCTCAAAGGTTGAAATTCTTGTAGGGAGATGGTTATGTAAGGTTGATATTTTGATAGTTTATGTTTTGAAGTGTATGTTTTCAGAATAAACCCAATACATAATCCTGTTTCTTAGATGGCTCTACAGTTTCACACATCACACTGATTATTTGCTGGTGGTGTGTATGCAATGCACCCTGGAAATGTCCATAGGTGTGTGCAAGAGCTCTGCTAAATAAAGGGCTGAATGAGGGTGAACAAGCTCAGCGTAACTTACTTGTACAGTGAGTTTGTGTAGTTGCCATCCGGTTACACATTGTCCACTTTCACTATTGCCATTAGGAGTGCCACTTTAAGTAAGGTCTTTGGGTGTCTACTTTCAATCTTGCCTTTCAATAAAGTACCATATTTAGTGAGTATACCAGTCCTGGCATTGCTGTCTAAAATTAATAATGGTATGACACTTCTGTTATAAAAACAGACTTGTGTTTTTACACCGAAAGACACTGTTGGCTTAAATTTGAAGTATGGTAATTGTGTCCTGGTAGATATTCTTGCATGTGTCTATAGGAATGTTCAGGTGTCTTTACAATTACCAACAAACTGCATCCTAAGTAATCACGAGAAACAAAAGTGGACAGATATTTCGACTTCTCTATGTAGAACAGGTCTATGCCTTTGAGAGAGAATACAGCCTATGTTTTTTTGTTTTTTTACGGAGTTTTATATAGCGCGAACTTGACCCGATTCGGGTATCAGAGCACTTTACATAGCACCAGTTGCGTTACATGAGGACACATTCATTTTTTTGTTAGGCACGGGGAGATTAAGTGATTTGTCCAGAATCACAGGATGTTCAGCATCATTGCCGAGACTCAAACCCAGTTCCCCAGATTTGAGGTCGACCGCCCTAGCCGTTAGGCCAACTCCTCTCCCTGTTGCTAAGTCACACAGCCATCTATCCTCACCTGTCAGTATAACAAAAGGAGAGATGATGAATTGGTCTTTGCAGTCTTTTTCTTCAGTAATAGCATGACTGTCACTGTCACCTACAACATGTTCACTTTCTGTCGAATGCTGATTCTTGAAGGAACAAGGCCTTTCCAGTCTTCTTCACAGGCTGGACTCCACTGTTGTCAAAAATAGGCGCTGATTTTTAGCAGAACCTTTTTCTGATGTTTTGCCTGGGGTGAGTATACTCTGCCTTCTCCTCCAGGAACACAATGGTTCAAATCAATTCAAGATAAAACTTACTTGAACTAGCAAAGGCGAACTTTGCCACAAACACCATAAACACATTAGCAGATCTTACTACCTAAGGTCGCCTAACTGACCTCTTCGTCAGGCCCCCAACCCAGGTTTTCCCTGAGTGGTCAAGGGGGTCTTCTTGTGTCAATTTCCCGGCTTCGGCCTGTTTGGGTCATATAGGAAATAGGACTGAAGCTTTGCCATTTTACACAGCCTCTTCTTGTCCCTGAACCTCCCATCCTGTCCCTCACTCAGCTTTTCTGTAGCCTACCCACATTCCTTTAACAGGCTTCCAGATTGACACCCGATCAATCGCAGTCTCTAAATCCCACCTGCAGAGGTGTATTGCAACTTTTTTTTTTTTAACAACAAATTTTATTGAGTTTTCAGCGTACCAGATGGGCAAAGCCCAACAAGAAATATACAGAGAAAGCGCATCAGATAATATCTCTGGACACCTTATACAAATCCCCAATAGCCTGCAGAACATCAGACCAAGGAAACGTGAAACCCCCCACCCCCCCCAAAGCGCACCATCCATACTTAAGAAACATTACAAGTAAATGCCTAAGAAATACCTAACCAGTTTTCATTAGCAACAAGACACTAAACAGGTAAGTTGTTCACCACTAATTGTTTAATGGGGTCACGAGCATCAGACTGCGACACTGGGGGCAAGTCGATGCCTCTATAGGCGGCCCACCGGGACCAGATCTTCCCATGCTTCTGCGGGCATCCCCTTGCCTGAAACACTACGACCTCTGCCGACATGCATCTATCCAGTGCCTTTTTCCAGGTGGTGACACCGGGTGGGGATGAGTCCTTCCAATGTTGTGCTATGTCACGCTTGGCTAAGGTGAGGCCCAAAAATAAAAGGTGTCTCTTGTAGCGATTCCCCCCAATGTCCTCTGTGCTGTGTAAAAGTGCCAGTCTGGGGTCTAACGGGATATCCCACGCCAGGACACGGCCCAGGCAGGACACCACGCCGGACCAGAACGGCTGAATTGCCACGCAACCCCACACAGTGTGCAGAAACGAACCATCATCCGCGTGGCAGCGTAGACAGATCGGAGATTGGATAGCTCCCATTTTCCAGAGTCTATGGCGAGTGTAGTACACCCTATGGAGGTATTTAAACTGGATTAGTCTGTATCTGGTAGACACGGCTGCATATTGAGGACTAGCCAAAGCCTCAGCCCAGTCATTGTCTGTAAGGGCCGGCAGGTCGGCGGCCCATGCCTCCCATGTTTTGTGGATAGTGGTCTTAGTATGTGTGATGAGTGTCTGATAAATTTGCCGGATTTTGTGAGCCCCAATATCCCCCATCAACAAGCGACCTTCCAACGGGTGAAACTCAGGTAAAGCCTCTAGCTGCCGAAGCAGGGGGTTCAGGGCATGGCGGAGCTGCAAGTAGCGATGGAACTGCGACTTGTGGAGATCAAAATCCGATTGTAGCCTCTGAAATGATTTAAGAGTGGTCCCTTGCATAACATCTCTGAGCGTGGAGATACCAATAAGGTCCCACCTGCTGAATCCCTCAAGAGTCGAAACCGGCCGCAAGTGGGTACCCTGCCAGAGGTGAGTGGTGCCCGTCAGCCTGCCCCACCAACCCGTGGACCGAACCACTCACCTCCATGTCTGGATGACTATCTGAGAAGCCGGAGGGAGCGCATCTAGTGATGCACTGCTATATAGAAGATGTAGCAAAGGGGTGCCCGCCATGGCAATCCGCTCCACGGCGTAAGCCGGGTCCATCCGGGATCCATACTACCATTCGTTGATCACCAAGAGATGCGAGGCGGAGTAGTACGCCCGAACGTACGCAGCAGCGATACCCCCACAGTACGTGGATTGCGTACACGTCGAGAGCACCACACGAATCGCGTCCCCCTGCCAGAGGAATCTATTCAAAAGTTCCTTGAGCTGGGTAAACCACGACGGGGGGATAGGGTGTGGGTATTCTGGAGCTTATAGAGTAAGCGCGGTAAGGACACCATTTTAAAAATCGCAGACCTACCGTATAGGGGTAGTTGGGACCAAATCGTCATCTCGTTGTGAACAGCAGGCAGCAGCGGAGCAATATTGTGAGTCCAGGTGTTGGTGGGACATGGTGAAATATAGACCGCGAGGTATTTAAAGCTGTGATGATTAACTCCGACGCCCAGGACTGGCTCCTCTGTTCCCCATGAATAGGGAAAAGCGTAGATTTGGACGGGTTCACAAAGAGACCAGAAGTCTCGCCAAATATGCGGAGGATTTGGAGGACACGTGGCCCCGAGGACCACGGGTCCGACATGAAGAACAGAGCATCATCCGCGTACAGCGCAATTCTGTCGGAGTGCTCCTGTGACCAGTCCAGTCCTTTAATTAGGGGGTCTTGACGCACCCACGCAGCTAGGGGCTCTATCGCCAGGGTGAAAAGGAGCGGGGACAGGGGGCATCCCTGATGCGTACCCCTGCAGATGGGGAAGGGCGCAGAGCAACAACCAGCCGCATGCACTGAGGCGGTAAGGTCTGTATACAGCAGCTTTGCGTACGCAATGAACCGTGGGCCAAGATTGACAGCTTCAAGGAGCTTGAAAAGGTAGGTCCAACTCAGCGAATCAAACGCCTTGTCGATGTCAGCTAACAAAATTCTCGTACAGAGCGGCGTAAAAGGAAGCAAAGGCTTGAACCACGGCCTCTGGAGAGGAACAATCGGCGCCGTCCGGGGCCTTCAGGAGGGGGACCTGCACCGGGGCCGACTGAATCTGGCACAACCTGTGAAGCATTTGACTGGACTTGTCGCCCCATTGATAAATCCTGTGCTGAGTCGCCAGCCACGCCTCTTTAGCATTGTCCATATGGAGCTGGTGGAGCTGCTGTTGGACATGCAGGAGATTCCGGCGAGAGCTAGGGTCAGATCCCTCCACCATTTGGGACTGCAATTGGCCCTGATGGTCCTCCAGCTCCCTCACCTGTGCCAAGCGCTGCCGCTTCTCCCCGTGCAGAAACTGATGTCTGCCCCCCTAATCGTCGGCTTAAGAGCCTCCCAAATGGTGATATGTGACGGTGAAGTGCCAACGTTAAAACTAAGATAGTCTGCAATAGCTAAATGTAAAGTCTCCTGATAGTTGGCATCCCAGAGGAGCCATGGGGACATGCGCCACCTATACGGGGTCCGGTGGATCCGCAGGCGCAGCTTGAGTTGGACAGGCGAATGGTCAGAGAGGCCTCTCGGCAAAATGGATGTGTGCGTCACTCTATATATATAGCTGTGTGGGATGAAGATATAATCAAGACGTGAAAGCGTAGGGTGGACAGTCGATGCGTATGAGAACCCCGACTCGGTGGGATGAAATGTGCGCCAAGAGTCAGACCAACCCAGTGTATGTGCGAGTATATTTAATTTGGAAACGGGAGGGGATCTGTCGAGCGGCGTCGCCCGCCATCGGTCATGTGGAGTCATGGTGTCGTTCCAGTCGCCACCCAATATCGTTAAGCCACTAGGAAGGTCCCCCCACAGCTGTGTAATTCTGTCTATGAACGTTTGACCCAGCGGGGGAGGGGCATAAATACTCCCAAAGGTCATCTGTGCACCGGCCACTGTACCTGAGACTACAGTGAAGCGCCCACCGGGGTCCAGCCAGTGTTGTGTAATGTGGATCGGCACGTGACGGTGGATAAGTACAGCCGTGCCCTGGGCACCCCTTGTGAAGCCGGAGTGATAAACGGTGGTGAACCCAAACCTGGTAAGGCAAGGAGCTTTGTGCCTAAAAGATGAGTCTCCTGCAATAGTAGTATGTTGGATGAATACCGCTTCGCTAGGTGAAGTACTGCCCCCCGTTTGATCTTGTTCAATAAGCCCCGTACATTCCAGGAGAGAATATTGGGTTCTCCCAATGGAGAATTACCCGCGTTGTGTGTCATCCCCCATCATTGAGATGTATGTCAGGTGGTATAGCAACTATGGCATAGCGTGTGGCTGTGTGTCTGGTGCGCTGAACATAGAAACAAAACACATAAATCCCAACACCCCCGTCCCCCACCCCCATACTTCCATAAACAAGGAGTACCTGTTGCGGTGGAATCGTGTCTCAGGCCCCAAACATGAAGACCCAAGCAGTTCCCCCAATGGAGCCCACCCAGCCCAACTTTACCCAACATAACCCAAAGTGTCAAGGGGCGTGGACTGTCCATCACCGCCTAGAGCCGATGCAGGTGATCCCGGAGCTTCAGAATCCAATGCACCCCAGTAACGACCAACGGCTACAACATAGAATCGACAACCTGGCCGGAGCTGCCTCAATCAGCGGTTTCAGATTGGCCATGGGCGCGCCAGTTAGACCGGGATCTGTGATGCCGCTGTGATGTGCCTCCGTCCTGCCGGCCGCTCCTATGGGACCCCTGCGAGGAGTCAGAGTCCAGCGGCGGAGGTAGTTCAGTTAATGTGCATAATTTGATAAATAAACTATATTATGCAAAAATTGCACATTATGCACATCTGCACGTTTCCTTGGATTGCATCTTTCACTGCTTCTGGGTGGACCTCAAAGAGTCACTACAGAGGTAGGTGTGAATTTCCTTAGTTTGAACCATCACAACGTAGGGGGTGCATCCATGGACCTAGTACTGAGGCATCATTGGATTTCAAAGCACCTGAGTGGACTTCATAGTGAGATATCTGTAGATTCATTTTGGTTGTGCCATCACTTCTTCTGAGTGGACCCTCTGGGCCCTCCATTGAGGTGTCTGTGAATGTGGGTGTGTCTTTCACGACTTGTAGTGTACCCACTATGGGGTAACTGTGGTTTTACTGTGGTCATTCTTTTAATTAACTCGAAGTGGAACCTATTGACCCTATTTCGACATATTTCAAAATGCATGGATTTCCCAGGGTCTCATCCCCTCCTCATGTCATGCGCCTCTCTAGGCAAACATGGTAGGTGCATCGTTTGAATCTTGCTCACATGTCAGGACTTCACCCACCTCATTTAACTCTTTCCAAGTAGGTCGTACTGCAACCATGTATCCCTCCAACCATCTGTACAGGTCCACATGTACTTTCTCTGGACTGCCAGAGTGCTAAACTGTACAACCCAGTGCCAGCCACATGCTACACAAATGGTGCATAACATAAACATAGCCTGCATCATTTGAGTAACTACAAAGACAACTTGGAAAGTAGACACACCAGTCCAAAAACACAACCAAGTCGTAGCAATTTGACCCAATAACAACATAATAAGCATAACGCTTGAAATACATTACCAACGATCATAGCCACATGCCCTACATCATTTAGGTGTATCAGTCCGCAAACCTGACCAATTCCAGCATGAGACAGGCTACAGTTACGAAAACACAGTTCTCATCACCCACTCATCATCCCTCTACCACATCCAGACAGGTCAGCCAAAGCTCGTCACTTACCCCCCCAAAAGGCCTCTCTGCCACCCCTCTGAGTAAAATAGTTCCCGTGTGCACCTCTATGTACAGAAAAGCAACCACAGGGAATTCGAAATCCTGCCCTCCACCAGGATCACCAAGTGTAATAGCTTCCCAAGCCCTGATACCCGGGACCCATCGCCTCTATCACAGGCTACACAAACGGACCTTGAATCTCTGAATCACCAAACAGTCAGCATATCTCACAGCATCCATAACGCTATTCTTGAAATGAAGAACATCTTACACCTCACCGATTACTCTCTCGCTACAATCAAACACATTCAAAAATCAGTACTCCACATTCAAAACAAGCCAAACCATCAACCCTTGCGCTTGGCAAATACACAATATTGCCCTCGCATACAACTTAACTATTTATCGGAAGATGAAACTCTAGCTCTTCTATTATCTTATGAGTCAACACACGCTTCCTCCAGTCCCCCCGACAAGAATGACGTAAACAAAATCCATACGATCACAAGTAACGCAAATAGATCTTCCACATTCAGAAATAGAATGGTAAACAGCAATAACTTAAAACAACTACCTCTACCCACCTCAACTCCCAAAACAACACCAGGGAACTCTGCGGCACCGTTCTCTGGTCTTCTACTTAATTGCCGATCAGCAGTGAAACACGCCTCTGACATCGCCGAACTCATCTTAAATCAATCTGTTGATGTGGCAATCTTAACTGAATCTTGGCTCAAGGAAGCATCATCACCCTGCATGGATTTGTTGGTTCCTCCAAACTACAACATCGTAAGGCTAGACAGACAAATTAAAAAAGGGGGTGGTATCGCCTGCATCCACCGCTCCGACCTCATCATTACCCAACTTCACTCTGATCCCCTTGACTCCTGCGAATACCTCGCACTCTCCATAAGCAACGACTCTAACCTACTATGCAAGCTGCACACCTTCTACCACCCCCGGGCAAGAATGACCCATTCATCGGCCACCTCATGGAAATCATCATGGCAAATGTCTCCCCCCACTCCACTGATATATTCCTAGGGGACTTTAACCTTCATTGGAACAACCTTAATGACAATCAGGTCAACATCTTTAAAGATTTCCTAGCTGACCAAACACATACTCAAGCCTGCACCTTGTTAACTCACACGAAAGGCTCTACACTCGATTGGATTATCTCAAAGGAAGAAGTGTTCAGGCTAACCTCGATTGCTCCTTGCGACTGGTCAAACCACCACGCTATTACCTTCCTAATACCGGGGGCACTTAAAAAAGACCAGTGCAACCAGTGAACCCGAAACTATGGCGTAGGGACACAAAAAACTTAGACCTTGAGATACTGGCAGCACGTTGCTTGAAGGATCTCCCCCCTCACCCCAAGCTCTCGAACGTCAGCGAACTTACTGAGCATTACAACACAACAATGTCTGATATAATCGACTCTCTAGCCCAGTTAAAATTGAAAATAATCCAGGTTAAAGACAAAAATACCTGGTTTAATGGGTCCCTAAACAATGAAAGGCTAAATCTACGGCTAACGGAACGGAAATGGAGACAACACCCTCCTCCCCCAGCTAAATGTTCTTAGAAAGACCAGGAATGCGTACAACAAAAGCATTCTCAAATCTAAAAAACAATTCTTTAGATTGGAACTGGAGAACACTAAGAACAGACCTTGTAAGCTCTTTGAAATGGTAAATCAACAATCGAACAAACTGGCCAAATCCGCGAAAAGAAACAACAAAATCCCTAATAACCTGTGCTGAGTTCTCCTCCTTATTCTCAGCCAAAATCGAAAGGTTGGGAAACAAGCTGAAGTCCGCCGCTATCGTCCATTCTCATCCATCGGTGGCACAAATTAACGTATCTACACACACCCGTCAGGCAGCACCCAAAAATGAACCTCACTGGACCACCTTCTATCTATATGACGACCACAACATCTTGAAAATTCTACTGTCCATAAAACCCAATAACCACTTCAATGACCCGCTCCCCTCAAATTGTCTAGCCGTAACCTACCAATTTATCCTACCCATCTGGACTACAATAATCAACGCTTCCCTAATGCAAGGTTCCATGCCAGACTCTCTAAAAACTGGTCATGTCATCCCCATCTTAAAAAAACCCACATTGAACCCTGCTGAACAGGACAATTTCCGACCCATATCTAATATTCCCCTACTATCGCCAAATTCAACCTGCTAGATGATTGTCAATCTGGTTTCAGGCCAGACCACAGTACTGAAACTACTATTCTCCATATAGTGGATGATGCCCTTCAAGCCCTAGACCAGGACAAAACGTGTCTCTTAATTCTTCTGGACCTTTCATCTGCGTTCGACACAGTTAACCAGGAGAAGTTACTAGACCGGCTCGAAAACAGGATGGGTTTAAGGGGAACCGTTCTCGAATGGTTCAAATCCTTCTTACTGAACCACTCTCAAAGATTCTTAGTTAATCGTAATCTATCCTCTCCCTCCCCGATTACTGTCGGAGTCCCGCAAGGCTCAACTCTCTCCCCAACTCTTTTTAACCTCTATCTGGAACATTAACTGAAATTCTGCGTAATGCCAACATCTCTTTCCATATGTATGTAGATGACACACAGATCTACATCAAAGTTTCATCCCCAGAAGAGATCAAAACAATGCATAAGGCCCTAAAGCTGACTGTGCAATGGCTAGCTAGCAACCAGCTCAAACTTAATGCGCAAAAAACTGAATTCTTACTGATTCCACCCCCCCCCCCAAAAGCTCCACTGACACACTGGAATGGACCAAATCGATGTCCGTGCTGAACTACACCCCGATCATAGTGGACTCAGCCAAATCACTAAGTATCACACTGGACAAGAACCTGAACATGCGAGCCCACATCAACACATTGGCCAAAAAAGCCAGGTTTCACCTGAACTACCTTAGAAAGCTAAAACCATTCCTAGATATGGCTGACCTCAAAATGGCAATACAGGCTTTCGTTATCTCTAGGATCGAATATGGATGCGCAACCCTCTCGGGTCTGCCCAAGATCTCAACGGCTCCCCTAAAAGCCTGTCTCAACAAAGTCGCAAGACTCTTAACAGGCTCAAAGAAATTCGAACACTTCTCACCGCACCTGAAGGCCCTGAATTGGCTTCCTTACGAAGCCAGAATCCAACTCAAACTGACTTGTATCACACACAAAGTGCTACACTCTAAGTCACCTTTGTATCTTGCTCATAAAATTGAGGTATCCGGTAGAGGTAGGCACTCCCAGAGTGCCAGGGATCTTATGCTGAAACCTCCCTCCTTCCGGAATAAGAAAATTACAACAGAGCTTTCTCTGGGGCTGCACCTAGAATCTGGAATTCGCTGCCGCCAGTCATCAGAAAAAGAACATCTCTGCCTAGATTCAAGAAGGAAGCTTAGACTTTTCTAATGGGCAAATTCCTACCATAACCTCTCTCAGAGCACTTTCGGAATCTGGGACTTTGCAACACTTTATTGCTCTCAATATGATCATCACCCGTTTTAAGCCTCACTAGACTGCATAGATGTAACTTACGCGATTCTGGTAGCATGGACACTGTTTAGGATACAGCATACTTGTACCTCACCGTTACTTTACTGGGCAGAGGCTGATTTTGTGCAATCCCCCCTTGCTCCTGTCTGCATTTTCTCCCTCAAGTGTATTCATGATCATCTGCTCCTAATCTTTGTTTTTAGCTTGTTATCTCTGAAAGCGCTCTGATACCCTAACAGGTCAAGTTCACGCTCTATAAAACACTAAATAAATAAATAAAAATAAAAACATGTCAGGACTTCACACACCTCATTTAACTCTTTCCAAGTAGGTCGTACTGCAACCATGTATCCCTCCAACCAACTGTACAGGTCCACGCGTACTTTCTCTGGAGTGCTAGAGTGCTAAACTGTACAACCCTGTGCCAGCCGCATGCTACATAAATGGTGCATAACATAAACATAGCCTGCATATTTGAGCAACTACAAAGACAACTTGGAAAGTAGACACACCAGTCCAAAACCACAACCAAGTCGTAGCAATTTGACCAAATAATAACATACTAAGCATAACACTTGACATACATTACCAACGATCATAGCCACATGCCCTACATCATATAGGTGTATCAGTCCGCAAACCTGACCAATTCCAGCCTGAGAGAGACTACAGCTGCGAAAACACAGTTCTCTCCAAAGGCAATAGATAAAATGATGTCAAGAGACTCACCACTGTGCCAAAACAGAAAAACATACACAGACAGACCTGCTTTAGTAGGGACATATACAAATTTGACAATCAAGTAACCAAATTCAAAGGAAACTTTGAGTTAAGAGACTGTTAGGTAGTGAGTATTTCATAAATGTGATGGGCTAGTCAGTGAGTCAGTCTGTCAGAGGCCACATGCTAACAACCACAGAAGGCCCTGAAAATACTGATTGAGCAGAACTCTCCCATTTGAGTGCATATATCAAAGAAAAGATTGTTAGAACTGGGGGTCTCTAGTTGGCAGAGGTAGGTACCTTTGTCCAAATAGGGACCCTTGCTTCTAGTCAGGGTAAGGGGGTACACTCCTGAAATAACCCTGCTCACCCCTTGGTAGCTTGGCTCGAGCAGACAGGCTTAGTTCAGAGGCAGTGTGTAAAGCATTTGTGAACACATACAGTAATCCAGTGACAACACTACAAATGGACACCACACAGGTTGTATTATAAAAATAAGTATCTTTTATATAGATTTACCACAAGACCATAAACGACAAAAATAATCCACAATACTGTACTTTAAAGATGGTAGAATTAGCTTAAGTCTCTTAAAATGGAAATGCGACACTTTGAGTTTAATGTACCTGAGATGCGTAATGCGATACAACACAAGTGGTGCAGGGAAGGTGATGCGTCGGTTCCTTACACGCAAGAACGGTGATGCGTCGGTTCCCTACTGATGCGCAGGGGACGGTGATGCGTCGGTTCTTCTCGGCGTGGGGAGGTGATGCATCGGTTTCTTACTGCGCTTCTGTGGCGATGCGACAAGCAGCGCCGTGATGCGATGAAGATCCGGTGCAAAGAAACAAAATGGCGTCTTCTTGATGTTGCGACAACGAAGGGGTGATGCGTGCGCGCCCGACGGCCGTGCAGCGATTTCGATGAATCTTTGGAGCCGCGACAGGCCCTGCGACACGCTTCCCTGGCGATGCGACGGTGTCTGATGCGAGGTAGACGATCTTCTCCTGGGATGCGGGGCGCCTCGTGATGCGATGCGTCGGCATCTGATGCGAGGTCGATGCTCTGCCCCAGGGATGCGATGGCGTCTGATGCGACGGCAACACTTTTCTCCGGTGCTGCGAGGCGCTTCGAAGGATGCGAGGGTGTCAGCGGCGCGCTTCTTCGGGGATGCGCCGGCGTCTGATGCGACATCGACAGTCCTCTCCGGTGATGCGGGAAGCAGCGGCTGCGGCGGCGACACGCTTCTTCATCTTGAGTCGCGCTTCCAGCTCCCAGCGACACGCAAGTGTTTCAGAAGGTCCAAATTCCCAGCAAGGGAATACAGGGGAGCTGGTGGGTGAAGTCTGTTGTTCCTGAGACTTCAGCAGGAGGCAAGCTCGGAAATCAAGCCCTTGGAGATCCTTCACAAGTTGATGAAAGCACACACAAAGTTCCCTTCTCCTTTCTTTGGCAGTCAGGCAACCACTGCAGGCAGATCCCTCTAGCTTAGAGATAGTCTTTTCCTCAGTTTCTTCTTGGTTCCGCTCCTCAGCAAAGATTTCTTCTTGTTTCCCAAAAGTGATCTAATTTCCTAGGGGTCTGGGTCCCCTTTTTATACACCTTTTCTCTTTGTTCTCTGAAGGCAGAGAGGCCTTTGCCTAGTCCAAAACCAGTTCTGGTCAGTCCTGGAGCACTTTGTTTACATGACTCCTTCTTTCCTTTCAGAATGTGGGGCAGGGTGCTCTGCCGCCCAGCAGGAGGTGGAGCCAGCATTGTGGAAGGCAGGCACACCCCTATTCAGATCCAGGTGCAACTCCTCCCTCCACTCTGGATGCAGATCTCTCTATTCAGCCCTGTGCTGACTCACCCTGTCTCCTGGAGCCACCCCCAGCCCCTGTCACTCAAACTCCAGACAAGGAATACACAACCTGGCAGAGGCAGGCTTGGAAGGTTAGGCAAGAAAATACCTACTTTCTAAAAGTGGTATTTTCAAACACAGAATGTTAAAATCAACTTCACTAAAAGATGTATTTTATCATTCAGAGTTCAGGCATACTAAATTCGTTTCTCTACCATGTTCCCTGGGTCAGTTAGGATTATAAGGTGTAATAATCAAACTGCCCATTCTGGCCTAGGGGAACAGGTAGCCTTGCAATAGTGAAAAACGAAAATGGCTGTAATTCACTATTAGGACATGCCACACACACCAGGGATGTCCTACCTTATACTTACAATGCACCCTGCCCTAGGGCCTACTTGAGGGGTGACCAACATGCAGTAAAGGGAAGGTTTAGGGACTGGTAAGTGGGTGCACTCACTAAGTCGACATGGCAGCCCTAGGCTGCACACAGGCTCCGCAATGGCAGGCCTGAGACACACTTTACAAGCTGCTTCTGTGGGTGGCACAACCAGTGCTGCAAGCCCACCAGCAGCATTGGAATTACAAGCCCTGGGCACACACAGTGCACTGTACTAGGGACTGACAAGTAAACCAATCATCCAATCATGGAGTCACTAATACATAACACAATTTATCATAGGGAGCACTTGCACTGTGGCACTGAATAGCAGTGGCACAGTGCCCAAAGCTATCTAAACCAGCAAAAACAGATCAATAACATTGGAGGCATCATCAAAAAATGGAAGGGAGACCCACGCCAAGGATGCCAGGTCTAACAAAGATGAAAACCTTTTCACGTGATGTGACAAAATATCACGAGTGCATCTCTCAACTCCACCTATGGTATGTATGTAAAGCTTCTCCACCGAACACTTACATCGAGAAGACACAGATAAATTACCAGTGAGGCTTTTCATTGGCTATATTCCACTGGACGCCAGCTACAGGATGTGGTGTAATTTAAAAACTGAAATTCTCAGCCTTAATGCCTTCATGGAGAAACATTTGCCAGAAAATGATCACGCTATAGACGACTACACCTATTATCTGTCTTTTTTTTTTAACGAAAACCTTCTTAATCTTTAAGAAAAAATAAATGTGGTATTTTGGTGGTGAATGAGAAATTTTGTTCACTCTTTAGAAATTAGTGGTTTGCTTGTGGTTACGAATGACAATTATGTGAGTGGAGTCTGTCTAGATGGCCTGTTAATGTGCAGAAGAGTTTAGTGAGGTACAGTGAGTCCTGTGCATGTCTGTGGAACGTGTGATTGAAATCTGCTTGGAGTGAAGCAGATTTAAATTAGGTCTGGGCAGAGTTCGCAGAGTTCTGCTATGTGAAACTCTGTGAAGTACTGAAAAAACTCTGTCACGCTCCACAGAGTTCTGTGAGCGGCGGAGTGCAGTAAGTCACTCTACTTGAGCTGATTTTTAGCACTGGGTGTTAGTCCTGCGCCATAAAATCAGCAGAAACAGCACCACGCACAGCACAAGAGGGTGCTGCTTCTTTCTGTTCCTCGAGTAGATGTTCTACTCGAGCGGAAGCTTCCTCAATGCAAGTGGCAGGTTTCTCAATGTGAGCGATAGCGAATTGGCATAACCACCTGCATTGAGAAATCTCACCTGGAGATGGTCTAGCATATGATTTTTCTCGCTCGCGTTTGCCAACTTTGGCGAGCTGCTTGAGAGTGAAAACTCCACGCTGCGCCACCTCACAGAGATTTTCAGAACTCTGCGTGGAGCGCAGAGTGTGCAAAACTCAGTGAACTCCACCGGTGGAGCATAATTCGTCTCCCACTTCTAATTTGAGAACTTGGTTAATGTGAGTCGAGTTGCAGTTAGCGTAACTGTGGAACTAGAGTTATGTGTAATAATCGGCTCTATAATTTTGAAACTGACTCTCTACATATGTGTGGCATATGTGTGTGTGTGTGAACTCCGCAATAATGGAATCAAACCGTTTAGAGTGGTCTCTCTTGGATTGCTGTGTGTGAATAAAGATTGTGGGATTGGACTGTGTGCATTTATTCAGTGTCTTTGTGTGTGTATGGTGACCACTTTTATCCTTCAAACACCTAGGATGTCCAGATATTCAACACAAATGTTACAATTTTAGAAGACCCATTCCCTGTGAGGAAAGCACATTCAAATGTAAAATACAGGATCAGCACAATACAGGTGTACCTACTGGACCACACTCTTTAGTAAAATGCATAATAGAATAAAAGTACAGGATGCCATTATGAATGAAGGACCACCCATACCTTACTTGGATCAAATATGCGGGTGTTGAAGTTACAGAGAGCCACTAGCAGCTCTCCTGGTGATTAGGCATTTCACCTTCCCTAGTTCACACTGCTCTATGCGTAGTATACGCTTAGTATATTATTTAGAAATATCACTGCAATCTGCTGAAAGTCACCTATTTTAAGCATATGTGAATGAAAATTATAGCCTTCCAAGGATCCAACCTCTTTCTGAATGTTTGCATTTCTCACCTGTACAGTGATGACAGCAACACCTCAGTACACATTTGACAGTGCTCTCTTGATTTTGTTCTGTCTGTGGAATTATATATGTGGATTCACATCTTGGGCCCTTCCTGCATGAGTGCCCAAATGCTGGTGGTGGTAAGAACTGAGACCCATATCTATCATTATTTCACGCAGCACAGCAAGCCACCCTGCGTGAAAGAGAGAGGGCAGGAAATCACTGTATTTAACATTAAACAGAGCATTCCTGCTCTCTGCCTGCACTGGTGCACAAACTGCTGCCTAGGGCCAAAACAGGCACCCTTGTACCATGGTGCAAGGGTGCCTGCATTGTAGGCAGGATTGTTTTTGTGCAGGACGTGGCACCTTTTTGCAAAAAAATAATCCTCAGAGGCATTTTCATATTCCTATGTGTGCTGCAGAATGCAGCACACGTGGAAAGAGAAAAAAACGAGGAGATACAAAAATGTTTCTCCTCTTTTACCACTGTTGGTAAATCTGGGAATGTGTTAGGATGCATGGGTGGGTGTGTGAGAACACCCACGTTCCACCCATAGAACGTCTCCCTGCTGCAAAGTAACGCTAGGCAGGGATTTCCGCTGCCTTGCGTTACTCTTATCTAGCCATGCAAGGCCACGCAAATCTTATTCAGGTTTTGTGTCACCCTTGTGGACTCCGTGCATGGTGCAAGGGCAATGCAATACCATGATAAATATAGGCCTGAGTGCTTATTGGTGTTAGGGGGACAGCGTAAAGTCTCAGTACTGGTGACCAACAATGCTGTTGCCAAAATGTATTCGGAGAAAATTGTGGGGATGAAGTGTTTATTGAACCTTCTACTTACCATGTAGGGTAAACTCTGAATAATTTATCATTTAATTCTCTGGTCAAACAAGGGTTTGTAGAAGTAATAACTATCTGGCCTATTTGTAAACATAGGGTAAATATGAGATGATCCTTATTTTTTTTTTCAAAACTGCTTCATTGATTTTATTAATCATAGTGTAGCACAACTATGTCATGAATATAGTGTTATTGTTCATACAGTAGTACAACAGTGTCATTACAATCAAAATCAACATTGCAGTATAAACTATTAGTAAACAAATATAACACATGGGTCATTCACCAGTAACTGTCTAGGTAAATGATAGAATGCACACCATCTTTCTTTCAGATGTTCTTGATTGCTCCAGGCATAAATAATAATCTCCCGTGTGCAGACTTGGTCCGTGCTCTGCCCCACTGGCATGTGCATATGAATCCAACAAGAGAGGAGAGCAATTACGGCCCATTACTAGTCTCACAGCAACATCCTTCAGTGCTCAACAGAATTCATTTTTAATTTGATCATCCATTTTATTCAACTTTACTCCATGTTTTTGTCAAATGTTTATTCTTAACTTTCTCCATCCACATGCAAGGCTTCATATTTTCCCATGGATCCAAATGCTATAGATATGCCTAGCCAGGCCTTTTTCTCTAGCACTGAGGGATACATTGTTCATCCTTAATAATCATCTTCGCATAAACCCAATGTCTTTCGAGCTCAATGGCCCTTCGTCAGGGGTAACTACAAAATTAAAACCACTGTTTATTATTTTACTACATTTAGACATGAGACACAAACACAATTTTTCTCATGCAAAAAGTTCACTCCATGTATTGTAAAGTTAACACTTATTTCACCCAAACTCGTCACCCTTTCTCACAAACACTGATGTTGCCCCAAAACTGTCCCAGATCCACCATCCAATGAATCATAAATAAAATCACCCCATGTGTCCACATCCCACTAAATGTATTCCTCATTAACACACCCGCTCTATGCTCATTCCTAACAACCGACAAACAAAAGCCTCAATGTGTACCTGCAAACTCTTCGACCTGTGCTCAGTTGTGAAACAGCCTCAACTACTTCCCTTTCCTCCGTTGTGAAAGCTGCACAACATGAATTCACACGTGACACTTCCCATTACATATCCCCTTACCTGATCCCTCCCACCTAAGTGCATTCAAACCTACTCTGTGACTTCGACTTCCCCAACTGCCCCTCCAAAAGGACTACAAATCCCATCAACCACTACATTCCTCCTGTAAATACGCTGTTGCATGTACTGTAAATGTTCACTCCTTTTTGTTTTCAACCACATTTCATACTTCTGTTAAACCATTTTGTACATATACATGATCACACAATGATGCACAATTTTGTAAGCTACTGTCTCTAATGTGCTTCAGCAAATGAAATAGGTTTTCTGGTGGTTCTTATGGATGGAAAAAGTTAAGAATAAACATTTGACAAAAACATGGAGTAAAATTGAATAAAATGGATGATCAAATTAAAAATGGAGTCTGTTGAGTACTGAAGGATGTTGCTGTGCGACTGAACCCCTCCCAAGAGGCGAGTCCCCTCCCTCTCCCTTAGCCATTTCAACTGCGCCCATTATAACCTTCAAACACACCAGGGACAACTTGCTTGGTGCCTTAAAAGGTCGCCGTTTATTATAACATACCATTTATACATTTCTCATCTTCATGCTCATACATAACATTCTGTTGACACATTTACTGACTCTGCCGTTATAGTTCATTTAGTCCATTCTTGTTCGTTATCTGCTCTCAGACAGATCAATTTCTGCGGAGGGGCCCAAATACCATGGCCACTGTTTCAACAGTGCTAGGCTTCAACTTGCTACCGACTTGGTGGGTGTCCGTCCGGACTCGCCCGGGCCGCAAGTGCCGTCCCGCTTGCCTTCGACCCCTTCTCGGCCCCTCCCTGCTCCTCCGGGTCCCCGCCGTGAGTAAAATTGAATAAAATGGATGATCAAATTAAAAATGGAGTCTGTTGAGTACTGAAGGATGTTGCTGTGTGACTGGTAATGGGGTACAATTGCTCTCCACTCTTCTTGGATTCACCAGTAACTGACATGATCGGGACAAAGGGCCAGATTTATCAAGGATTTACGTCGCCCTAGCACCTCGTAAGGGGGCGCAAGGGCGACGCAAAACATAAGTGAGATTTATGAAGCCATGCAAGGCCACCTTGTGTGGGCCTGCATGGCTTGATAAATCTAGAGTAATGCAAGGCAGTGCACATGAATGCTTTGCGGTACTCTGCGGCAGGGCGATATTTCATTGGTGGAGCGCAGGTGTTCCCATGCATCCACCCATGGATTTTGGCACATTCCCAAATTTACCATTAGTGGTAGACCTGAAAATGCATCAAAATGCTATGCCTCCCCAGGCGAGGTGTAATGAGGAGAAATATCTTTATTTCACCTCGTTTTTTCCTGTTTCTACGTGTGGAAAGAGGAAAATGCATCTGAGGATTGTTGTTGTGCAGGAAGGTGTCCCTTCCTGCCCAAAACAATCCTGCCTACAACTCAGGCACCCTTGCACCATGACACAAGGGTGCATGTGTTGGTGTTAGGCAGCCAAAAGTGCACCAGCACTAGGAAAGGACAGGTATGCATCATATAAGGGTAAATATGGTGCATTCCTGCCCTTTCACGCAGCTCAGCAAGGTAACTTGCTGAGTTGTGCTACGTGAAAGAATGAAACATCTGCCTCATAGTGACCAAGAGGAATTATTGCAGTGTAGTATCCTGGGTAACTCATTGCTTCAGGAAATAGACATGGTGCGTTAGGGGCACCTTAAAGAATGGGAGGAGGGCTTGTTTATATCACGTAACATATATTATTATACATATATTATTCTGGAAAAGCCCTTCAAAGTGGGAGATCGTCTTTAGATGAGGTGATCCTACATATTTCCATTTTTCTCTCTCTTTTTACCTGCCGCTCTCATACTCTCTTTATTGTTCTCTCTTTTGAATTCTCAGACGAATTGTCACACTCTTTCTCTTGAATCTTCATAAGACGGTGCTTTTCTGTGTTGAGAGACTCAGATATTCAATCTCTCATACCCCTCCCTTCCCTTTGACTGCATTCCATCTTCCATTGTTCTCCCATGACAGGGTCAGGCACAGTATTCAGACCCTGCTTCTGTCACTCAAGACAATATCGCTTTCTACACCGATCCCTATGGTGCCGTGCAGCAGCTGTTAAGATTCCTGGTGAAGGCTACAGAAAAAGCCCACGGCAAGCCAGGGGCAAAACCAGTGGTCCTGTTACCTCATGCGAGGTAGCAGCAGAAACCTCTCTAAAGGCATATGTTAACGGTTTAGTCAACGATATGAAATATTAAAAATGTACACGTGGCACATTCATCGAAATGGATGCTTTCGCCGTTTTAACCAAGACCCAAACTGTACAGAGCAGTGCATTTGTTGAAATACTTCGATATTGAGGGGCTTATTTACAAGCCCCTTGCACCACTTTTGCGTCACTTTAAACATGGGAAAAATGACGCAAAAGTGGCACAAGGGGCTTGTAAATAAGCCCCTAAATATCTGTGTTGTGCACCCACGTCCATAAAATAACACATGACGTGACGTTTCGAATCATAACTTTGGGAGCAAGCGACAACTGAGGAAAACTGCATTAGCAAAGTATGTAGTTAGTTTTTTGTTTTTGTATTTTTTGTATCGTGTATGCAACTATGCACACAGAGGTTCATCACATATGGGGACAGATGCACACACATAGGGGCGGATTTACAAGCCCCTTGCGCCACTTTTGCGTCCCTTTTCCCATGTTAAAAATGACGCAAAAGTGGCTCAAGGGCCTTGTAAATCTGCCCCATAGTACGCAAATGAGCACACTAACGAATACAGTCACAGAACGCCATTTTCCTCAAGTCACAGACATATTGTCTACATGTGAAATGACTAACAGTTATATATAATGTGCGACAAAGGCACAGGGTGGTGTGCATCAGCAGAGCGAGGGATGGAGTGCAACTGGGGGTACAAGGTTATTTCCATAAGAAGCGCACAGGGTGATATACATAAAAGGAGCAGAAGGTAGAACTGGGTGATACTCCTCGGGGGAGCCCTTGATGATGTGCCTAGGTACAGCAAAGGGTGAAACTCCTCCCGCAAGCACTGGAAGATTCACTTTAAAGAAACACTGAATGATTTTGCTCATAAGAGCCATGGGTGTCATGCAACAGGATAGCAGTGAGAGTTATATAGTTCAGGGGCATAGGGCAGTGTGCATTATGGGGACTCAGTGTAATGTGCAAAAGTGGGCAATGGCTGATGTACAATGAGGCATATGATCGGGACTGGATTAATTACTACTGTCTAGTATTTTGAAGACGTTGGATTGCATTTGAGCACAATGCCAGTTACTCTTTCTAATGCATTTGAACGATGAGTTCTGAAGTGCAGGTAATATTTAAAGTTAGGTAGAATAATTAAAACAGTTTGGGGCATATTTACAAGTCCCTATCACCACCACAATGTCATTTTTCACAACGTTGAGGTGGCGATTGGGGCTTCGCATTATTTACAAGTCAGCATTAAGCCATTTAACGTGCCTTAATGCTGCCTTGTAAACAAGACACCCTTTCACGCTATACTTAGCGTGAAAGGGGAGGGCAACAAGTGTTGGGATGGGCGTTCCACCGCAACACCCATTGATTTTGACGCTGGTCTTACCCTGGCGCAACGAGGAGAAACCTTTAATTTCTACTCGTTTTTGCTGTTTCCATGTGTGCTGCGTTGTGCAGCCCACATGGAAACAGCAAAACGCCATTGATTGTTTATGGGCAGGAAGGTTTCCCTTCCTACACATAAACAATCATAAAAAAATTACGCTTTGCAACTTCTATGTGTGCTGCATTAAGCAGCACACATATGGTGCAGCCCTGCATTTCAGAAGTGGCAGAGCGCGGCGTTAGCCAAGGAGGCTAATGCCGCGCTCCGCCACTTCTATTGTAAATATGCCCCTTTGATCTGTGTAAACACTTGTGTACATAGATACCACTGACATACAAATGCAGATACACACAATTCAAAGACAGTCACTACTACACTAATCTATAACTGAAAAAGTCCTCATTAAGTGTGACACATTCAGCTAGTCCTTGATTTCTGACCAGCAGCATTCAGCATTCAGGAGTTTTTGAGCCCTTGTTAGGTCTCGCCTGAGCCAGCGCATGCGCTGGTCTGGCGAGACATTTTGTAGTGTGGGCTTGCAGAAATGCGACCACAACTTTTGGCTGCCCTAGAGCATGCGAGTACGCGCGCAGTAGCGCGCATTCCTCGCATGCTCCAGGCGCCATATGGCTTTCCTCACTTGCTCCTCCCCCGAGCGCTTCTCGGGGCCGCGCGGCCGGGTCACTTTCACGGCCGCGCGTCACTTGCTCTCCCGCTCCTCCCCCTCCCCCACCACAGAGCGCGTCTCGCGGGCCAATGCTTGTTTAATTTGTTATCGAGCACCCCATACAATTGCATCTGCACGCCGTCTTCTCTCTTCCCTGGCATGTTAACACACCAACCCCCGCCGTTGTTTTTAATGAACCCCCGCTTTTAACCCACCACGTCCTGCTCCCGGCTCTCTGTTGTTTTACTCACCCCCCTGCTTCAGCCATCTCCCGCACCCTCACTCGGGTCCCCAAAGGTGTTGGAGTGCTTTACATGAGCACCATTTACATTACATACCGATACTTTCATTTTTCTTTTTTGCTATCACGCACGGGAGGATTAAGTGATTTGCCCAGGATCACACGATGTGGCTCTTTTAGAGTGGTTCACCACGCTTGTGTGAGGGATAACTGATTTGCCCAGGATCACAGATGTTGAGCCGACGCCGAAACTTGAACCCGCTTCCCTAGTTCCAAGGAGAAGACACGAATGAGAACCACCTGAAAATTAAAGGGGTCAGCTTTCTTTTAATAACTTTTCCATGTGTCTTATATAGATTCCCACCCCACGTGCATAACACTCACTGCACCTGCAATCTATTCCACCCATTATTCATGTTTACTTCTCACTCAGACCTGCAATAAAGCTTCCTTTTACATTGGTTTACCACGCTTGTGTGAGGATTAAGGGATTTGCCCAGGATCACAGATGTTGAGCCGACGCCGAAACTCGAACCTGCTTTCCTAGTTCCAAGGAGAAGACACGAATGAGAACCACCTGAATATTAAAGGGGTCAGCTTTCTTTTAATAACTTTTCCATGTGTATTATATCCGTTCCCGTCTCTTATTCATATTTACTTCTCACTCAGACCTGCAATAAAGCTTCCACTTTTACATTGGTTTACCACGCTTGTGTGAGGATTAAGTGATTTGCCCAGGATCACAGGATGTTGCACTTTCACATTGGTTCACCGCGCTTGTCTAAAGTAGTAAGTGATTTGCCGAGGATCACAGGATGTTGAGCCGATGCCAAGACTCGAACCCGCTTCCCCAGTTCCAAGGAGGAGGCACGAATGAGAATCACCTGAAAATAAAAGGGGTCAGCTTACGTTTAATAACTTTTCCATGTGTAGTATGTCTGTTCCCGTCCCCCCTGCATAAAGCTCACATCACAGCAGACACTCTATTCCACCCCCGCAGACCATAAACAAATATAAACCCTATATCCAAACTCTACCCAACATTAGTCATGCCAGTTCGTATATGTAAATGTTTACACAATACTAGCAAAGCCATCAGCACGCATATTTTTATCGTATTTATGTAGCTTAGACCCTGCTCTCAAGCAGCAGCACGTCCCCCTGCTGCTTTTAACCCACCACTTCCTACTCCCGGCTCTCTGTTGTTTTACCCATTGCCCTTCTTCAGCCACCTCCCGCGCCCTCACTCGTGTCCCCGAAGGTATTGGAGTGCTTTGTGCTTTACAAGAGCACCATTTACATTACACACAGACACTTTCATTTATTTTTATTTTTTAAATTACACATGGGGGATTAAGTGATTTGCCCAGGATCATGGGATGTTGAGTCGAGCCGAGATTTGAGCTCGGTTCCCCAGTTCCAAGGCCAGCAGCTCTGCCTTCACCATTAGTGTGTTAACCCACAAAACCCCGCCCTGCGTCATTGTTTTTAACAACCCTCCTGCTTTTAAAACTCCACCTCCTCCTCCCGCGCTCTGTTGATTTACCACCCCTCATCTCCAAACAGAAACAAGCATTGGCATAGCCAATAGGTCTCGCCTTTGGGGCCTTATAAGTGTTTAGGCAGAGCTATTGACTTTGCCAATGTCTTCAAGCTGTGCTGTAGAGAAGTGTGGCTGCTGTGCAGCATGCTGAAAAGTTGTAATAAAAAAGTGCCAGAAGCATTTTTGTTACCTTATATATGACCAAAAAGGCATTATGTCCAACACAACGACCATATTAAACAAGCATTGGCATAGCCAATAGGTCTCGCCTTTGGGACCTTATAAGTGTTTAGCCATGCAACAGTTTGTGTTGTTGCACTAAGGATATTGTGCTTCATACCTAAATACTTATAAGGTCCCAAAAGCGAGACCTATTGGCTATGCCAATGCTTGTTTTTAATAGTAAAACCAACTCCCAGAAAATAACGTTAGATGTCTAAAAATCCAGAACTGGCTGCTTTTTTCATGCATAGCACATTTTTTCATGCATTTGTAATGAAAAATAAAAAAAATAGATTCTTTAGGTTTGACTTAGAAAATTTGACTCATTTAAGGTTTGCGGTAGGCCTGGTCGGAGTTTGCGGAGTTTAAGTGCCCAAAAACTCCACGGAGTTCTGCAAGCGACAAAGTCCAGTACGTAACGTTGTTTGCGCTGATTTTTACTGGAAAGAGTTTCTACCGTGGTGTAAAATCAGCACATACTAAATCTTGCGGAGCGCCAGAAGGCGCTGATTCTTTCTGACGCTTGAGTAGATGTTCTACTCAAGAGGCAGATTCCTCAAAGCGAGAGGCAGCTTCCTCAATGCTTGCGGCAGCTTTCTCAATGTGAGCATAGCTACCTTCCATGACCGCCCGTCTTCAGAAATGTTGCTGGGAGGTGGTCTAGCGTGCGATTGCCAACTTAACATTGGTGAGCCGCGCAAGAAAAAAAACTCTGCTCCTCGTCACTTTGCGGAGTTTTCCAGAACTCCGCACTCAAAGCAGAGTGTGGAGTAGGCAAAACTCCACTAACTCTGCCATCGGAGCAGAATTCTTCGTCGCCCCAGGTTTGCAGCTTTAAAGTTATGTTTCATATGTCCACAGTATGCCCACAAAAAGACTGTTAAGTAACATTTAACTAATTTTCATTTGCCCTGCTTGTCACAAATATTTCAAATGGTAGGGTTTACATTCCATTGCTGGGCACACAATTGTTTCATGCAATAAACCACTGTGATGGGATGTGTTAATGATAAAAGGCTCATTGAACCTTTGTCAAGCAACTCACTTCCTGGCTTGACTTCTTTCTGTGAAGATTTCCTGTCATTCGAACACTTCACCAATGAAAATATCGGATGCCTTTGGAATATTATGCACAAAGTAAACTCTATTCGAGAAGCATGAAGCTTGCACTTCAGCCTATTGCCAGGCAAGCAATGTCTCCTTCAAAAGTGGTCCCCTGCTCTTTTATCTCCTAAAAAACCTTGCATGTTTATGCTGGATGCAACATCCATAAAGTCAACCTAACAATGCACCTTAGAATAACAACTGCATAAAATATGCAAATATAAAAATACGAAGTTATAAAAAGAGGTGGACGAGCAAAAACAAAGAATATTATAGTGTTTCAAATGTAAAACTTTGAGGCCGAAGTTTTAACAGCGCATGCATTGAGCGGTACATATATCAACTCTGAAACGCTATTAAAATCACGTTTCTAAATCATATACATTTGACACACGTGTAACTGAGTCTGTTTTTTCCTTTGGAATGTTCAGAACCTACGCGCAATGGCAGTTAACTCAAAAATAAACGTGCCGAGAAAACATTAAGTAATATATTTTGAATTCAGTCATATTGATGAAGCATGAAACTGAGTGCATCAATAACGCTGGAACATTCCTTGGTAATGCACGCAAACGTTTGGGACTCAGACGTCTAGCCTGACAAATCTTGCCTAATTTGTCATACGTCGTGTTCAAAGCATAGCAGCCTCATGCACAACAGTTGGTATCCATCAAAGCAATTAGGAAAAACATATTCCAGGCGAAGTGTCCCATAGGTTTTGCTCTTCTAGCAATTATTTCACATCACCAAAGCTTGCACACATTAGTAATAACATTGTAGGAATTCTTCAGGGAAAATATGTTTGAGGTTAGTTTACAAATGCGACAATTTCAAAATAAGTGGGTCTATGGCAACGTGGCACGCCCTGTAGGACTATCAAATGCAAAATGAAAACACATGAAAATATTATTAATGAGCTGTGTCTTGCGCATTAACGAAAATGTGCTTTTTTTGAGTAAAACTAAAATATAGCTAAATTATCCTCTTGCGTCATGCAGTTCAACCAAACTATTCTGTTTTTTCCAGATGTACTGGTTTTCTTTAGTCAATAACGGTGGATAACTGAATAATAGCGCAGATTGCTTTCTTCTCTGATGTGATGGACGGTTTAGAGCTCATTAAGTGACACGAGTGAGATTCTATTAAATATTCTGTTAACGGCACACAGGTAAATATTAACGCATTAAACACTTTCTTTTTCACCTCAGTCTTTTTCTAGTTGCCATTAATTATGCGTTGTCATATAGACAACATGCAGAGGATAAAATGTCCCAAATGCGCACTCATAATTTCAGGGGAAATCTTTGAGAGAGCTTCTTCTGGAGAAAGCCTCCTAGTGAGTGGGTTCAAAGTATGGGTACATCAGTTACTGCTTCTCCCGTGGTCAACCTGGCCCAGAAAACAAAGAGAGAGACAACACAGGAAAGAATAGTTGGGCCAGTTAGAAGTCTTTAGGTCTGAATTAAACCCATGATAAGTTTGCATCATTTTCTTTGTGAAAAGTACACAATAAGCTTGATATTGCATGCAATGTGTTCCGAAAGCTCACATCCAAAATGGATGTGGGAATGTATTTCACTTAAAAAAAAAATAGTGTGAAATTGCATGTAACATGATGCATAGCAGTGGACATTTTGAATGGTGTGACATTCCAGACTACAGCTGGCACCACCCTACCGGCTTTCCTACCCTCCTACTAACATTTCCTACTTGTTGACCCTTTTCCTACTCACTGACCCTTTAAAAAAAACTTTTTTCACTATCTGTCTTGTTTCCCTGCAACTTTATTTAATTTAATTTTTTCACCCTACTTGTCTGAATTTTTTTGTTTTCTCGTCATCCCTGTCCTGCCAATTATGGCAGAGGTAAGCAGCAAGTCCTGCACCTGAAGGCACCATGCAGGCATCGTCTCATGCAATATTTTTTCTGAGAAAGAGATGGTGGCCCTGTTATTTTAAGTACAGTACCACCTCCTGTTCATGTTGGCTGTAGGTCCAGCAGGGGGTGCAGCATTGAATGGGGGCAAGTGTGGAGTAGCATTCACTACTACATGAGAACTAGCTGTACCCAGTGGCAGGTCAAGTGCTAGTGGGCTGACATGATGGGCCAAGAACAAGAGGTGCTTGGTATAGAGGTGGCGGCAACAGGTAAGTGAAGTTTAAAATTTTTGTAGGTTTTGTTTTATTACTTTGCGTGAGGTGTTACTTCACAGGTTTAAGTGTTTATGTAATAATATATATATATATATATATTGTCTGCAAAGTGAATAAACTTACCTGCTTAATTGATCGTGTGGGCTCGAGCAATCTGTTCCCCCGGATTTTGATTCCTTTGGAAATATATATATATTCACTGAAAAAACCATAGGTTTTAGGGACAGTTATAGTTAGTTGGACATTGCACTCGTACAAAACCCGTGAAATTCCCCGTTATAGTTAGTTCAGCTAACTATAACTCGCGCCCGCAATGCACTGCTGATGACGTCACATATTACATCACTCATGACATGGTCAGTGACATCACTGATGACATCACTGATGACATCTCAAATGACATCACTGATGACATTATCCAGTGACTGTGTGTTTCTGTAAAGTTTAAATATGTTTAATATATATAGGGAAAGGCGTATTGAAGAATGAGTGGGTGTATAAGTGTCTGTATGGATGATTTAGTAGGTGCGTGACTAACTCTATAAGTGAGTGATTAAACGTATCTTACTGAATGCATGGGTTAGTGACTAAACTGGGTGAATGTCTGTATCCGTCTGTCTGTTGCTGTGTAAGTGGCTGCATGGGTTTGTGAATAGCTACATGAGTGTCTATATGAGTTATTGATTGGTTGTCTGAGTATCTGTATGGGTGCCTGAGTGTTTGTGTGGGTGGAGTGGGTGCGACTCTGTGCATAGATGGGTGAGTGGGCGACTCACTGGGTGGATGGTTTCAAGAGTGCATCTGTGATAGACTGTATGGGTGGGTAAGTGTGTGTAAGAGTGTATTAGTGAGTGAATGTATGTCCCAGTGGTACATGTGTGAGTAACTACATATGTGAAAGGCAGTATATATGTGTGTTGGAGTATATAAATAGCTATAAGCGAGAGTGTGTGATTGTGAGAGTGACTGTATGGATGAGTGTGTGCTTGCATCAGTGATTGTATAAGAGCGTAAGAATGTGCTAGTATTTGTATGAGTAAGTGAGCTGGTGTGTGTATAACTGTATAGGTGAGTAAATGGCAGTGTGTTTAATTATTTGCATGACTGACTAGGTGTGTGAGTACCTCTATGGATGAGTGGCGGTGTTTGAGTGTCTATATAGGAGTATGAGTGCATATGATAGTCCTGTACTGAGTGACCGTAAGTATGAGTGACTGTACAGGTGAGTGAGTGGATGTGTGTGTAGACCTAAGAATCAATGAGTGGGTATGTAGTTAATGGTGTTGGAGTGTCTATGGTTTTGCGAATGGCAGTCTGTAATTTAGAGTGGGTGTATCAAAGGTTATATTAGGGTGTGAGGAGGTGCATCAGATTATCACGTGGATGATGTCATCAGTGATGTCATCAGTGATGTCATTTGAGAAGTCATCAGTGATGTCATCATTGATGTCACTGACCATGTCATGAGTGATGTAATATGTGACGTCATCAGCAGTGCATTGCGGGGGCGCGAGTTATAGTTAGCTGAACTAACTATAACGGGGAATTTCACGGGTTTTGTACGAGTGCAATGTCCAACTAACTATAACTGTCCCTAAAACCTATGGTTTTTTTCAGTGAATTTGTAAGGTTTTTTAAATGCAAATTTCTAACTATAACGTGTCTGAAACCTATGGTTTTTTCAGTGAATTTCAAAGGTTTTTTAAATGCTAATTTCTAACTATAACGTGCCTGAAACCTATGGTTTTTTCAGTGAATTTCAAAGGTTTTTTAAATGCTAATTTCTAACTATAACGTGCCTGAAACCTATGGTTTATTCAGTGAATTTCAAAGTTTTTTAAATGCTAATTCCTAACTATAACATGTCTGAAACCTATGTTTTTTTCAGTGAATTTCAAAGGTTTTGTAAATGACAATTTTTAAATGTATGAATTGTTATATTTATTTTTTGATACTGATTTACTACATTTTTTAAACTATTTATTTTTAGATATTTTATTTTTAAATTACATTGTAATTACATTATACATTACATTACAAAATATACTTTCTCAGAATGAATTACTTTAGTTTAAATACTTTGCAAATAGGCAATAGACTTTTAAGTACAGTAGTTACAGTTGTTGCAATGGGCAACACAATTTCAAACACAATGCAACATTGAGCTCAATGTGAATTTCTAGTTAAATGCAATTAGTTACTTTATGGATTACTTTTCTAACCACAGGACTGGATCCTAGATTCAGTCCTGGGACATCTCCTGTAAACAGTTGAGTAAAAGCGTTTTGGTTACAGTAGTGATTTTTAAGGAATATTATTGTATTTTAAAACTTGACACTTCGAAACTTTTTCACATAGAATCACCAATGTTATCCTATGGGAGGAAATTCACTTAGCAGGTAAGTAGTGTTATCGTTACTTTTTCTTACTCAGTGGTGGATCCTGGATCCAGCACTGGTGCATCTCCTGTAAACAGTTGAAAGAATGCGTTTAAGTCATACAGGCGATCTTTAAGGAATATTTGTAGTTTGTGAAAAACGACACTTTGAAACTTTTCTGCGGAAAACCAGACAATGGATTCCAATGGAAGGAAATACAAGTTACTGGTAAGTACGGTTAGAATTACTTATCAGGGTCAGTGCTGGGCTAAAAGATGCAGCACTGGGTTTTCTCCTGATAACAGGTGAGTAAATCGGAATTCGTAGTTCGGCTGATTTTAGAGGAATATTATAAAGTTCCAAAACTCCACACTTAGAAGAATTTCCAAGTGAAACCAGTCAATGTTAGCCTATGGAAGGAAATTCAAGTTACTGGCAAGTATGGTTAGAATTACTTTTCATGATCTGTACTGGGCTGAAAGATGCAGCACTGAAGTCTATCCTGATATCAGGTGAGTAAATTGGAATTCGTAGTTCAGCTGATTTTAGGGGAATATTATAAAGTTCCAAAACTCAACACTTAGAAGAATTTCCAAGTGAAACCAGTCAATGTTAGCCTATGGAAGGTAATTCAAGTTACTGGTAAGTACAGTTAAAATTACTTTTCAGGATTAGTACTGGGCTCAAAGATGCAACACTGTGGTCTCTCCTGATAACAGGTGAGTAAATCGGAATTCGTAGTTCGGCTGATTTTAGAGGAATATTATAAAGTTCCAAAACTCCACACTTAGAAGAATTTTCAAGTGAAACCAGTCAATGTTAGCCTACGGAAGGAAATTCAAGTTACTGGTAAGTACGGTTAAAATGACTTTTCAGGATCAGTACTGGGCTCAAAGATGCAGCACTGAGGTCTCTCCTGATAACAGGTGAGTAAATCGGAATTCGTAGTTCTGCTGATTTTAGAGGAATATTTGTATGTTTCAAAAATCGACACTTAGAAACTTTTTCAGCAAAAAGCAGGCAATGATATCCTATGGAAGGAAATTCAAGTTACTGGTAAGTACGGTTAAAATTACTTTTCAGGATCAGTACTGGGCTCAAAGATGCAGCACTGAGGTCTCTCCTGATAACAGGTGAGTAAATTGGAATTCGTAGTTCGGCTGATTTTAGAGGAATATTTGCACAATGGTGAAAGAAGGGGGTGGGGCCTGAGGTGACATGTCTGCAAACACGCCCTGTGGCGCGTTTTAAGTTGGAGAATTAATTCCTCCTCAATCTCGAGGGTCCCTAGGGGCCAACTGGCCCACCAGAAACCTCCAGTATGCGCCAGAGAGCTGTGTTGCAGAGAGGTGTTCACAGGCCACGCCCCTTTATACAACACTCTGCAACGCAGCTCCGTGGCGCTTACTGGAGGTACCTGGTGGGCTAGTTGGCCCCCAGGGACCCTCAGGATTGAAGGGGATTTAATTCCCCATCTTAAAACGCGCCACGGGGCCTGTTTGCACACATGTCACCTGAAGCCCCGTCCCCTCTCTTCACCACTGTGCAAACGCGCCCCGTGGCGCGTTTTAAGTTGTGGGATTAAGTCCCCTTGAATCCTGAGGGTCTCTGGGGTCCAACTATCCCACCAGGTACCTCCAGTAAGCGCCACAGAGCTGCGTTGCAGAGAGGTGTAAAAAGGGCCGTGGCCTCTGAACACCTCTCTGCAACGCAGCTCCCTGGCGCATACTGGAGGTTCCTGGTGGGCTAGTTGGCCCCAGGGACCCCCAGTATTCAAGGAGAATTGTTCCCCTCTGCAAACGCGCCAGGGGCGCGTTTGCAGAGTGGTAAAGGAAGGGGTGGGGCCTGCGGCACAATCGTTTTTTTTGTGGTTTTTTTCCGAAGGGGGCTGTGTGGCCCCCTTCCTTTTCCTTTTTTGGGCCCTGGGGACCCCATCCCCCAGGGCCTTACCCCTTTTTTTTCCCCCAAAAAACGGGAAGGGGGCCGCGTGGCCCTCCTCCCGTGGTTGATTCCGGCCCCGGGGACCCCATCCCCCGGGGCATGGCCACTCTTTTTATTATTTTTTTAAGGAGGGGGCTGCGTGGCCCCCCTCCTCAGGCCTCCTTTTGCCCCGGGGACCCCATCCCCGGGGCAGGCCTTTATTTTTCTTAAATTATTTTTTGGGGGGGCCGCGTGGCCCCCTCCCGAGCCACTACTTGCCCCGGGGACCCCATCCCCGGGGCTGGCCCTCTCCGTTGGGGACTGTGGGGGTCCCCAATCCCCCACGGTCCCGCCGGCTCCCCGCGTCCCTCGGGAGCCGGCATTGCTTTCCACATGGGGAGCTGCTAAGATGCAGCTCCCCGTGTGGAAAGCAATAGGCTTTGGTTTTGGAAGAGAGAGCAGGTTTCCTGCTCTCTCTTCCAAAAACAAAGCAGTTTGCTATGACAGGACGGGAGCCGCGAGGCTCCCGCCCTGTCATAGCAAACTACAGTGTCCCGGGGTAGGCACCCCGGGACACTGCAGGAGCCGGCCCTGGGGGGTGGTGGTCCCCAGGGCCATCAAGGGCTCCAGGAGGGTAATTTTTTTTTAAAAGAAGAAGCCCCAGTGGGTGGCGGTCCCCGGGGCTGCGGGAGGGCTGAGAGCCCTCCCGCACCATTTTGTTTAAAGCCCCGGGGGGTGGCGGTCCCCGGGGTTTGGGGGGGCCTTAGAGGCCCCCCCATATAATTATTAATGATCCCCCGCATGCCCCCGGGACTTGGCCCACCCGGGGGCCAATTTATCGGCAGGATCCGCGCACCCAGCGCGTTTTTTACCGATTTAAATTTTTTTAATTTTTTTTTATTTTGGCCCTGGGGAATCCTTGTAGGACCCCCAGAGCAGGCCTAGGGGGTCAGGGTGTTTCTACCCTGCCCCCTTTTTGCGTTTTGCACAGTTGTTTTACTGCATTCTTGTTCCTCGGTTCTACCGAGAAACAAGATGGCTGCCAACACTTCCTGGTTTGGAGTGTTGACAGCCAATTAGCATGCAGCTCGTGATCGGGAGGGTGCGCGGATCCACCGCGACCATAGATATCGAAACGTTTATTTTGGATTTTCTCAGCAACTACTGAACGGATTTACACCATTTTTAAAAGGGTGCTTCCTGAACCAAGCACTACCTTTTTGCCAAATTTGGTGTAATTCCGTTCAGCAGTTTTAGCTGTAGCCTTGCATAAAGTTTCCTATGGGAAATTGATTTTTTCACTCTTATTTTTTGAATTTCTCCGCAACTACTAAACGGATTTACACATTTAAAAAAAAGGTCGCTTTCTGAACCAAGCGCTACCTTTTTGCAAAATTTGGTGTAATTCCGTTCAGCAGTTCGGGCTGTAGCCGTGGCTAAAATTTCCTATGGGAATTAACATGGAGAAAACACGTTTTGGGACCCCCCTTTTTTCTCGGCCCCCGCTTGATAAATCACCCCGAAACTTTCAAGGCAGGAGCGAACCGGAGCGCCCCACTAGTTTTGAAAATTTCGCGATGATTAGTCAAACGACGCCAAAGTTATTGGGAATAGAATGTTATGAATTTCCTATGGATAATAGTTCCTAACTATAACTATCTACTGGCGACTGCCAGTACAAAATATATATATATTTGAAATGTTTAAAGTTTTGCCGTATCGATATTTTTATACTGGCATTCAGAAAAATAAGAGAAAATAGCCACTTGGCATTAAAAATAGAAAGAAAGAAAGCTATTCTGAAATTGAATGCAAGTAATTAATTTTACTGCTATTTATTAAGATTCAGAGTGATTTTCGGAAAGCAACAGTTTTAGACTGTAGAATATAATAAGGAATTGTTTATAAACTGATTTTAATTAAATGTACAATTGTGAAGAGGTAGATTGCCTTTAACAATGTGTATCTGAACATGTTCAAAGATGGCGCCCACTGAGGTAGTGCAATAATCTCCTGATTATGAAATGTAAAAATCCTAGTCCTTCGCTTATGTCAGTGTACATCATGACTATTTTAATGTGAAAAAAATGGCGCGCCTACATCGTTAACAAGGTGGCGTCAAGCCGCCGAAAGGCGTAGATGTTGTCGTTTTAAATAAATCCGAGTGATTATTACCTCATGGAGTGCTGGATGATTTTTGCTGCAAGCGGTGATCCTATGTGAAAGATTTGGAAACGTGGCGTACGTTTCGTAACCATCACCCCTGACGTTCTGGAAGCACACCAGTATAAACGCCAAGTGGATTTGGAATCAAAGAGACAGGCGTGCCCCCCGTAGAACCGTATTGATGCGTATTGAATATCAAGGAGTGTGGACCAAGAGGAGGAACCCGCAGCCGGTGATCGGAGGGTCTCGGAACTGTGGCAGATTACTCGCGGCGAACTCCGGTAAGAAGGGTGAGTGAGTGGGAGATACGGGAGTCAGGCTCTGCAGCGATAGTATCTCAGGATACGGGACCTGAGAGTATAAATATCGCGGAGTGAGCACGAGGGAAAACACCGGTAGTAAATATGAGCAACGAAGAGTGTGCTGCTCGAGAGCAAGAAGCTTTGAAATTGTTTGAAGAAAGTGCTTTACCGGCGAACAGGGACAGAAGTGCCCCGATTTTAATAACCAGTAATGATCTAGGGAAACAATTACAAGAACTGGAAAAACTCAAAAAGAGAGAAATCTCTCGATGGTGGGAGGTAGCCTCATTGCGACAGTACCTACAGGTGGGGAGAGTACCACGCGGATTGCGTATAATGATTACACCTACCTACGAGAATCCAACGTCTGAAATGTTGTGTGAATGGGCAGAAAATAGTGCAACTAGCTCAATTAACATGATACGTATCTTATTGAAATATGCTGAAAAGGAGAGACAGGAAGTCGTAAATAAAATAAAATAATTAAACTGTATATTGGAGAAAAATGGCGATCAAACCAAGGTGGGAAAATTCAGAGAAGATATGAAAAACAGATTGGAGAAATATGAAAGACGTATAAAAGATAGAAAAGCAACAAAATTCCTACGCGATCGTCTGGATTATGAGTCAGGGCGTATTTATACATTCGCGAAAAAAATTTGATTCGGTAAGACGACAAAAGATCCAGAATGGTACAGTTCAACAAAGTTCCCAAAGTGAAGTGAGCTCAGATACAGGCTCTGAACAAGAACAAGATGATCAAAGAGGAAGAGGAGTAAAATATGTGAGACTAGTTGTGACAGACAAATTCCGTTTTTTACAGCTAGAACAACAAACAGATCATCGTACCACAAGGGGCCGCGGGAGAGGAAGGGGCCGAGGAAGAGAAAACAGAGAAGAGGAGGAGAGGGGTATAGAAGGAGCACAAGAATGGCAAACAAAAAGATTGATGCGCTCCAACACGAAGAAACAGGCGAAAAAGTAAACAGCAACCAAACGGTTATGAATCTAAGCACTATGATGCTAACAGATGAAGAGAAATCTGTACTGGAGTTGGGACTTTCGTACTGTGATGAGAACAATTTTAATTACCCCGAAAGTAGAATGGATTTATATCGATTTGTGAGAAAGTTGAAATTATCCAAAATACATACCAATAGAAGCCTCCATAGCCCGGCAACTCCAGAAATATGCATAACCCATCCTGTACAACAGAATTTATTGAATGTGGACGATGCACCCATCTTGGAAAATCTAATTTCTCTATACAATGAAAATATTGATGAGTTGGAAAATATAAGTGAATTACCAGCCAGTAATGAGTCAGTGGACCTTTTAACATTCAATTTGGAAAGGAAGATCACACCCCATTTCGGCCTCCTTCTAGGTTTATACCACAGACAATGAGGGACAATCTGGATATCTTTAATGAAAATGTAACAAAAGATTTGAAGTGCTTGTATTACAAAATAGCAAATCAAAAATACAAGATTAACCCCAAAAAAGCTTTAATACAAAAAACAATGGACAAAATTGTCAAAGAAGAAGGAGTCCTAGTAAAACCCTCGGATAAGGGAGGGAATGTTGTGTTGTGGGGTCGTGAACTATATAAAAAGGAAGCCCTGAATCAGTTAAATGAGACGGAATGTTATCAGAGAATCAATAGGAAAGAATATGAAGTGATGAAAGAACAATTTTTCACCAGACTTGAAACGTGGAAAGACCAGGAATTACTAAGCTGGGATGAATACAAATTTATAAGACAAGACAATCCAGTACTACCGGTCTTTTATATGCTCCCGAAGGTGCATAAAAGCACCACTACACCACCTGGGAGACCAATAATATCTTCATGTGGCAGCTTATTTGAAAACGTATCTAAATACATTGATTATTTTTTTAATCCAATTGTACGAACATTGTCATCATATATTAAGGATTCAACTGATTTTTTAAAATGTATTTATGACATACGTTGGAATGAGAATACTATGGTTTTATTAACCCTTGATGTTGCTACATTGTACACCAGCATAAGGCATACAGATGGTTTGAAGGCTACTGAATATTTTTTAAATCGTAGACCCTTGAGATTTTTAAAGCACAATCAAATGGTTTTGGAAATGATGCGATGGTGTCTGACCAAAAATATTTTTTCCTTTGGTGAGGAATTATTCCAGCAAGAACAGGGTACGGCCATGGGCACCTGCTTCGCCCCCAGTTATGCTAATTTACATCTGGGCTGGTGGGAGGAGCAGGTGCTCGGAGGGCCACCACTGGAACATTGGTCTGAACATGTCCTCTTATGGATAAGGTTTATAGATGACGTTTTCGTGCTGTGGCAGGGCACGGAAACGGACATAGAATTGTTTATCAGGGACCTGAACATGAATATTCTTAATCTAAAATTTGTAGGACATTGGAGCAAAACATCCATAGATTTTTTAGATATCAGAGTAAAACCGGTGGAGGGGAAACTTGAAACGACCATCTTTAGGAAGCCAACTGCTGGTAATACTATTCTCCATGCAGAAAGTGCCCATCCTGCGCCACTTATAAGAAGTATACCGTTTGGAGAATTTTACAGGGCACGGAGAGCATGCAGTAGTGATGAAGAATACTATAGAGTAGAGCAGGAAATGACCAATAGATTCCTACAGAGAGGTTATTCACCGAGGATTGTACATGGAGCTGCATTGAAAGCTAGGAACCTAGAAAGGCATAAAATATTATTTGAACCATCTAGAACGCAACAGAGAAAGAATAATCAAAAAACTCACAACCACACTCAACTGACCACTTATTTATAACTACTTTTAATGTGAGACATAAGGAAGTGAGGTCCATTTTAAACAAACATTGGTATCTAGTGAGAAATGATCCAGTAATGGGCCCAAAAGTGAGTAAACATCCAAAGGTGGTTTTTAGAAAATCAAAATCATTAAAAGATCGGATTGTGAAGAGTGAGTATCAAGAGCAAAGGGGAGGGGGAGCCCCCTCTTGGCTTCAGCAAAAGATGGGTTTTAGGAAGTGTTTTAAATGTAAGGCGTGCAATCATGGATTGAATCGCACGCATTTTAAGACATCTTTTAATAAAACCATCATGATTAGAGGCTTTTGAGTTGTAGATCAAGTTTTGTGGTCTACATGTTACAATGTCCCTGTAAAAAGATCTATATAGGTAGTACAACAGTACCTGTATTTAAAAGAATATTGCAACATCGGAGGGCGATTGTCAATCAGGATAAAACATATCCAATTGCCAGACACTTTCAAACTCATCATCACAGTGATCCCTCAGGCTTACAGTACAGTTGTATAGCCGAAGTACCCAGAAGGAAGAGAGGGGGAAATAGGGAGAAGGAACTCCGTAGATTAGAAACGTATTTTATACTGGAGTGTGACAGCAAGGAACCGCATGGGTTAAATATAGATGAGGACTTGTACACTTGCTTGCAATAAGATGATGATGAAACTGAACAATAATGACAAGAGAGTGAGCAAGCACATTCAAGTACCATTTATTTTTGAGTCTTTAATTGAATTTTTTTTTTTTTTTATGATTAAAAGCGAAAGGAAAAGTATGAAGAAGATGGTTATAGATTTTTATATACAATACTTTATATCTAATTAAATGCAGTGAGGAACTCTTTTAGGAATTATTTGAAAAAAAATGTTTTATGCTAAAAATATATTTTTATATTTTTAAAGTGTATTTTGCAAAAGTATATGATGATATTTATTATGGTTTTAGATATAAATAATATACGATGGAGCACTGGCACTTTATGAAGATTTGATATTGTAGACTATAATACTGTTTTTTTTTTAAAGAAAATTGAAACTAGTATATTTATGTACTAGCACTTTTTCCAAGAGAGTACTGTTTGTATGAGAGCATTAGCACTTTTTGGATGATTGGTTATTTATAAAGTAATTGTTTAATTTATGCACTTGCACTTTGAAATGTTTAAAGTTTTGCCGTATCGATATTTTTATACTGGCATTCAGAAAAATAAGAGAAAATAGCCACTTGGCATTAAAAATAGAAAGAAAGAAAGCTATTCTGAAATTGAATGCAAGTAATTAATTTTACTGCTATTTATTAAGATTCAGAGTGATTTTCGGAAAGCAACAGTTTTAGACTGTAGAATATAATAAGGAATTGTTTATAAACTGATTTTAATTAAATGTAAAATTGTGAAGAGGTAGATTGCCTTTAACAATGTGTATCTGAACATGTTCAAAGATGGCGCCCACTGAGGTAGTGCAATAATCTCCTGATTACGAAATGTAAAAATCCTAGTCCTTCGCTTATGTCAGTGTACATAATGACTATTTTAATGTGAAAAAAATGGCGCGCCTACATCGTGAACAAGGTGGCGTCAAGCCGCCGAAACGCGTAGATGTTGTCGTTTTAAATAAATCCGAGTGATTATTAACTCATGGAGTGCTGGATGATTTTTGCTGCAAGCGGTGATCCTATGTGAATATATATATATATATATATATATATATATATATATATATATATATATATATATATATATATATATATATATATATATATTCACTGAACAAACCATAGGTTTCAGGCACGTTATAGTTAGACTTTAGCATTTAAAAATCCTTAGAAATTCACTGAAAAAACCATAGGTTTTAGGGAAAGTTATAGTTAGTTGGACATTTCTCTCGTACAAAACCAGAGAAATTCCCCCGTTATAGTTAGTTCAGCTAACTATAACTCGCGCCCCCGCAATGCACTGCTGATGTCGTCACATATGACATCACTCATGACATGGTCAGTGACATCACTGATGACATCACTCATGACATCTCAAATGACATCACTGATGACATCATCTAGTGACTGTGTGTTTCTGTAAAGTTTAAATATGTTTAATATATATAGGGAAAGGCGTATTGAAGAATGAGTGGGTGTATAAGTGTCTGAATGGATGATTTAGTAGGTGTGTGACTGACTCTATAAGTGAGTGATTAAATGTATCTTACTGAATGCACGGGTTAGTGACTAAACTGTGGGAATGTCTGTATCCGTCTGTCTGTTGGTGTGTAAGCAGCTGCATGGGTTTGTGAATAGCTACATGAGTGTCTATATGGGTTATTGATTGGTTGTCTGAGTATCTGTATGGATGCCTGAGTGTTTGTATGGGTGGGGTGTGTGTGACTCTGTGCATAGATGTGTGAGTGGGTGATTCACTGGGTGCATGGTTTCAAGAGTGCATCTGTGATGGACTGTATGGGTGTGTGAGTGTGTGTATGGGTGTGTTAGTGAGTGAATGTATATCTCAGTGGTACATGTGTGAGTAACTACATATGTGAAAGGCAGTATATATGTGTGTTGGAATATATAAATAGCTATAAGTGAGAGTGTGTGATTATGAGAGTGACTGTATGGATGAGTGTGTGCTTGTATCAGTGATTGTATAAGAGCGTAAGAATGTCCTAGTATTTGTATGAGTAAGTGAGCTGGTGTGTGTATAACTGTATAGGTGAGTAAATGGGAGTGTGATTAATTATTTGCATGACTAACTAGGTGTGTGAGTACCTCTATGGATGAGTGGTGGTGTGTGAGTGTCTATATAGGCGTATGAGTGCATATGATAGTTCTGTACTGAGTGATTGTAAGTATGAGTGACTGTACGGGTGAGTGAGAGGATATGTGTTTAGACCTAAGAATCAGTGAGTGGGTATGTAGTTATTGCTGCTGGAGTGTCTATGGTTTTGAGAATGGCAGTCTGTTATTTAAAGTTGGTGTATCAAAGGTTACATTAGGGTGTGAGAAGATGCATCAAATTATCACATGGATGATGTCATCAGTGATGTCATCAGTGATGTCATTTGAGATGTCATCAGTGATGTCATCAGTGATGTCACTGACCATGTCATGAGTGATGTCATATGTGACGTCATCAGCAGTGCATTGCGGAGCGCGAGTTATAGTTAGCTGAACTAACTATAACGGGGAATTTCTCTGGTTTTGTACGAGTGAAATGTCCAACTAACTATAACTTTCCCTAAAACCTATGGTTTTTTCAGTGAATTTCTAAGGTTTTTTAAATGCTAATTTCTAACTATAACGTGCCTGAAACCTATGGTTTTTTCAGTGAATTTCAAAGGTTTTTTAAATGCTAATTTCTAACTATAACATGCCTGAAACCTATGGTTTTTTAAGTGAATTTCAAAGCTTTTTTAAATGCTAGTTTCTAACTATGCCTACAGAGGTAGGACATGTGAAGAAAGAAGAAGAAAAGCGCAGAAAGAAGGAAGACAAATGCAGAAAGAGGCAACAGAAGTCCAGAAAGACAAAGAAAAGTGCAAGAAGAAGGAAGAGATGTGCAGAAAGAACCAACAGAGGAGTAGAAAGTACTCCTGTGCCCCCAACTTTTTGCTGATGGGTACTGGTGGTAACTGACTCTGTCTCTGGTGGTAAAAGACACTTAGAATACAGTGAAAACACCTACATACACTAGGGAACACTATGCGTTGGGGTACCCCCGTGATTAGCATGACCTCCTCTGTATTTGCCATGAGTTAGTGCCTGGGTCATTGGATGAGTACATGGGTACTGACTGGATGATTAGAGTACTGCAAGGAGAGTGGATGGTGAATTTATAAGTGCTTGTGTTTTGGCGGAGTGATTGGATAAGTACATGGTGCTCGCTTGTTGATTGGAGGAGTGCATGGGTAGTGACAGGGCGATGGCTGGACTGCATCAGTAGTGCTCAGGGTAAGTTGGAGGATTAATTCCCCTTGAATCCTGAGGGTCCCTATTTGATAAAAGCCCTGGCGGTGGCGGTCCCCGGGGCTTGGGGGCCTTGGAGGCCCCCAAACATTAAAAAACAAGCCCTGGGAGGTGGCGGTCCCCGGGGCTGCGGGGGCCCCCGCGGGCCCTGCATATATTTGTTGGCAATGCCCCCGGGACCTGGCCCACCCGGGGGTCTCAATTAAATGAAGCGCGGTATCGCCAATTAAAAAAAAAAAATGCTTTTTTTGGCCCTGGGGGTCCTTGTGGGACCCCCTGAGCAGGCCTAGGGGGTCAGGGTGTTTCTACCCTGCCCCCTTTTCTTCTTTTTCACCTTTGTTTCCCTGTTTTCTTGTGACTCGGTTCTACCGAGTCACAAGATGGCTGCCAACCCTTCCTGGTTTGGAGTGTTGGCAGCCAATTAAAATGAAGCTCGTGGTCGGGAGGGTTCGCTGATCCACCGCGCCTCTAGATATCGATATTTGTTTTTTTACAATTTCTCAGCAACTACCGAACGGATTTACACCATTTTTAAAAAGGTCGCTTTCTGAGCCAAGCAGTTCTCAAATAGCGACAAAGCACTTTTGAGATTGTTATCTCTATGTTTTTTTATCCAGTTGACCACTTGATTAAATGTTACGCCTAGGGGAGAAAATGTGGTGTTACCAAGTTGGAGTTTCTGCTTCAGCTCATCATTCTGTGATTCTGGTCAAATCACTTAATCTCCCCATGCCTAAAACCAAAATGAGTTTGTCCTTGTATGATGTAACCAATGCTCATGTAAAGCACTCCAATATCTGACCAGCCTGCACTATATAAAACTGCAAAAAAACAAAGGATAAAAAGTGTTTTCCACACTTCAATTACATTCATTAAACTTTATTCGATCTGATTTAGAAACATAGATCATAAAAGTGTACATAAAAACAGTAAATCCTCTTTCTTAATACAATACAGTGAGAATTAATTAAAACCAGTAGGTAAAAACGGGTGTTACAAAGCCCGGTTCAGAGCAACTTCAGGTTAACAGAATAGTAAAGTTCAATGTTTCGCAAGATCAATCTCATGTACTTCGTGCAAAATACGCAATAAGGGGTCCAAGTAAGATGCAACGCTCCAATACCTGACCAGTCTGCACTATATAAAACTGCAAAAAAATGAAAATAAAAAGTGTTTTCCACACTTCTGTCATTGGGCTATATGTGGGCTACATGTGGGTGATATTTGTGCTACATTTGGGCTCTTTTTTCTCTGGTGGCCATCTTGGGATACTTATTTGTTATGAAGTTTCCTAATTTCCTCATTTACTGCAGTCTCCTCAGTAGGAAATGCTTTCAGTTTTTACTTTGATTCCATCAAGAAGGCATTCATATGTGTCACACATTTACCATAAATTCAGAATGTTAGCACTCTAGTTGCTCATTAGATCACTGTAGTAAAGCTACTGCTCACCAGGGGTTAACTGGAAGTCTACTGCTGGTATTGAAAGTGATTGTTTCAGTCTGCATGTCAGAAATTTCTAATGAAATAGAAGAGGATTTGAGATCTCACTTAAAACATGCCCTAATTTTTCTTTCTGCAGAACTAACCATAATTTCTATGGCAAAATGAACCCCTCATTTTTTTCCTTTTTAAATTAAATGTTGTAAGTGTTACCGGTTTATTCCAATCAAGATGGCTTCAGGTGTGCCATAATTTTGTCATAAGTAAGACTGTTAGCGCTCTAGTTGTTCTTTAGAACACTCTGGGAAGCTGCAGTAGAACACAAAGGAATCAACTGGCAGGCTGCTACTGTTGAAATATAACAGGAAGATATTTGAGATCTCACTTAAAACATGTCCTAATTTTTCTTTCTACAGCACTAACCATCATTTCTATGACAAAATGAACCCCATCATTTTGTTCCTTTTTAAATTAAATGTTTTAAGTGTTACCAGTTTATTCCAATCAAGATGGCTTCAGGTGTGCCATACTTTTGTCATAGGTAAGGTTGTTAGCGCTCTAGTTGTTCTTAAGAACACTCTGGGAAGCTGCAGTAGAACACAAAGGAATCAACTGACAGTCTCTGCCCTTGTTGGATTTACATGTTTTACTGAGAATGTCAGACTTCATTCTCACATGACTGAGAAAGATAATGTGAATTTACAGAAAATATGCTCTCATTTTAGCTTCTGGCGCACCTTCCAAACCTCTGTGGGACAAGCATGAGAAAATAGTTTTCTCTCAAACATGATTCATGAAATCCCAGCAGAAGGTTTTTCACAGGGTAAAATCACCCTAGAACACACCACAATTCCTAAAATTAGTATGGTACCATCAACAAATGAATTCTAATGTAACTAAAGTCTGTTATCACCCTTTATAGTTCTCCTTTTGGTGACCCTCAAAATCTTCTATTCACTACAATGCATTTCATTGGGGTGCTATCATGTATATTGGTCCCAAGATGGCTGCCAACACTTCTTGGATGAAGTGCTGACAGCCAATTAGATCTCATGATGACATGTGTGGTTAGGCCCCGCCCAGATATATAAAGTTCTTTTTCCTTTAATATTAAAAAAATTACAGAACGGATTTACACCATTTTTGAAAAGGTCGCTTTCTGAGCCAAGCAGCACCTTTATGCCAAATTTGGGGTAAATCCGTTCAGTAGTTTCCGCTGTAGCCTCGCACAAAGTTCCCTATGGGAAATTGATTTTTTGACTCTTATTTTTTGAATTTCTCAGCAACTACTTAACGGATTTACACCATTTAACAAAAATGCAGCAGTTCGGGCTGTAGCTTTGTCTAAAGTTTCCTATGGAAAATAACATGGAGAAAACACGTTTTGGGACCCCCCTTTTTTCTCAGCCCCCGCTTGCTGAATCACCCCGAAACTTTCAAGATAGTAGCGGACCGGAGCGCCCCATGAGTTTTGAAAATTTCGCGAAGATTCGTCGACCGGCGCCAAAGTTATTGGGAATAGAATGTTGTGAATTTCCTATGGAAAATAGGTCCTAACTATAACTACCAGGGCTCACGCCCTGACATAGCAAACGGCAATGTCCTGGAGGTGGGCACCCCGAGACATTGCAGGAGCCGGCCCTGGGGGGTGGCGGTCCCTAGGGCCATCAAGGGCTCCTGGAGGGGGGCCGCGCGGCCCCCCTCCCATCATTTGCACAGCCCCGGGGAGGTGGTGGTCCACGGGGCTTGGGGGGGCCCATGGGGCCCCCTGCAAATAATTGAAGAAAGCCCCAGGGAGGTGGCGGTCCCCGGGGCTTGGGGGGGTCCGTGAGGCCCCCCCACCCAAAATTTTTTTTATCTACAAGCCCCGGGGAGGTGGCGGTCCCTGGGGCAGCGGGGGCCATGTGCCCCCGTGCATATTTAAGAAAAGCCCTGGGGGGTGGCGGTCCTCGGGGCTTGGGGGGGCCTGGGAGGCCCCCCCACAGTTTAAAAAACAAGCCCCGGGGAGGTGGCGGTCCCCGGGCTGCGGGAGGGCCGTGTGCCCTCCCGCATATGATTTGCATAGACCCGGGGAGGTGGCGGTCCCTGGGGCTGTGGGGGCCCCCGCGATATAATTGTACCATTCCCCCGGGACCTGGCCCACCCTGGGGCTCATTTAAATGAAGCGCTGGAGTCCGCGCTTCATTTAAAAAAAAAAAATTCTCGGCAGGATTCGCGCACTTAGCGCGAATTCTGCTGATTTAAAATTTTAGAAAAATGTTTTTGTGGCCCTGGGGGTCCTTGTGGGACCCCCTGTGCAGGCCTAGGGGGTCAGGGTGTTTGTACCCAGCCCCCTTTCCATGTTTTTAATCCTTGTTTCACCCTTTTTCTTGTGACTCGGTTTTACTGAGTCAGAAGATGGCTGCCAACACATTCTGGTTTGAAGTGTTGGCAGCCAATCAGAATTGATCTCGTGCTCGGGAGGGTTTGCGACTCCTCCTCAGTGCTCAGATATCGATATTTTTATTTTTAAAATTTCTCAGGAACTACTGAATGGATTTACACCATTTAAGAAAAAGGGCGCAGTCTAATCCAAGATCTACCTTTTTGCCAAATTTGGTGTAATTCCGTTCAGCAGTTCGGCCTGTAGCCTGTAATAAAGTTCCTATGGAAATGAACATTGGGAAAACACGTTTTGGGACCCCCCTTTTTTCTCAGTCCTCGCTTGACGAATCACCCCGAAACTTTCAACACACAAACTGAGCGGTCCAACCCTGTTTTTTGGAAAATCTCACGAAGATTCGCCAAACGGCACCAAAGATATCGGCAAATCAAAAATGCTTTTCCTATGGTAACTAGGTCCTAACTATAACTACCTACTGGCGACCGCCAGTAGGTAATATATGTATATATATATATATATTCACTGAAAAAACCATAGGTTTTAGGGAAAGTTATAGTTAGTTGGACATTGCACTCGTACAAAACCCGTGAAATTCCCCCGTTATAGTTAGTTCAGGTAACTATAACTCGCGCCCCACAATGCACTGCTGATGACGTCACATATTACATCACTCATGACATGGTCAGTGACATCACTGATGACATCACTGATGACATCTCAAATGACATCACTGATGACATCACTGATGACATCATCCATGTGATAATTTGATGCATCTTCTCACACCCTAATATAACTTTTGATACACCCACTGTAAATTACAGACTGCCATTGTCAAAACCATAGACACTCTAACACCAATTACTATATACACACTCACTGATTCTTAGGTCTACACACACACATCTACTCACTCACCCGTACAGTCACTCATACTTATAGTCACTCAGTACATGACTATTATATGCACTCATACACCTATATAAACACTCACACACCGCCACTCATCCATAGAGGTACTCTCACACCTAGTCAGTCATGCAAAAAATAAAGCACACACCCATTTACTCACCTATACAGTTATACACACACCAACTCACTTACTCATACAAATACTAGCACATTCTTCAGTGATGTCATCAGTGAGTGCATATGTGTTTAGACCTAAGAATCAGTGAGTGGGTATGTAGTTATTGCTGCTGGAGTGTCTATGGTTTTGAGAATGGCAGTCTGTTATTTAAAGTTGGTGTATCAAAGGTTACATTAGGGTGTGAGAAGATGCATCAAATTATCACATGGATGATGTCATCAGTGATGTCATCAGTGATGTCATTTGAGATGTCATCAGTGATGTCATCAGTGATGTCACTGACCATGTCATGAGTGATGTAATATGTGATGTCATCAGCAGTGCATTGTGGGGGCGTGAGTTATAGTTACCTGAACTAACTATAACGGGGGAATTTCACAGGTTTTGTACGAGTGAATTGTCCAACTAACTATAACTGTCCCTAAAACCTATGGTTTTTTCTGTGAATTTCTAAGGTTTTTTAAATGCTAATTTCTAACTATAACGTGCCTGAAACCTATGGTTTTTTCAGTGAATTTCAAAGGTTTTTTAAATGCTAATTTCTAACTATAACGTGCCTGAAACCTATGGTTTTTTAAGTGAATTTCAAAAGTTTTTTAAATGCTCATTTCTAACTATAATGTGCCCCGCCCCCTCCCTTCACCACTGTGCAAACGCGCCCCGTGGCGCGTTTTAAGTTGGGGGATTAAGTCTCCTTGAATCATGAGGGTCCCTGGGGTCCAACTAGCCCACCCTGTACCTCCAGTATGCGCCAGGGAGCTGCGTTGCAGAGAGGTGTTCAGAGGCCACGCCCTTTTTTACACCTCTCTGCAACGCAGATCTGTGGCACTTTCTGGACGTACCTGGTGGGCTAGTTGGCCCCCAGGGACCCTCAGGATTGAAGGGGATTTAATTCCCCATCTTAAAACGCGCCACTGGCTTGTTTGCACACATGTCACCTGAAGCCCCGCCCCCTCCCTTCACCACTGTGCAAACGAGCCCCGTGGCGCGTTTTAAGTTGTGAAGGGCTGTATGGGTGGGTGAGTGTGTGTATGGGTATGTTGGTGAGTGAATAGATGTCTCAGTGGTTTTTATTATTATTTGTTTATTTATTTTATTATGGAGGGGGGCTGTGTGGCCCCCCTTCCCTTGGCCACTTCTGGCCCCGGGGACCCCATCCCCGAGGCCTGGCCATCCTTTATTTTTTATTTTAGAGGGGGGCCAAGTGGCCCCCCTCCCAGGCCACTTCTGGCCCTGGGGACCCCATCGCCCGGGGCCTGGCCATACGTTGGGGACCGTGGGGGGAGCCCCAATGCCCCCACGGTCCCTGCCGGCTCCCCCCTCCTGCGGGAGCCGGCATTGCTTTTGGGGAAGGAGAACAGCTAACATGCAGCTCCCCTTGCCCAAAAGAAATTCTGCTTTGCTTCTTGGAAGCGAGAGCAGGTTTCCTGCTCTCGCTTCCAAGAAGCAAAGCAGAGTTTGCAATGACAGGGCGGGAGCCGCACGGCTCTCGCCCTGTCATTGCAAACCACAATGTCCCAGGGGTGGGCACCCCGGGACATTGCAGGAGCCGGCCCTGGGGTGGTGGTCCCCAGGGCCATCGAGGGCTCCAGGAGGGACCCCCTTCCCAACATTTAACATAGGCCCGGGGAGGTGGTGGTCCCTGGGGCTTGGGGGGGCCCCCGATGCCCCCCTCATGAATGAAGGAAGCCCCAGGGAGGTGGTGGTCCCCGGGGCTTGGGGGGCCCATGACGCACCCCCCTCATTAATAACAGAAGCCCCGGTGAGGTGGTGGTCGCCAGGGCTTGGGGAGGCCTGTGTGGCCCCCCTCATTAATGAAAGAAGCCCCGTGGAGGTCCCCGGGGCTTGGGGGGGCCAGCAAGGCCCCCCGCCGCCATTATAGTAAAGCCCCGGGGAGGTGGCGGTCCCTGGGGCTGCAGGGGCCCCCAAAGGCCCCCGCAAATTAATTAGGCATTGCCTCCGGGACCTGGCCCACCCGGGGGCTTAAGTACAACGAAGCGCGGGAGCCCGCGCTTCGTTTTTTAAAAATTTTCTTGGCCGGATTCGCGCACCCTCCTCGGTGCTCAGATATCGATATTTTTATTTTTTTAATTTCTCAGCAACTACTGAATGGATTTACACCATTTAAAAAAAAAAAGCACACTTTCTAGACCAAGACCTACCTTTTTGCCAAATTTAGTGTAATTCCGTTCAGCAGTTCGGGCTGTAGCTTTGTCTAAAGTTTCCTATGGAAATTAACATGGAGAAAACGCGTTTTGGGACCCCCATTTTTTCTCGGCCCCCGCTTGACAAATCACCCCGAACCTTTCAAGACAGGAGCTGACCGGAGCGGCCCATTAATTTTGAAAATTTCGCGAAGATTCGTCAACCGGCGCCAAAGATATTGGCAAATCAAAAAATGCTTTTCCTATGGATAATAGGTCCTAACTATAACTACCTACTGGCGACTGCCAGAAGGTAATATATATATATATATATATTCACTGAAAAAAAACAGAGGTTACAAGAACGTTATAGTTAGGCTCAGATTTCACTGTACAAAACCACAGAAATTCACCAGTTATATTTACAAATCACTGCTTATGACCTCACATATTACATCACTCATGACATGGTCAGTGACTTCATTGATGACATCTCAAATGACATCACTGATGACATCATCAAGTGAGTGTAAGTGTTTTTAAGAGATTATGGGTGTTAAACATGTATACTAACCTACTACAAAAGTTTCATTAGTGTACTAGTTGTACAAATAATGAATGGTACTATCTCTAACATGTGTGATCTGAGTGGGTGTGTGACTGTATCAGTGTGTGACTGGGTGAGTGAGTGGCTGTATGGATGTGTGACGGCATGTGTGAGTATGGGTGAGTGAGTGAATATCTGACTAGGTCTGTGGTTGTGTGTGTGGTTGTGTCAGTGGTTGTATGGGTATGTGAGTGGGGATCTGAGTGGTTGTATGGGTGTGTGAGTAAGTGTGTGACTGGTATTGTGGGTATGTGAGTGGCTATATGGGTATGTGAGCGGGTGTGTGAGTGGCTGTATGGGTATATAAGTAGGTATCTGAGTAGCTGTGTGGGTGAGTGAGTGGGTGTGTTAGTAACTATGTTGGTGAGTGGGTGTTTCAGTGGCTGTTTGGGTGAGTGAGAGGGTGTCTGAATGGCTGTATGGGTTATTGACTGGGTGTGTAAGTGGCTGTATGGGTGAGTGAGTGGCTGTTTTAGTGAGTGGTTAAGTGAGTTGGCATGTGAGTTGTATTGGAGAGTGAGTGGAGAGTCTGTGTGAATGACTGTATGGGTGAGTGAGCAGATATTGGCGTGCTTGTATGGATGGGTCTGTAAGTGGTTGTGTGAGTGTGGAGTCAGAGTGAGTGTGTGAGTGCTTGTATGGGTGAGTGAGTGGCTGTGATGAGAGGCTGTATGGTGTGTAAGTGGATGTGGGAGTGCTATGTAGGGGAATAAGTCTGTGTGTGAGTAGCTGTATGGGTGAGTGTATGGCTCTGTGAGTTGCTGTGTGGGTGAGTGATTGGTTGTATGAGTGGCTGTATGGGTGAGTAAATGGCTGTGAGTAGCTGTCTAAGTGAGTGAGTCCATATGTGAGTGGCACTATGGAGAAGTGAGTGGTTGTGAGCATTCTTATATGGGTCTCTGAATGGGTATGTGAGTGGTTGTGTTGGTGTGTGAGTTGGCATCGGCGAGATTATATGGGGGTGTGAGTGGTTCTGTGGATGATGTTATCAGTGGTGTAATCAGTGATGTCATTTGAGATGTCATCAGTGATGTCATCAGTGATGTTACTGGCCATGTCATGAGTGATGCAATATGTGAGGTTATAAGCAGTGCATTGCGGGGTCTTAATTTATAGTTAGCTTAGGTAACTATAACTGCTGAATTTCTATGTTTTGTACAAGTGAAATCTGAGCCTGACTATAATGTCCCTGTAACCTTTGTTTGTTTTCAGTGAATGTCTACGGTTTTTATAATTGTACTTCCTAACTATAATGTCCCTGTAACCTTTGTTTTTTCAGTAAATGTCTATGTGTTTTAAAAATCTATTTACTAACTAAAACATCCCTGTAACCTTTGGTTTTTAAAGTGAATTTCTATGTTTTTGTTTAACTACTAGGCGCATTTGCAAAGTGGTGGAGAAAGGGAACGGGGCCTCTAACCAGCTCTCAGCAATTCTGTTGTGTGGGACTTACTGCAGGTAACAGGAGGGCTTCTTGGCCCCCAAGGACCCTCAGCATTTAAAGGGACTTCATCCCCCAACAAGTAGTGAACCAGGAGCCGACTTTGCAGAGTGGTGGAGAAAGGGGGTGGGGCCTCCGACGTTCTCTCAGCAATCCTGCTGAGTGGGACTTCCTGGAGGTAACAGGAGGGGTTTTGGCAACCAAGGACCCTCAGCAGCCAAGGGGACTTCCTTCTCCAACCATTAGTGCACCAGGAGGCACGTTTGCAGAGTGGTGGAGAAAGGGGGCGGGCCTCCGATGACCTCTCAGCAATCCTACTGTGTGGGACTTACTGGAGGGAACAGGAGGGGTTGTTGGCCTCCAAGGACCCTCACCAGCCAAGGGGACTTCATCCCCCAACAAGTTGTGTGCCAGGAGGTCCCTTTGCAGAGTGGTTGAAAAAAGGGGCGGGCCTCCTGTGACTTCCCCCAGGGTCAGCCTTTTTAAAAAAAGAAAACATTTTTAGAGGAGAGGGTCATGCTCCGCTTGCTGATTTCGGCCCCAGAGACCCCATCTCCCATTGCCTGGCCTTTTAACTAAAAAATATTTTCATGTGGGGAGGGAGGCTGCGAGGCCCTCATTCCAGGGCTGATTTTGACCCCGGGGACCCCATCCTCTGGGGCCTGGCCTTATTACTTAAAGTCATTTTCATTAGGGGAGAGGGCTGTGCGACCTCCCTCACCAGGCCAATTTTGGCCCTGAGAACCCCATCCCCCGGGGGCCAGACTTTAAAAAAACATTTTTAATAGGGGGTGGGGCCACACAGCCCCCCTCCCCAGGCTGATTTCAGCCCCGGGGACCCCATCCCCCAGAGCCTGGCTGTTTTGCAATGGGGAGGGTGGCCACATTGCCCCAATCCCTGGCTGATTTCAGGCCCGGGGACCCCATTGCCCTGGGCCTGGCCATGGTTTCCTGGGTGCCCTCAGGGTGCCCACTCTGTATTGGGACTGCGGGGGAGCCTAAAGGTCCCTGCGATTGCTGACGGCTCCCGACCTCCTGCGGGAGCCAGCATTGCTTTCAGACATGGGGAGCTGCTAAACATGCAGCTCCCTGTGTCTGAATACAATTCATCTGTTTCCCTGCTCGCTTGACAGTGGGCAGAGAAACAGATGAATGCTCTGCTTCAAGCAAACAAGAGCATTTTCACAGCTCTTGCTTGCAGGAAGCGGAGTGTTTTCTGTGGCCTGGCAGGAGCGGTTAAAGCTCCCGCCAAGCCACAGCAAACAGCTATGTCCCGGGGGTGGGCACCCTGAGACATAGCAGGAGCCATCACGGGGGGTGATCCCAAGGGCCATATATGGCTCCACAAGGGGGCCCACAACCCCCCTCCATCGTAAAACTTTGCCCCGGGAGGTGGTGGTCTCTGGGGCCAGGGGTCTGCGACTGACAACTACATTCATTTATTCAGCCCCGGGGAGGTGGCAGTCCCATGGGCTGTGGGGGAAATCACCCCCCCCATTAATGTTATGTTTAGCCCCTGGGAGGTGGCGGTCCTCGGGGCTACCGGGGGTCACATGGCCTCCCCACATTAATGTTATGTTTAGCCCCAGGAAGGTAGCAGTCCCCGGGGCGAGGGCAGTTCCACCAGGCCCACCCTCCTATATATTTTTTGGTGCCCCGGGGAGGTGGCGGTCCCTGGGGCTTTTATAAGCCAGAGAAGGGGAGCCATGTGCATACCCCTCCTTTTTATACATCCTCATCCCCCAGGACCTGGCCCACTCGGGCTGGTGGCTGCTCAGCTCAGCACCATGTGACTCTGGGCAATAGTTAATCTCCCTGGCGGCCCCCAGCGCCTTGAAACCTTAAGGGGTGCTATGTTCACACTTTTCAAATATGCTTAAAAAAATGGTTAGAATCAGTTATATAGCTATAAAATTTTGAATGTGATGGTGGCTATTGAAGTCATGCTTTTGGTTTGCATTTTCACAGTTTTTTGCGATCGTCGCGGTAACCGACTTCATCGCGACACTTGGCACCTCTGCAAAAACAGAACATAGGTTTGAAAGATTGTTTTTGTAGAAACATACTAGAAAAATATGAGTTTAAACAGTACTGTAATAATCCCCTAGTGTCCAAAATGTTGTAAAATGTGTGCATATGTGTATTTAACAATTTATGAAAAAGACTCGATTGTCGTGGTTACCAACGTCATCGCGACTCCCACCTTTACCACGAAAATGGAAAATAGGGTTGAAAGACAGTTTTAAAAGAAACTTAGTAGAAAAACATGAGTTTAAACATGTTTTTTATACAGTCATGTATGTAGTGTAATGGATAGAATTTATTTTTTTAGGTTATACATTTTTGAAAGTGTTGATGACCGTTGAATGACTGCCTTTGTTTTTTGTTTTCAGGTCATGTTCACAAGCATCGTGATATTGTTGCAAATATATTGAAGAAAGGTATGTATGAAGAAAATGAACACAATGTTTACCACTAGGGTGGCTCTGACAAGATCCTTTTTGTTGATTGTGTGTATATGACTGTTACATATAAGATGCAGAGTTTCAGGTTGCTTAAAAACACCCTGTTGTCTTCGTCGGCAAAGTGCACTCCATCACTTCTATAGATTCCATGCATATCGAAACGCAGGATGTTGTTGTAGATAGAGCCCATTTTATGGTCTCTGAGGAATGCAGAAATAGTTTTATTAACATGTTTACTGGCTTTGTCAATTTCTGGACAGAATTGATTAGACTACTTCCATTTCTATTTTTGGAATATGTTGGAGTACACCAAGACAGTGTTAGTGAATAGCATCATCAATTCAGCAAAGGTGTTCTTCATTAGGATCTGCAGTCCTACCACAGTCAATGAGCCTAGGTCATTGCCACCACAGTGCACAATCATGATGTCAGGAGCTGGGGAATCCACAATGCTTTTAACCAAAGTCACCAATTGATGACACTTTAACCCTCTCTGGCCAATCCAAGTAATGTCAACATTAGCCAAACCCAGATCCCAGTCAATGCTTCTTTTTCTTGCAGCTTAAGCAGCACAGTACAATTATCTGTGGCCCACAATTCACACTCTAAGCATTTTGAAGGAAGGGTGAGTAACACAGCGGACAGGTCTGTACCTCAATATCACAGCTGGAAGAATGAAAGGCAGTAAAAATGTATGTGTGCTAGTGGTTTGAAAAAAACTAAAAAAATTGGATTGGATGGTGGGAATATGCAGGTGAATAAAAATAGGTAGCATTTTTAAAGCATTAGTAAATAAATGTTTCATTGGCTGTGCTAAATAGAAAAATATGTAATGCAAACTTGGATATGCTTTAAAGTGTGTACAGTAAACCACACCTGCTGTAGTTAATTTTGTAACTGGTATGGCCCTTCTAGAATGTGCTATGAACTTGTGACCTACTGGTTCTGGTGGGTTGCTATGGATATTGTACTGAGCCTGTATTGGGGGTAGGGTATTAAAGAGAGAAGTATCAGTTTTTTTAAAATTTGGAGAGGTTTAGGTTCATTGTTTTATAAGAGGGTAGGATTACCTAGTGGGGATTTTGCAATAAACTGTAGTATTAAAAACATAAAACTATAAAGGTAAGTAGGTTTTTCAACTTTTTTATCAAGAATTCTTTGTGATGATCGTGATTACGTCGCATTGAAACAAAGTCATCCATTTTAGGCTATCTCTAAAAGTGAGTGAAAGGGTTAATAGACAGTAACCATTCAGAAATGCAGTTACAACAATGAAATATGTAAGGAATGTTTTTATTCGCTGACTTTTTGCAGTATCAGGCAATGCAAAGTTCAGAAGGTTGCCATTTATGGTTGCTCTGTATGAGAGTGGTGTGCCATTCTTGTGCTAAGTTTTTACAAAGCCTGAGAGTATTGGATCTATCTAATAAGAGACAAAAAAGCAATGTTACCAATTAACTCAATCTTCTGGTATGTCAATTCCATTTCTTTGTAAGTTAAAAAATTGATTAACAAGGTATATAATTATGTCATATTATAGTAAACGATAATGAAACATATATATATATGTATGTATTTAAAAAAAGACAGAATAATATCTATTAATAGTTGACTAAGACTTAGTTTGTCTCAGGTGCAGAGTAGGTGTCTGTGAAGTTAGTTTACAATGTATTTCTATGGAGCTGTATATTGTTGTTGTACTCCTTTACTCCATTCTCAAAGTAGTAGAAGACAAGACTGCACATTAATGGTTAAACTTATATATAATAATGTATTATAAGATGTGAAGGTTTTATATGTGTATACATCATGTGCTACTTAAAACAAATGCTTTTATTTGAATTATGAGAGTTGTAGACCTATTTGTTCCATTATAAAAGAATATGCCACGTTATAACGCATGGGATACATAGCATGCCATTACAACGCGGTCATTACAATGACCGCGTTGTTACATCGCATACCATTACAATGCAAGTCCTTACAACGACTTGCTGTAGGGGACGCGCTGGATTTTGGAATAGTATAATTTACTATTCCCACTCCATTCTGTGCAACATTAGGGTAGGTGTGGATTTTAAATCCAACACCTTCTGCCCCCTACAGCAAGTCGTTGTAACAACTTGCATTGTAATGGTTTGCAATGTAACAACGAGGTCATTGTAATGACCGCGTTGTAATGGCTGTGATGTATCGCATGCGTTGTAAACAATGTTTCCCATTATAACAGAGGACTAGAACAATCACATTTGAAAGTGGAAACCATGCACTGTAGCGGTATATTAATTATGAATCTGTCAAAGGGGACAGCTATGTATTACATACTCTTTGTTGTAGGTGTTGGAAAATTACAGGGCACATTCATATGTGCATAGATATGTTCCTTAATTTTATTCAGAGTGAGATGGATGTGGTCGTTAAGGAATCCAACTGGTCATTCCGGCTGGCTTCCGCTGGGCTCAGAGAGCCCGTCCGCCAGTCGGAAAGCGGCCTGTAATCCCAAGGCCGGCTCGTTCCGCCCTTGGGATTACGATGTCGGGTTTTGGCAGCCTTTCCATTCCAGCCTTTCCGACACAGAAAGGCTGTCGGAACTCACATTTGGGGCCCCCAGCAGGGCCCCCTTGGGTGCGCGGCCTCTGGTTGGAGGCAGAGGGGGTACCTATTGGGCTCCCCTGTTGATCCCTGCACCCCATGGCAGGCACCTTGAAGTGCCTTCCACAAGGTGCAGGGATGAACTGCACCTCCTATTTTACAATGGGAGGATGCTTTCCGACAGATTTACAGCCGGAATGCATGCTCCCATTGTAAAATGTAGGAATGCGACTGAACAGTGTTCAGTCGCATCCTAATGGGCCGGTCGGGACTGCTGGCTGGGTGTCGGTCGGTCCCATGACTGAGACGACTTCGGCCGGAGGCAACTCCACCCGACATAGTATTCAGCCCCTATGTACAAATGCCATCTCTATCTTTAGCCACTTGGTGACAGGGCTATCTACATATCCATAGCATCACTAATCTATACGCACATCACAAGGCTGCTTTCTATTATAAAAGATGAGCATCACGATAGATTAGGGAAGAGGCACTTCAGCTGACACCGAGGTTCCCTGCATGCTGAGACTTCACCACGCAGCGGTCTGACATCTCGTGAGGGGTGTCCAGTTCGTGACCAAGACGGGGTCCTTGATTCTCTCCCATCAGGTAATGGGGTTGGATAGTTCCTTGGAGGGATTTTTGGCTCTACACCCACATACACTCTAGGTCCCCTTAGAGTAGGGTTCGCATCGTGGGAGTACGCTCGATAACTGCCTTGTTTTATATGCCTGCATATATACACTGTTTTAGCTCCATGGTAGAACTATATCTACTATTTAGGCTTTTGGTGCTTGTAATCACTTTCATCTGCTTCTGTCTATCAATCATTGCAGCACATATATTCTATACAAGAATAACGTTGGTTCAATTAAACATATTGAAAATGTCCCACTATGTATTCTCTGTATACTTCTCTGAGAATAAGTGAGCACGAGTGACTGAGCGAAAGGTTCTGTACTGTTTCCATGTTCCCTAAGTGGTCAGGGTGGTCATGTTCAGTGGTTGCCAGAAACCATTCGCTCCCTGGTAATGTTAGGTGGGGCTTGCGGTGGCACTATGAACTAGCTGGTCTATCGGCTGACGTATCCTGCGTGGGAGCCCAGAATTAGTCTAGACACCAAGCCCCTAGTTTATGTTGTCCAACAAAGCACAGATCCTACGGATTAGCAGGAACTATACGACAATGTAGCGTCAAGATTCACTGAGCTATATGCGTTTATACAAACTCATGTGCCCCATTAAACATCCACTCTGCCACCTACAGTTTAATCCCACACACATTACTGGAAAAGCACACAGGCACTTAAACACCCACTGACATAGTGACAGAAGCACCTAAACATTCACTGATATAGATAGGCACAAGTGATTTCTATGTAGTGCTAATGAAGGCAATTGCACACACCCAAAAACCCATTGCTCACTAACACCTCCAGGAGGCAAACCATGCAGCCCCTTACAAACACATTCAGATAACCATATAGGTTATGAACAGAGGCAGTTGTTTACCCACAAACTTATATATACATGCAATGACAGCACCAGATATAACTGAGACATTCATTTACATATCTGCTAAAGAGCTGACACTTTCAAGTCTAACATGCACAGAAGTAGCCCTTCCATCATATGTTGCGCCTTGTAGAGTTTTGCGTCTGGTTGCAAGCACTAAAACACACACTGTAAAAGTGACAGAAGCATCTAAAGATTCACTGACATAGACAGGCACAAGTGATATCTATGTAGTGATAATGAAGGCGCTTGCACACACAGCCAAAAACCTTAATACTCACCAACACACCCAGGAGGCAAACCATGCAGGCCCTTACAGACACATTTACATAACCTTAGAGGTTACTAACAGAGGCAGTAATTTGCCCACAAACTGACATACATATGCAATGAAAGCTCCAGATAACACTGAGACACTCCTTCACATAGCTACTAATGAACTGCCAATTTCAAGTATAACATGCACAGAAGTAGCACTTACATCACATTTTGGACCTTGTACAGTTTAGCATTTGGATGCAGTTTTACTACTAGCCCAACCTCCTTATTTTACACTCCTACACAAAGCATAGACTGATGTTTTATTAGATAAAAGTGACCACTGAGGTAGGCTGTATTTAGGCCATAGGGTAGGTATGTACTTAAAAGGTAACACGTACTCTGAAGATTCACTGAGCTATATGCGGTCATACAAACGTATGTGCCCCATTAAACATTCACCTTGCCAACCAGAGTTTAATCTGATACACCTTAGTAGGAAAGCAGGCAGGCACTAAATCACCCACTGATATAGTGACAGAAGCGTCTAAAGATTCACTTATATAGACAGGCACAAGTGATATCTATGTAGTAATAATGAAGGCACTTACATACACAGCTAAAAAACCTAATACTCACTTACAGATCCAGAAGGCACACCATACCACTCCTTACAGACACATTTACATAACCATAGAGGTTATGAAGAGAGGCAGTCATTTGCCCACAAATTTACATACACATGCCATGCCAACTCCAGATATCACTGAGACATTCATTCACATCTGTACTAATGAACTGAGACTTTTTAGTCTAACATCCACAGAAGTAGGTTTTGCATCATGTTTTGGGCCTTGTACACTTTATTACCTGGATGCAGTTTTAATGGTAGTGCAACCTTAATATTTCAAACTGTTACACAAGGCATAAACTGATCTTGTACTAGAACTGAGAAACAAAAGGGGCAAAATGCAGAAAAGGTGGTCAAAGAGAAAAGAACTGCTGTAAAGAGGACAAAGACATTTCTTAGAATTGTATGTGGACAACTTGAAACTGTGCATGAACAAGTAGACAAAAAAGAAAACAGCAACTATCAAAGAACAAACAGACTCTAAAGAAAAGTAAGACATTGTCAAAAAAGGAGAGACTTTGACCAGAAGGCAAAGGCACTTCAAGAAAATCAGAGTTCGAATGTTCTATACTAGAGTAATACACAACTTATTAGCACCTATGAAGAAGTTTAAAAGAAGAACACAAGCAATCAGACAAAAGGAATATGTTGAAGGTGTAGTTGATATGGTGTTTGCTGTGAAGAAGAAGCTATTTATTTTGTTTTCAAATATAATGAAGACACTTGACAAAATAGTATTGTCTGTGAAGAGACAGAGCCAAAAGAAAAGACTTTGTTAATAGAAGTAACGCTTGCAAAGTTTTTAGTGGTGAATGGATACATACTTCGAGTAGTGAGCCTTTCTTTAATGAAGAAGGCTGCTTGCAAGACAACACATTAGTGCATGCAGTTGATAAATCTAGACAATATTATGAGATGAAGAATGGTACTCCTATTCTGAAAGAAGTAATGGCACCTAGAAATGTATAGCAAGTGTTTGCTGAAGAGGTGCAGGGAAGGCATAGACATGCCCCTGTGTACAAATGGATTGTAGTAGTGTTTGCAGTATTCAACAAGAATCAATGGATATATTGAGAAACTTCCCCCTTATGTAGATCCATGCAAAGTAAAAAAACATACTAATTTACAAGGACACTCAATAGCTTGTCCATCCAAAAAAGTGTGTCAAAGCAGCTTTCATCATTTCAGAATGTTAGGTGTACACCACTCAAAAATGAGAACTTTTGTTAGAAGGCTTTACTATGTAATAACTCCTTCTTTATGTCTAGGAGAAATTAATAGAGCTCTTTTGCATGGCACTGTAGTAGAGGTAGAACAGCTTTGTGATAATGTACAGTTTGTTTTGTTTCTTTGGTCCTGAACAAGAATATAGGGCAGATGATGACAGGGATTGCAGAACAGGATATAGGTATTACAGTTGGTATCTTTGAAGAAGAGATTACAAACTTTAACACAATGTGTTCTGAGAAACCAAACTCTGTTTGTGTATGTTGTCGATGCACTCACTACAAAAGTTAAACTTGTAATGTTGATTTGTATATTAAAAGTGAAAAAGAAAATAATAAGTGGCATGAATTTGCTGTTTACTTAAGGAACGGTTCGACTTGTCCACCTGTCAAGTTATATGTAAGTACTGCTATAATAAGTTAGAGGGATACAAAATGCCTGCTAGAGCAGTACACAACAACTTAGAAATAGTACCTATTCCTAAAGTACATAAAGATTTGAACGTGTATGTATACATCCTTTTCAAGCTATAGCTCTTACGGAGCCAAAGACAGGGATATTACCTCCAAATGACCTCCAAAAAGGTCTCAAAGGTACAGTTTGTACATTTTCCATTAGATGGTAAGTAAAATATTGAAACTATAGGAGTGCAGAGAAAATTGGAAGAGGAACTTCTACAGCTAGTAAATGGTGTCACTACCAAGAGTAAAAAGATATGTCAAGAGTTAGTAGATGTTACTAAAGTCAAAAAGGGAACTTCATATCTGGTACAAAATAACATATATTATATAAATGTAGATATTCTTCAAGACATCACACATGTGGAGGACAACAGGTCAGATAGAAAAAGTTGATCGATCCAGATTAGAAGAAATTTATGAACATTATAGCATCCATCCCCTACATTATTTAGAAAATATTGGTTATGCTGTTGATCTGTATCAATTGAAAGGAGCCCCCTTAAGTCTGTGGGAAAAAAGATTAGGAGCTTGTTGTTTCCTACATCTCTTTCCTACTGGACAAGGTGGTAGATACAATGACCAGGCTGTACAAATACCAGCGGCCGAATATCGATCAACTAGGCTTTACTTAGAGGACCCTAGATTTGGAAGAGATGAACAACTGTAACATAACTTGATTAATCTAATGGGATGTCAATGTGGGACCAATGGATATTGTTATCATCGTCATGGTGAGCTGAAATGTATGTTGAGAAATTTAGGAGCACCTACATGGTTTCTAACACTCAGTTGTGCTGAGTATGCATGGGATGACCTCCTAGAATTCTTGCGAGAGGCAAATTCAAGAGTAAAAGTCATTAATCTGAGGACACCAGGAGAACTCTGCTCATTGGAACCTGCAAATGTTTGCTGATATTTCAATCACAGATTTCAATCAATTATGTATTTTATCTGCAACAAAAATAATCCTCCTTTTGGTGAAGTAACTGATTTCTTTTGGCGCAAAGAGTACCAAGCCAGAGGTGCTCCACATATTCACATGCTGGTATGGGTAAAAGATGCCCCAAAGTTAGGAACAGACAGTGATGACTCAATGTTGTCTTTTATAGAGCAGTATGTGACTTGTGTCATCCCAGAGGAGAGTGGTGACAAAATGTGAAGACAACAAGTTCTACGATTCCAAAATCATAGGTGTGGAAAATACTGTAGGCAAAAATACAGATCTAAAGGAACATTTTATACAAAATTTAATTTTGGATTCCCATGACCTGTGATCTCAAAAGGAAGAGTTAACAGCTTTTTGTCTGCAGTCAGACACACTCTCACACGGAATGGCTAATGATTGCCCTTGCAAATGTAAAAGGCAGCCATATTGTTTAGACCCCACTTTGGCTGTGTTCTAGCTTTTAAGTGTAAATATAATGTTGTACTGTTTTATAACTCTATAGGAAGGAATGAGTCAATTCATATAAGTGTGCAAAGGTAAGTAGAAGTTGTTTTATTACTTTATGTATTTTCAAAAAGGTTTGCTGAGAACTTCGGTGCTGCCCTATTCATTAGACTGCAGTTAATCTGTGTTCTGTGTTTTAATGGTAAATATAGTGCAGTAGTAAAGTGTATTTTTGATATTTTTTTAATCAAATGTTTTTTAAACATTTTTTAAGTAGATGGCAGTACACTATATTTCATCTTAAAACACAGAATGCAGACTAGGGGGCTCATTACGATGCTGGGAAGAATTGCCTCCGAGCGACACCGTCTCAGACACGGGACCGACTGACACATGGTTGGTGGTTCCGACCGCTGGATTACGAATCAACCTAACACTGTTCAGTTGGAGTTCTATTGTTCCCTATGGGAGCTCGTGTTCCACCCGGCAACCAGCCATAACTCAGGCTCCTATGGCGAAATAGGGTGTGTGCGGAAAACCCTGCACCCTGTCACAGGCACCCTGAGGTGCCTTACACACAGAGCAAGGTGTTTCGGGGGGGTGCATTAGGTACCCCCTCGGCCATCAACCGTAGACCACGGGGTCTATGGGGCCTGCTAGGGGCCCCCAAAGTCACTTTCCAACAGCCTTTCTGTGTTGGACAGGCAAACGCAGAACGGCTGTTGGAAATCGACATGATAATCCGGATGGCGGAAACGCTGTCCATAAGGGTGTACGATACGGTTTCGACCGACACGACTACTCTGGGAGTCTGTGGGTATAGAGTCAGACTGACCGGGCAGTTTACCTTCCAACCAAGAACATGTAATCAGGCGGTCGGACTGTAAACCGACCGAGTCGGTCGTAAGGGCTCCGACGGGGTCAGGGAGATTCCGTTTGTCGGTCAGAGGCTTTCCACCCAAGATCATAATGAGCCCCTATGTGTAATTTAAAAAAAAAGTAAAACATGTAAAAAACACTGTACTACAGTATTTTTCCCCTTCAATGTAATGCAGTAGCGTTTCTTTTAATTTGTACATTTTTTAATTTTTTTTTACATTTTTGTAAGTGGTGTGGTAATTTGTAAGTATTGCTGTGGTACTGCGTAAACCTTTTTTTTAAAATTAAATATGTAAAATCTGAAAAATACTATAGTTCACTATAAGTGTAAACAGTGTTTTTTTATTTAGTACGATAGTATTTCCTAGGAAGTACAGCGGTACTCTGTAAAGCTTTAATTCAGATAGTAATTGGTAGGGAAAAAATATACAACCTTATACCTATATGTAGGGCCCTAATACAGAACACAGCCAAAATGTGGTATACAGAAGATGGCTGCCTATAACTTTTGTAAAGGCAGTCATTAGCCAATCAATTACTGCCTTTCCATCTGCAAGTACCGCGGTATACTGCGAAATCATTGTGGTATACTATGGCCTGAGAAAGCACTACGTTTCTGTGCTTTATAACTGCAAAACTACTAAACAAATTTTCATGAAGTAGCATAACGTTATTGTTAGGATCGTGTTTCCATAGGAAATGCATTTTTTGTGTTGCTAATAACTTTTACGCCATATGACGCAGCTGCACAAATCGTCCCAAAAAAGTGCTCTCTTTTGCCAAGTTTGCGCATGGAAAGTTTCAAGGTGATCCGACAAGCAGGGGGGGGGGGAGGGGGGCGGGCGAGAAAAAACGGAACTCCCAAATTGCATTTTTCCCATTCTTTTCCTATAGGAACTTTAGACACAGCTACAGCCTAAACCTCTGAATGGATTTACACCAAATTTGGCAGAAAGCTAGATCTAGGTCCAGGAAGAGTGTTATTTGCATTTTGGTGTAAATCTTTTCAGTAGTTTTTGAGCAATTAATTCTCAAAAGCTTTGTATATATGGGCAGATCACGACAGATATCAAACTGAGATCTGAATGGCTGCCCCTGCCTTAACTAGGAAGCTGTGGTAGCAATCTTTGGGGCTTGGTCCAGAGTCCTAAATGAAAATGAAAAAATGACACACGGGGGCAGGGTAGGAATACCCTGACCCTCTAGGCAAGAGGGACCTTGCCTGGGGCCAAAAACATTTTTGTTAAAAATTCTGCCATAAATTCACAGAGGATACACAAATCCATTGCAAAAGAAAACAAAAAGAAAAAGCATGATCTCCGGCACATGTTTATTTTTAAGCCCCCCAGGTTGGGCCAGATCCTGGGGGAACAGATGTTTATCATTAGGGGGAGGGGGGGCATGCATGGCCCCCCTCCCCAGGCTGATTTCATCCCTAGGGACCCCCTTCCCCGGGGCCAGGCACAATTTACTGGGAGAGAGGGGCACGCAGCCCCCATCCCTGGTCTGATTTCAGCCCGGGGTCCCCACACACTGAGGCCAAACCGCATTTCCTCCCACAGACCTTTTTTGGCCTCGGGACTCCATTTGCCCGGGGCCTGCTGCATGTTAAAGGGAAGGAGGGCACACGGCCCCCTTCCTGGGGCCAATTTCAGCCCTGGAGACCCCTTCCCCTGGAACCCGCTGAACTTCTATAGGGGTATGGGGGCATGTGCCCCCCTCTACCCTGGCTGATTTTTGCACAGGGGACCTCATCTCCTGGTGCCCACCGCATGTTTTAAGGGAAGGGGGCCATGCAGCCCCCTCCCAAGCCTCTAGAGGCCCAGGGTACCCCATTCCCCAGGGCCGCAATATCAAGAAAAAGGGAGGGACTGCACAGCCACCCTCCCTGAGCTGTTAATAGCCCTGGAGGGTCCATCGCCCAGGGCCACCTCAGAGGCTTTGTTCCAAGGAGCCCACCCCTGGGACATAGCAGTTTCCCTTCCTACAGTTTGTGGGCAGGTAAACCTGTGTTTGCACTCATTTGATGGAAGCATTTTCAAATCTGCCACCAAGTGGGAGCAAACACCAAGTCCGCTTCCAGCGGGCGGGAGCTTCACAAATGCTTTAGATTAGGGATGAGTAGAAATTTTAATTCTGCCGGCGGAATTGGAGGAATTCATTAATTCTGCGCTACTCGTGCCATGCGGAATTAATTAATTCCTCCCCTCTGTGGAATTCAATTAATCAAGAATTGCTTTTAGTTCCTGCCTAGCTAAACAGTACACACTAGTCTTCCTTACTTCCGTAACATTTTGCGGTAATGAGGGAGTCTCTGTCTCCAGCCTCTATGTGATTCCAAATCTGATCAAGTAGAAGGATCTTACTGTGTCCAGTAATGGCTGGAGGCACTATTGTTAGTTAAATAATTGTCTGTCAAAGGCAAAGCCGGAAAAATGCAGTAGGTTGGAAGAATGCTTGTCACATTGTTCATTGACTGTGGAACATACTTTAGCTGCTCTACGTGCGATGTGCCTGCCTCTCGATAGTGAGAGGGTTGGCTAGATTGAAGCAAGTGGGAAGATACTGGGTTCTGTTCTGAACATGCACCCCCATGGCCATCCTGCAGCGGCACCGAGAGCAGCTCTAACTAACACTGCAAGCAGGCTACACACAAGCACTGCTGCTAGTTTCTCTGGAGTACTCTGTTTTATGTATTTAATTATGTGTGCTCAGTGCAGAGCAGGAGGGCAAATGGGTCTGTTACCCTAACGAATCATGCAGTTTACTGGCACATCAAACAAATGGGGGTGCCTAAAAGTGGCTCATAAATGGAATATTTAATTTTGCACAACAAGGCCTACCTGAGCAGTGAGACACAATAGCACTCTCATATTCTGCCCAGACAGTGCGATCGAACCTGCAATCTCCATATGATTTGCAGTCTCAGCTGACGAGCCCACGCGCCATGAGCCAAAGCCATGGATTTGATTCCTTTCCTAGTTAGAAGTAGTTAGCAGGCCACAAAGAAACATAAATGAAGTGTAAGACTGGTATGCACACAGAATTGTGAGTAGGCAGGTGACGTAGTTCTTCTCAATGACCCATATTTGTCTATAAGCAAGAGCACAGAGGGTCTGCTGTAAGGCGCAGAGTTGCGCTTACAGCTTGCATAACTTCCAGGACCCACTGCCAACCACAGTGCTCCCTTCTGGCTGCCACCTGGGTTCACCTCCATCACCGCTTTTACAAGTGGGCAGTCAAATCTGGCCCTGCACCTTTAAAGGGCCAGAGAAGAGGCAGGCCAGGGCAAGCACAGCCAAAAAATAGCCCTTATGGGCCCATCCCGACCATGCCCAACTCGGCCACACAGATTGTGCCAAAAGAAACCAAAAGCGATCCTGACATGCAGTAACACACAAATCGACACTCCTCCATAGACTCAGATGCACCCAGATACCAATGCTCACAGCTTTAGAGCACTATAGATTGACCCCCATTCACAGTACATCATGTGTCATCTGGTTAAAGACGCCTCAGTGGGAGTCAAATATCAACACCGACTGCGACCGGTGGGCAGAACTCTGAGGAATTGGGTGGAGTTTTTACGCAGCTCCGTGGAATTCCACGGAGTATAACTCTGTGAGCTCCGTCCACCCCTACTTTATATCTGTTCCCCTGCTCGCAGTGATTATGGCAGGGAAACAGATGTAAATATTGCTCCCAATTGCGGAGCAGAATTATTAGCTACTTCCTGCGGGCGGGAGCAATGGCGGCTCTAGCTGGATGAGTGAAGCCGGCTTGGACCACAGGGGCCTTGGTGGTCTCTCCGCAGTCCCCAACAAGGATATGGTGGGTGCCCTGGGTGGGAACCAGGGCACCCAACATTTATTCTGCAGGGCTCCAGTGGATTCCGGGGTGAAAATCAGCCTGGGAGGGGGGCCACTTGCCATCCTCCCCTAGAGCTAATGTGGGTCTCAGGGATGGGGTCCCCGGGCCTGAAATCAGCCTAGGGAGGGGGACCACTTGTCCCTCCCTCTAATGATAACGCCTGGCCAGAGGCATTGGGTGCCGTTCTCCCCCTAACTGTCCCCCAGGGATGTGTTCCCCTGGGCCAAAATCATATATACACATATATATATATATATATATATATATATATATATATATATATATATATATATATATATATATATATATATATATATATATATATATATATATATATATATATAGATAGATAGATAGATAGATAGATAGATAGATAGATAAATAGATAGAAAGATAGATAGAGTAAACTGTCAAAAAGAATTCAGCACCACATAAAACAACCAATAAATCACAACTCTATTTAGCGTAATCAATACAAACACTTTATTAATTAAATCACCAGATCTTTTGACTGGGGGAGAATGTTTGCATTGTCAGCATTCCGTCCATCATTTGTTTGCTGTAACACTTTTCACCCTAAGTGGGACGGGTATGCCCAGACGTGGGTCCCTTGCTCACTGCGCCACTGGATTCAAGCTAGCCTGGCTGAAGAAGGGTGACATACCCTGAAACCAGTCCCAGGATGCTTGTTTCCGGTCCACGGAGGACCTGGCCTGGCAGTTCGGTCTGGACTGTTCCCATGGGGCACCAGGTCAAGATTATTTGCATATGGCTGGGTCCAAACTGGGGCAAAAGAACGATGGATTTAACCCAGATCTTTTGACTGGGGGAGAATGTTTGCATTGTCAGCATTCCGTCCATCATTTGTTTGCTGTAACACTTTTCGCCCTAAGTGGGACGGGTATGCCCCGACGTGGGTCCCTTGCTCACTGCGCTACTGGATTCAAGCTAGCCTGGCTGAAGAAGGGTGACATACCCTGAAACCGGTCCCAGGATGCTTGTTTCCGGTCCACGGAGGACCTGGCCTGGCAGTTCGGTCTGGACTGTTCCCTTGGGGCACAGGGTCAAGACTGATTTGCATATGGCTGGGTCCAAACTGGGGTGGCGTAGTGGGCAAACGAACGATGGATTTAACCCAGATCTTTTGACTGGGGGAGAATGTTTGCATTGTCAGCATTCCGTCCATCATTTGTTTGCTGTAACACCATGCTAAAAAGGGCAAATAATTTGCTGAATTTTGCAGAAAAAATGGCAAATCTTCATAAACACTATGCCTGATTCCATAGAGACCAAATGAGAATCAACCTTTAAAAAACTACAATCATCTTCATAATGTAACTAATATACTTGTGCTCATTTGTAAGTAAAATATATTAACTGTTTAGCTGTATATTAAAAAGATAGAATTAAAATAATTAATTTTTTATATTTCCCATCTATAGGTAACATCTAAGGTAACACTAAGGTCTGTAATGCAGCTGCCTCAGATATTAGTCCGCCCTCCTGGACGGAACCTTTAATTATTCCAATTTCAAAAAAGGTTCTAGAAATACCCCAAATGCTATAAACCCATATCTCTGCTGGACTCTTTGGCTAAGGTATTAGGAAGGATTCTCCTTAAGAGATTGGAGCAGTGGGCCGAGGATATTACTACAATTTTTGTTTTCAATTTAACCTTCATTAGGGAAAGTGCTGGCCATTAAAGGAGGTTGATTCACTATTCCTAGTCTAATCTAACCTACATTGAGGAAGGTGTTGGACATTAAAGGGGTTGCATTTACTATTCTCACTCCAATCTAAGCCACAGTGGGGAAGGTGTTGGACATGAAAGGGTTAAATAAATTAATCACACTCCTATCTAAGCTATATTGTGGAAGGGGGTGGACTTAGATTTGTTATTCCTGCTATTCCCACTCCAACCAAAGCTACACTGGGGAAGGTGTTGAACAATGAAGGGGCTAGCTGTACTATTCCCACTACAATCTAAGTTAAATTGCGGAAGGTGTTGGAGTTTGTAGGGGCCAGATTTAATATTGCCACTCCAATTTGAACTACACTGGTGAACGTGTTGAATATTAAAGAGGTTACATTTACTCGTCCCACTCCAATTTAAGCTACATTGGGGAAGATGATGAACCCCTAACGGTTTACATTTACTTTTCCTACTCCAATCTGAGCTAAAGTGGGGCAGGTGTTGAACATGGAAGGAGTTAGATTTGCTATTGCCACTCCAGTCTAAGCTACATGGTGAAGGTGTTGGACATTAATAGGGTTACATTTACTATTCTCACTCCAATCTAAGTTACTTTGGGGACACTGTTGGACAGGAAAAGGGATATATTTATTATTCACACTCTGATATAACCTGCATTAGGGAAGGTGTTGAACTTAGAAGGGGTTATACCTACTATTGTTCAATTTGGTTAACATTTTATCCAAAAACAATTCCGAAAATGAAACTAATTTATTTTTTCTTCCCACTAAATACACTCATATTAAACAATGTAAATATTTTAAACAAAAATAAATACACTAATTTTAAACAATTTAAACATTCTAAACAAAAACTGTTAAAATATATAACACTTTCAATAATACAAACATATCAAAAAAGATATCACATACAACAATATTTCTAACAGCAATATTTTAACAACAATTTTAAGAATAAAACAAAAAATGATACTCTTACTAGCAATATTCATAACAACAATATTCAATATGATGAAAAATCATTGACACTTCCCTCACAAAGAAGGCTAATCGCTCTCAGCTCTACCACATGATTGCATAATCTTTTATCCAGGGAACACCTTCAACTTTTACAGTAGGCTTTTGGTCACAACAGGATTTATTAATAAAAGCTAACAAGATGTTATCCAGTGCCGGTGAACTAATTAACCAAATTAATTCAACCAAGACAAAAAGTGTATGAAACATTGAATTTCTCACGTCTCTAAAAGTAAAGAGTTTATGAGAAAAAATAATTGAAGATCCACTAAATAATTTAGTAAGAATGTAGCTGAATACAAATGGCTGTCACCTTCAGTGTGGCACAGATGATAGACACTGGTGACTGTGCGTGAAAATTATCCCTTCACCATTAAACACATAACTCTACACATATGTAGGCAGGTAGACTTTCCTGCACTACTTCTAGTAAAGTGCTAGTTACTAATATTATGCATCATAAAGTGGTAACATTGCTACCAGGCATATGGCAGGATAGTACCATTTTATGAGGGACTGCACTTTGGGTGAAAGCGGAATGCTATTTACATCAACCCCTAGTGTATAGCCTATTTAACAGGCCACTACTGAGGTGCAGAAGCAAAAGTAGTTGGGCTGCGATAATTGCTCATACAGGTCTATAATATTTGAAAGCTAATATAAGATGCAAATGTGTTTCTACCATACTCCTGAGACATGTTAGAGTTTCATATCACACCACCCCTTCAAAATCTTAAGAAGGTATTTCAGGTTGCTGGAGGTGATGTTTACCTTTAGAACTGCAAACATGCACTTTTACCTATGGCCTGGTTGTTTGATAATACATCACAACTGGCCCGATTCACAAAGGTAAACTTAGACGTTTGGTCTAAACTTAGGCCAAACATCTAAGTTTACGACTTGAGAATTCACAAAGAGCATTTAAGAGTACTATCTTCATATCTGCAATCAGGCCGGATCTCTGTCCCGATTGCGGGCATAAAGAGAGTACTCGTAAATACTAAGCCTGGGCGGAGTTCGCGGAGTTTCGGGGAGTTCCGCGTAGAACTCCGCGAAGTGCAAAAAAACCTCTGCCGCGCTACGCAGAGCTCCGCGAGCAGAGGGGTGCGTATGATAAATGCCATTCGCTGTGATTTTCAGTGCCAGGTGCTTGTAGGAACTGTGCAATCATCGTGGACGGCACCATGCACAGCGCAAGCGGGCGCTGCTTCCTTTCTACCGCTCGAGTAGATTTTTACTTGAGCGGCAGCTTTCTCAACGTGAACGGATGGTTTCTCAACGCGAGCGGTCGCAAGTATACGCGACCACTTGCAATGAGAAATCAGACCGCCCGCGTTGAGAAATCTCGCCGGGATGTTGATTTTCCACGCTCGCGCTCGCCAACTTGATGTTGACGATCGCAAACAAGGAAAAATCTCGCCGGGAGGTGGATTTTCCTCGCTCGCGCTCGCCAACTTGACATTGACGAACGCGAGCGAGGAAAAAAACTCCACTACGCGAATCGGAGTTTTTCGGAACACCGCGTAACATGGAGTGTGGAAAACTCTGCAAAGTCCGCGAGCGGAGCGGAGTTCACCGCCCAGACTTAGTAAATTCCCTTTGTGTCTTCCCAAAGTCATAAACTTAGACGTTTGGTCTAAGTTTAGACCAAACGTCTAAGTTTACCTTTGTGAATCGGGCACTATATTTTGTGCAGCAGTCTTTACCTTGTGATTTGTTAACCAACATTACATGCTTAATCTGTCAGATAATAGATAAACCTTGCTATACACAAGTATTACATCCTCCTATAAGTAGTGACCCCCACTGAGACAGAACAAGAGGAAAGTTTTATATAATTTGCATGCATTTCGTTTTAAAATGTCAAAATAAACTGTCCTGTCATTCAAAGTCTATACTGCACCATTCAAATATGCTAATTGTGCTGCCGCATCCACAATAGTTATTCCAGGGATAACATTGAGGCATGATGTGAAATACATGACTAAATTAGCATTACAAAAAATTGCACCTTAGTTACCTTTTTCATTCTGAATCTATTTAGTCACACAGTCGAGTTGTTAGCATCTTGAATACTGCTTTTGAAGGTGTAGCACTGTAAAGATATAAAAGACTGACACTAATTTCAGATACGAGGCTAGGGATGTTGAAGAGTGAAGTTAATTGTTTCATTTCACTGAAGAAAGGAAAAAAACTATGAAAGTACATGAAATATTAATACTTTCAATTATTCATAGAACTTTGTATTTTAGTTAGAAAAGGAGTAACATGTAGTGTGTTTGCAGATTGTATTTGAGGTGTCTTTTCATTTCGCTGTGTTCTGCATTAAAAATAGATGTTTTAAACATCTTTCTACACTTCCAGCAAAGATTAGTAAAAGCGTTTAATGAACATGCTTAACTGTCAATCAAACTAACATGTATTAGAAATCATATTTAAAAAACAGTTTGTGACAGCCTTAAAAAGTATCTAAATAAATACAATTTCAGTGACTATGAGTGATGTAAGTTATTATTATTATTATTATTATTATTATTATTTATTCAATCAATACCATGATCATACACAAGACAAAAAATACTCAATACATGCATAAATTCATCAGTAGAGATACATACAAAATATTAAAAATTAGACACCATTCAAACAATCATATGTGACATCCAAAAGTAGGATTACAAGTTTATTACATGTTCGTGGATTAAAAAAGAATTGTGTTTTCAAAATATAAAATAGATAAAAACAATTTAAAAGAAAGGGAGCTATAACATTTATCATAGGTCGTTATTTGCACTGGGCTCCCAGTCTAGGACCTCTCTGTGGGTATCCACAAAACTCCTATAGTGGGGGTTTATGTGGCCACTTTAGACCTCTGCCACTAGGCATAGAGAAGATATCTAGATATAGTAAAAACAAGCCATTTGGTCGTGTTAGAGCTAAATACACGAAGAGCGTCTGAAGGACAAGAGAATGACAACAGCCGACATGCATGAATGATCCATGTTTTCCTCAAATTAGCATATGCAGGATAGAAAAAAACATAGTGTTCAATAGTTTCTGTAGTGGAGTTACAGGATGGGCACATAGGGGTTATAGTAGTGTTCGCCCACCTACTTCTCATAACATTCAAGGGTAAAGTGCCAAATCTAAATTGTATATAAAGTGCTCGTGCTTGGGGTGGTTCTACATCATCCATGTAAGTATCAAAGATAAAACAACTTTTTACATTTAAGAAACTTGTGGTTAAAGTGCCGAGTGACCTGGACTCAGTGCTAGAAGAATCAATAAAGTTCCATTACATTATTTTTAACTGTGGTGTCATTTTTTTTGTAATAGACTGCGGGTCATCCCACATATACCCCAGCCCTAACTTAAAAAAACACTCTTTGACTTTTCCAAACCATTGCAAGAGACCTGATTTCCTTTGAAGGATTAATAATTCCTCCACAACATCCTTTACTGGAAGTTGGGTTTTGCTAGTCCAGAGTCTTATCCAAAACATAAGCACCTTCAAAACAGCAAAATGGGAAATGGACTTTAAACCAAGGTCAAGGCGTAAGGGTAGTATGGGTGTGTTCTTTGGGAGATTTAAAAGAGCTCTTAAGAATTTATCTTCAGTAACTTCTTGTTGGTTAATATACTCCAATCCCCACAATTCAGCCCCATATAGAGCCGCGCCCAAACCTTTTGCCCTATATATTTCTAGTGTGGGAGAAATTGGGCGAAAAGCTGAGCGTTTGACTCTTTTTACAATTGCGCAATCCACATGCTGAAGAGTCAAGACACTTTTCTGAATTTGGGGAGTCCATGCCAGGTTGTCACTAATTCTGACGCCCAAATAGTCAAAGTCCTTAACCTGTTCTAGTAGTTGAGCGTCGAGCCTCACTTTCCCCTTAGTAGATTTGTAAGGATTAAAAACCATGAACTTTGTTTTCGAGCAATTGATTTTGAGGCCCCGGACTTTACAAGCTGTCGCAAATTTGTTTAACACATTCTGAATGCCCATTGGGGTTTTTGATATGAGCAACGTATCGTTGGCAAATAAAAGGGACGGTATTAGCTTGCCTCCCAGTTTGGGCGGGTCACCACCACAATCATACAACTCTCTTATAAGTTCATTCATGTACAAAGTGAACATAGTTGGAGCCAACCCACACCCCTGGCACACTCCTTTCCTAATCGGTACATTGTCGGTCAAACTCCCATTGTGGTTCCACCTGACTTTAGCATAATTATCACAATGTAAGCAAATTAAAAGTTAGAGTAGGCATGGGGGGAGTCCCAAGTCCCTCAAAACAGACCAGAGCCTAGTGCGATCAATGGAATCGAATGCCGTTTTGAGGTCGACAAACACTACATAAAGGTGACCCTTCTTAAGCTTGACCTCTTTCCATTTAAGCAAAAGGAAACGAAACACCTGATCTAGGGTGCTTGTGGAGGCTCTAAACCCTGCCTGCAAATGTGAGAGTATACTATTGTCGTCTATCCAATTGTGGAGATGTGATAAAATCATTTTGCTGAAGATTTTCTGGGACACATCTATTAGGCTGATGGGCCTATAATTTGCAGGTTCCCCGTTTTCCCCTTTTTTAAATATTGCGATTATTTCGGCACCCTTCCAGGTTGCCGGAATATCTCCTCCACGTGTAATGGCATTAAAAACTAAGTGAAGCAAGGGGCCCCATATTTTAGGTTTAGATTTATATAGATCTCCCGGTAGTCTATCTAGCCCGGGGGCTTTCCCGGTTTGTAATGAGCTAATTGCGTTCATAGTCTCCATTAAGGAGAAACTAACTACCTCTTTAGCATCGAGCACTTCATTTCTAACCCCGGCTTGCTCCACTACGCCACCCGCAACTCACAATCCTTATCAGAGTATAATGCCTGAAAATACTCTTCCCAAATATGTGGATGAATATAAAAGTCTTCTTCGCTGACCTGGGGAGTTACCCCTTTAGAAAAAAGATGCCAGAATAACCGACTATCCTTTTGCCTAGATGCCTCGACTAGGATGCGCCAATTTTCTATTTCCCAGCTCTGTTTGGCCTCCACTTGTGTGCTCTTATAGAGCCTTCTTTTGTTATTTATGTCGGGCCGTATTCCTGCTTTTACTGCCACAATTGGCTCTGCTCTTACTAGCCTGCATTCCTCGTTGTACCAGGGGGCGTTGTTATGTTTAAACGAAAGTGAGCTTCCCTGACTGTTAAAATAAGGCGAGATGTTGTTTGACAAATCTTGATAGCTGGCCAGAATAGTATCATCATTTATATTAGCATTACTCATGTTCACTAAAGTCTGAGCCACCTCTTTGTAGATTTGAGGGAGGAGCTTGCCATCAGTAACTACATTTGCCCACTTAACTCTCCTGTTGTTGTTGGTCGTTACAACAGGCGCCTTCACTTGAGTGATGTAAGTATAGGTATGTTTTTGTAGCAACCTTTCGTTATTGCTGTGCAATATGAAGGGAAATTACCATGCTGCTAGAAAAGGCATCAGCATAGCCACCAATGCAGAGTTGCAGCACACCTTCAATAGTGCGGATGTTATGTTTTAAGAACATAGGTTTAAAATAAAACGTTGTCTCTGGCAATAAGAAGGGACAAATACAGAACAGAGAAGTAAGAGTTTCATTTCTATAGTTGCACAATCTGCAGTTTCCTTTCTTTTCCTTTCTTTTCCTGGTTAATTTTCTTTATTCCAGCAAATCCTCTACTGGATATCAAAAGAAATTGAAAGCGTAAAAACTGATACCTCGCATTTATCGATAATGAACTCCTAAAATCTTGTTGCTACATTGGCAGATCACAAGAAGTGCTAAGAAACTTTGATGCTTTCTAGTATTGGCAATTCTCAGGTGGTCTTTCATCTAAATTGAATTAAACTGCTTAAGAGTATCCTCATTGAGCAAGGATTTTTGGATGCACTTTAAATGATAGTCTGCCCAGGAACATAGCTCAGAGGGAACGTTTGTTTCTCTCCAAGTTCACGGATGGATTTATTAAGAGCTTGAGATGCCCTTGCATCAAGCAAGGAAACACAAGGACTTAAGCGGGATTTACTAAGCCACACAAAGCCACCTTGCGTGGCTCTGCTTGCTTTAGTAAATCCGGAGTAATGTAAGGCAGCACAAATCGCTGCCTTGCCTTACTCTGCATTGAGAAGCATTCCATGGGTGGAGCATGGGTGTTCCTATGCAGCCACCTATGGATTTTGATGCAATCCTAGCTTTACTAAGGTAGGTAAACCTGGGATTGCATCAAAATGATATGCCTTGTGTTGTAACAAGGAGAAATAACTTTATTTTTTCTTGTTATTTCCTCTTTCCCTGTGTGATTCCTTCTGCACAACACCTAGAAAGATCAAAATGCATCTACAGATTCTTTTTATGCACCGATGGTATGCCTTCCTGCACAAAAACAATCCTAAGGGTGGCTGCATTAGTGCTAGGAAGCACACATTGCACCAGTGCAGGGAGAAAGCAGAAATTAGTCATATGTTAGTATATATTGTGAATTCTGCCCTCTCCCTGTCACGCAACACAGCACAGCACGTTGTCTTGCTGAGTTGCGTAACTTCTGCCCCATAGATTTTAGTAAGTTATCCATGAAACTTTTTAAATGGCAAACATAGAACAGGAATGCTTTATGCAATATGGAAGAAAGCCTTGTAAGATCAAATTTGAGTTTAATTTGTCATTGTTTCACCTTCTGTGGCAAAGAGTAGATCTTTCAACCAGCAATGAAAAGTAAGGTGCAAAATTTTGAGTCATTTGTCCTTGCAATTTACTAATACCTTAAAAGATTTGAGGACTGGATTTTCCAAAGCAAATCTTTAATATTGGTTTTTTTGAACCAACTAGAAAATAAGTATATATAATTTCAAGAGAGGATATTTTAATTTTAATGAGTTAACTTTGCATAACAGGGAAAATAAATATGACAGTCAGGTAACTGAGTTATTCTGGAAAACCACTTCGTAATTATTGAACTTATACTGAAATCTTCTTGAGTTCCTTAGTCATCATTAAAGGCCAGCCTTTTTCCTTTGTCCCAATATTAATATATCATTCATTGCAGTATTAACCAACAAGCTATTCTGTGTATTGAATGTAACCAGAGCTTTCAACATTCTCTGTAGACATTGCTCAATCAGGACTGTACCTTTGGCATACATTAAGAGGTAAATTGTCTGGCTACCAAATTTTGGTGGAAACTCACATGAGTTAGCCAGCTTCTCAAATATACCAGCTTTATATAACCCAAACAAAAGCAGAGCTAAAAACACCTTTATTTTTGCTCATGCCTCTTTTTATTTCTTTTTGAAAGATTATTGTTAGGTCTATACTTGTCCCATGTGTCAGTGTGTAATTGAGTAAGAAAATAAAATAAGGTAGTGCAATTCCCAATTTGTCAAGGTTTTCCTTCAATAAAGATCTATTGACCATGTGAAGAGCAAAGGCAAAACCTATAAAGCTTTCTCATCAACCCAATTCTTTATATTGACATTTATTTTTGGGAAAAATGTTTGTCTCACTATCAAGGACTGCAATAAGTCTAGTGTTTTGGGTTCTTAAGGTCCACTTTTCTATAAATTGGTTGGATAATGAAAACCCTCCCTCAAGACTCAAAAATAATCCTGTTTGATAAAAAAACTCTTGAGGAAATGAACCATTTATTTCGACCAAAGTTTTAGTTTAGTTTTAAATAAGTTCATTGGGAATCCATTCAGATCTGGAGCACCATCACTTTGAGACTCTTATCAACCAACATCTCTATTATTCTTTATGGAAACTGGGAATGTAGAGCACAGCATCACATAAGTCAATGATTTTTTGTCAAATAATGCATGTACATATTTTTCCCATGTGATTGCTGTAATTAAAAAGACCTTCATGTCACTCTAACACAGATGATAAGTTGCAAGAGCTTCTTATAAGTTTTCAGTTTCATAAATGTGTACATTTTTATTTTGTTTTCTTTATATCTCTGTTGTGCTTGCACGCTCAATACTTGTAAAGCACCTTTATTTCCTTAATTTTTGAGTTCGTGCAATCACCTAACAGGGGATTTGTGTGGAACACTTAATTGCCCACGTAAACCTTTCCTCACGTTTGCTAGTCAGTAGTCAAACCATGATTTGATATATATTATCTATTTATTTGGTACTACAAATCAACAGCTATCCTTAGCTAAGTGTTGGAAAATCCAAGCAAAGAGTGCAATTTGAGTTTGAATTGTGGAATCTTACTATTGAACCATTTCAATGGACAGAGCTATTAGTTATGCCAATAAATGTTTAGGATAGGTGGAGTCAGGGTGTATCCTTGGTAGGTACGTAGGGCCTGATTCACAGAACTAACTTACGTCAAAAACGTAAACGTGAACGTAAACGTAAAGTTAGTACTTTTAGGTATTCACAGAAGTTAGTAGTCCTAACTTTAGGACTCCTAAATGCCTTCTGTGAATACCGAAAGTCTTAAAGTTAGGATTTTACTTAACTTTACTACTCCTAAACTGAGAAAAATCCTAACTTTCAGACTTTCGGTATTCATAGAAGGCATTTAGGAGTCCTAAAGTTAGGACTACTAACTTCTGTGAATACCTAAAAAGTACTAACTTTACGTTTACGTTTACGTTTTTGACGTAAGTTAATTCTGTGAATCAGGCCCATGGTGTCTATTATGTATTCCTTTGGTATTAGGCATGTGGTTTCAAGATTCTTGAATTTGTTTAAATCGTTGTTTTATTTTAAGTTCCCATACAATTTTTTTATGTTTTGAACTGGTCCTTTAGTCTCACTTTGACAAATAAAAATATATAGGGATTTTAGAGATACTCTGACCAGCTTGATAAGATCCTGCATTCGTTGGTTGCACGTCATGGAGGTGGTTAGATTGAATATGCGCTTATTAAACACAAGTTCCATTAGTGCTCTGCTGCAGAGGACCATCGCAGTTTAGGAAGGTCATGAGGGTCTGATGAGTCTCCTGGTGCAAATTCAGATCATCCTGGAAAACTTTGCCCAAGGACACAATCAACTTTGTCGTTATGTGATCCTTGATTTGTTCCACAGGCATTATGTGATCTCTTGGTCAAGTGGTTAATATATTGATCCAGGAGACTTTTATTGAAGACATTGTACTTCCACCAAAAGGCATTTGTTTTAGAGTACTTTTTGTGTTTGGTCTTCTCTGACATTTATTTTGTCATTAAAGTCTAGATACATCTTGTAATATGGAGTCCATGATAGTCGGTGAGATGTGAATTAACCATGTTTCGTTAACAGGAGTATGTGTACTTTGTGCTCTTGGATGGTGCAGGAAACCAAATATGGTATGGATCATAGAAATTGGTGCAAGATTTTTCTAAGCTCCAGTGTCTTTGAGAAGATCAGTGTGAGATGGAAAGATTTCTATGGCCTTAGAATTGAGGACATAAATAATGCAATCGAAGGCAGGCATGCATTGGGACAAATGAATGAACAGCCATGAAAGGTGAGGGGGAATGATTTATGAACTATGGTCGTTGATTATGGAAACGCATGTGAGGTGTGCCTGAGACGTTGTGACTCGCTGCCCAGTCAGATGAATACTATGGATGTAATTGGAGTCCCTGCTTGCTTAAATATGTATTTTGAATACTGTATGAAATGCTCTCTGCGCTATGCTTTATAAAAAAAAGTAAACATATTTATATAAAATAAACCTCTAGTTTCTCGTTCTTACCAGTGGTACTGATGTGCTCAGTGGGCATCTACTCACTGTTACATATAAGACAGGCCTCATTGTATGGTAACACTACTGCTATATGCTTGCATTTAAGGCACTGGAAAGTGGGGTGCAAGTGCACGACCTAGGAAAGGAGGCTAACTTGTCATTAGTCATTTGTGCATCTGATAAGTTTGTGTATGGATTGCAATTTATTTTCTTAACTCTTATTAACAGATCCAAGGAGGAACATTTACATTCTTTGGTGCACACATTGTTTTTAAATTCAGAAGCTTAAAGATAGCTACAAGTGAAGATGACCTTCTATATTCCATCATGTAAGAAGAGGGAAGGAAAGTAGCAGTACATTTTGTGCACAGTTTTTGAACAAGAAGCATTCTTCAAATATCCTGTGTCAATGATACAGGAGCTAAGCATTAGCCAACTCATCCTCACATGTGTTAGACTTGGCTCTTTTCTGCAGGGTCTTCCCCAAATTTTTACCTTCACCCTCCTGGTTTCTGAACCCGTTTTCATTGCCTTTTAGGACTCAGAGCACTTTACCACTGCTAACAAGTGCTAAAGTGCTGGTGCGCTCTCCTTAAAACATAATAGAATTGGCTTATACCCAATTGGCATATTTAATTACTGACAAGTCCCTAGTAAAGTGGTACTATAGGCACCCAGGGACTGTAAATGAAATGCTACTAGCAGGGCCGAACTGGAAACGCAACCCGGCCCTGGCAATTAAGCCTGACCGGCCACCGGGGGTGGGGGGTGGGGGGTAGTGGTGGGAAACACTCTTGGTACAGGGGGCGATATTGCAGCACTGCTGCAAAACCGGCCCCCTGTACCAAAAATGGCCCCCATTGGTCCAAATCCAGCCCCCACCCTTCCTGCCCACTCGGAAAACGCCCGGTGCCCACTACAGCCAGTCCGGCCCTGGCTACTAGTGGGCCTGCAGCACTGGTTGTGCCACTCACTTAAGTAGCACTTTTAAACTCTGTTGATTGTTGTACTAATGGGCAAAATGTCCCTTGGGTTGGGGACAAGTCTGATCGAAGGAGTGGAATGATTCACATCACTTTGTTGACCATGGTGGAACTGGCTGCCTACCGCAATTCATCTATGAGCAAGTTAAGGTTAGGTGCTGCACAGATGGGTTCCATATATGAGGAGAAGCTTTCCCCATGGGTTAGTCCAGTGGCTCAGGAGAGTATAGACAGAGGGATAGAACTGAATTCAGAGAGGCGTAGAAATGACAAGTGCCCCTGCATAACAGGGCCTTCGTCCATGTTCTATGGCTAAAGCAGGGAAGCCCATCAAGGTATTGATTAGTCTACCCTGGCTTTTGACTGCAGGCGGGTCGTGTTGGACTTCTCCAGGGTCATACCCAAACCTTTTGTCTTCACCCTCCTGGATTCTGAACCCATGTTTTGTTGGTTTTTAGGACTCTGCGCACTTTACCACTTCTAACCAGTGCTAAAGTTGGTGTGCTCTCACCCTAAAACATGATAGAGTTGGCTTATACCCAATTAGCATATATAATTTGTTTGTCGGTCCCTAGTAAAGTTGTACTATCTGTTCATACGCCGATGATACTCAATTGGTGATCCCCCTAATCAACAGACTGACCAATACCGAGGCTAAGAACAACTTAATAAACTGTCTTACTGAACTTGCAGGCTGGATGTCCCAGCACTGTTTAAAACGAAACACAGGGAAGTCTGAAATTCTGCTCTTCGGGGGTGCCCAGGTGATCTGGGACAATAGCTGGTGGCACTAGGCACCGCCCCAGAATCCAAACGTGCGGCAAAAAAACCTGGGCATAATTTTTGATGACACCCTAGCTATGCAGGACCAAGTACGCACGTTGTGCGGAAAAGCCTTTTCTACACTGAAATTGTTCAGACGACTCTTTCCCTGGATCCCATTAAATTGCAGACAAACGGTAACACAGGCTCTGCTCCTGAGCAGACTGGACTACGGCAACGCCCTTTATGTTGGCATGGCCGACTATCTTTTCTCTAGACTCCAGGTGGTCCAAAACGCCGCCGCAAAATTAATATGTAAAAAAAAAAAATACAGCTCAGCATCACACTCCTTGAAGGAATTACATTGGCTACCAGTCCGCCAGAGAGCCAGTTTCAAGCTCCTTTGTTTTGCGCATAAAACCTTGCATAAAAAAGGGCCACATATCTTGCAAGATAAGCTACAATTCCATGTCCCTTCGCGTAACTTGAGATCGTGTCATCAAGCTCTCGCCTCAGTCAAACGCACATCCAAAGTCAGGATGGGTGACCGGTCCTTTTCCAAATTAGCTGCGGTCCTTTGGAACAACATACCCCTTGATCTTCGCCTGACAGATGATTACTTACTGTTCAGAAAAAAATTGAAAACCACCCTGTTCCCTAGATGCTGATCCTATCAATTGACCAACCTGCACTGCACTAAAGCCTGTCCTAGCGCCGTGATGTCCCTCGGGATGATTGATGCGCTTTACAAATACCAATAAATACAAATACAAATAAATACAAATACCCAGGGCCTGTAAATGAAATGCTACTAGTGGGCCTGAAGCACTGGTTGTGCCACCCACTTAAGTAGCACTATTAAAAGTGTCTCAGGCCTGCCATTGCAGCCAATGTGTGCACTTTTTAAACTGCCAGTTCAGCCTGGCAAAATTAACCTTTTGCCAGGCCCAAATTTGACAACTGCGAAGAATTTTAGAGCAACGCCATTTCAAACAAGCTTCCATCAAGTAGCTATGATCGTTCTCCATTAGCTCAGCCCAGGCTTCCTCTTGCAACTGAACCTCTGGCTGTGTCTTCCACCATTGTTTTAACACCGAGGCAGTTCGATTTGAGAAAAGGACATCAGCAATAGTCATGTATAGCCCTGACACTGTGCTTCTGAACTCTTTTCACAAATGAATGTAATGTACAACTGGTGATTCCTGAAAGGCATTTGAGAGGTATTAATTATTCACTGACAACAGTGGGAGAGCTGTATGTATCTTCAGTACTGAGTTTGCGGCAGATTAAATTCCTGTCCCAGTGAATGAGTGACCTATCTTCTATCATAGATCCTATACTTGTAATCCTTTTCCGTATCCGTAATGCCCAATATATTTGCTCATGTCCCTCTTGCTATTCCTTATGGAAGCTTTTAAATATATGTTCCTGTGTATCTTGAGCAGTGTATGTGCTTCGGCCATGCGTACTGGCAGGATAGTATCATCGGGTCATCTTCCTAATCTGCCTGGCATTGCGTCATGTACAGTGGCATAACAAAAGCCCCCACAGCCCCCGTGGTGCGGGAGGGGCGAGCTCTGCCCCACCCCCTTCCGGCACCGGCAGGTCTCTGGCCAGAGAGCTCCGGACTGGGTCCGGAGAGTTGAGGGGCCTATGCATGCACTTTGTAGGGGTTCCCCGTCAAGTTTCCTTACGCCACTGCTCATGTAATAGATACTCAATCTGTTCAGTGTTCTTGTTATTCCCCATTTCAGCTTAACCCATGCTGGTATTACTTTGTATATCAATATCAGGTACAGGGCGGTGCTAACAGTATGATTTCATATGTGGCAAGGGCAGGTGACCTTAGTGCCGATATCGGCAACCCCCCGCTTAGCAAATAGTTGCGCTGCACAAAAATAAACAGTCCACACAAGTTTTGTTGGGAAAACAGTTTGCTGCAGGTTTATTACATACAAGGAGTATGCCAACTTGGTGGGTTAACTTACGGGCGATCCAAGGGCAGGCAGCGGTGACTAACCTAAGCTGCCCTGCCCGCCTGAGGAGCCAAACTGCACCGTGGCCAACCCAATCGGTGCTACCATTTATGTGGGGGGTTATCCCCCCTACATACCATGGACCCCTAGTCCATCACTTTTACTCACGCCTTTTTAGGGGCAGAGCATATCCAAGCAAGCCCCCTGTTGCTCAGGCTTACAACCACCCAAAGGACTAGCGGGGCGCCGTCGTTTTCAACCAGGGTCCTGCCACAAACTTGGAACAGAGGCGGAACCAGTGTCGAGACCGCTTGCAGCACACACATTGCAGGTCGGCGGTTAGAGTGGCTTACCCGTCCTCTACTGCGCTCACAGGCACTGGACTCCTGGGGATCACCTGTACTCAGGCTTATCGTCCCACTATTTTACATTTTATCACGCTTTCAATTGCTTTTGCTTCAGACCAGCCGGGTCGGAATTATCACCGGCAGAGCGACATTACAGATCTTACACATCTTCCATTGCAGCCCTGAAGAAGTCACGGGACTCGTTCCCTTTGTGACGAAACACGTGTTGGCTGGTTGTGCGTTTTCAATAAGGAATAAAAGAAATCTAAGAAATACATCTGTGTCGATCTCACAGGTTACACTCTCAGATTGCGAGACTTTACAAACCAAGTATATTACCCCATGAACGTGTGCCCAGGACTTTGCTTGTCCTGCCGTAAAGACGCCTGGGATTTTGGCATAATGCACCCCTATTGTGCTCCTGAAAGGGTACCCTCGTACCAATCAGCCTCCGGATCGCCCTGTAACTCCACCAAAGCCCTGGATGTGGCCACCATCATATCCGGCCCTCCCCACCATGGCAGGCTCCACAACCTCCTGCACGTGCGGTTACCAGTCCTTCTAGCTGGACAATCCCCATATACCTCTGACAGGTTACCAGTCCTTCTAGTTGGACAATTCCCAGCTACCTCTGCAGGTGTTCCCCAGCCCTGGAACCTCGTGGTGTATGCACTAAAGGGACCATGCCTATTAACCAAGCCCTTCTTATTTTATTTGGTTTTGAATTAGAGTTGAACCAAGCCCCCTGCTAGGTGGGCTTGTGCATGGCTTATTTACCCTTACGTAGGAAAGTTTGATGGCCTCCACTTAACTTGGGAACTATTCTTCTGTTTTACCACAACTTATTTACCCATCCATAGGTATATTCAATGGCCTCCCCGGAATTGAGAACAACTGTTCTCTACTGTAACCCCAGTTCAGGATGAAATCTCTATGGTGCCCTCTGTGCCAATAACAGCCTGCTTGTTAGGTTTTGCTGGCTCGTGCAATTACCCATCACCACCCAGTCAGTGATTTCAGAAATGCCTGAAAAGATATTGGAGTTCACCACCCAGGCTAACAGGGTATTTGTTAACAAGTTAATATTTGTGGCCAACACCACACCCTTATCTCTGCCAGCTGGCCTCCTCCTGTATAGGAGTACTGCGCCAGCAAGAATTATTCCCAAAAGGGAATGCAAAACTACTGCTCTTCATAGCCATAGTTATGTCTGATTTACTCCATTGTGCACTGCGTGCAATATGTGCCTTACATTTATGGTTGACTAAGCTTAGGTTTGACTACATGGTTATTCCCAAATATGGAGGTTCAAACTGATAACTGTGTGCCGCACCAGCAGTGGGAAATGTACTTGCTCCTTCCAAATTTGAATGTACGCTGTGTTCTTGTAAGTCTGCTTTTGTGCTCTCGGCCCTTCTTTCTCCACCTTATTGGAGTCACAGCACACACTTTTATGGAATGGAAGACGTATGCAACCCACCTTTTTAAAACCACTCTATTTGCTGGTTCCTGGCACTGTACCCTTTGGCCCGTGTGTGGCCAATGTAACGCCTATAGCATTGCGCCTGCCCCCCATATTCTACTTCATTACATGTCCATATTACATGCCAGCCCATCGCCTTCTGACTGCGATATTTAGCTGCTGTTTCGCCATGCTGATGTCCCTTCCCAGCGCAAGTCGAGCACTTCCCAACTTCTGCTAATATGTACCATGGCGCAGACAAGTGGGTGGGAACAGGGGGGGGGAACAATGTGTACAGATACCTGCCTTTTCTTGTGTAATGGGAATGACAAATGATCTTTAATACATTATAGCCTTTTTGTGCTCTAACCCATTGTTTCCAAACTTTTGGAACCGCAGCACACTTGTTAGATGACAACTTCCACAACCAGCCTAGCTCCCATGGCTATCAGGGCGGGTAATTTACTGCTTAACTGAAGCAACCCGTAACATGCCCTCAGATACAGAGTGCACATGCTTTGTTTAATTTGACCCGACATTTGCAAGACATTTGTTTTTGCGCTAAACCATGGCGAACACAGTAATGGTGTCAACTCTGGTTTCAGGGAAAGTTTGTATTGTGCACCCTATTAGTCTCACCGCACACTTTTTGGATCCCTTTACCCCTCCTCTCACTTTTAAGGGTGCACATCATTTATACACATGGCCAAAAGTAAAACCTATTGAAAACCCACTTTATTGCAGGTTGCTGTGTGGACACAGTAAACGCCTATAGCATTGCGGGTCCACCGCCCTACCCTCTATTGTGATAAGGTGAGGGAGGGGAGCCAAGCCCCCCCAGTATTCTGCTTATTCCATGACCATATTGCAGGCAAGCCCATCACTGTCTGACTGCTATTTGGGTGCTGTGTCACCAAGCTGATGTCCCCCCTGGTGTAAGTCGTCCAATTCCAAAATTCTGCTGATGTATACCAAGGAGCCAGCAAATGGGTGGGAGCAGGAGGGGAACCATATGTACAATTCCCTGCCCTTTCTCGAATAATTTGAATGCCAATATATATACTACCTTGTGGCCTTTTTGTGCTCTAAACCAGCATATCCCACCAACTTTTGGAACCACAGCGCACTTGTTAGATGACAACTTCCACAACCCGCCTAGCTGCCGGCGAGTAATTTCTAGCTTAACTGAAGCAACCCTCTGGTGTGGTAAGAACTGCTATGACTGTGTAACCTGTAACCTGCCTTTGTTTACGGAATGCACATACTTTGCTGAATTGACCAGACATTTGCACAGACAGTCTTATGGACGAATTATGGCGAACAAGTTAAAGGTGTCAAATCTAGTTTCAGTGAATGTTTGTCTCTTGCGCATCTGCCAGTGAGTACCTAGATTTGTTTTAAATTCTTGCATTATTCGCAGCCGAGTGAGCCCATTCAATGAATAGGGCCTAGCTCACTGGGTTTATCCCCGGAATATATTTCCCTCGGCTGGAATAAAAGGCCTGCCCCTTCACTGGTTTTGCCTCCTAGTACCCATCTACTTGGTGATACGATACATTTTACTAAGCAAGCTGGCAGTCTAGGGTTGCCATCGCCATCACCCATCCTCTGGCCATTGTAATCACTCTCCATCCTCCTGTGCAGTGGTCAATTGGCAAAGGCCGTGGGGACCCTGAAATGCTCTTTCATCCACATATCCTCAGCACTCACGGCAAGCACCACTCACTTTATCCCACATATAGGCACCCGTTAGTAGAAAGGGTGTGACACTGTCTTGCTAGAGTGGACACAACATGCATATACTTTTTTGACTGGCCTCACCAAGCAACATGCCTGCCCAGCTTCTGGTGCTTATGAACGAGTGGCTTTGAGGAATGCATGTCTGAATAATTCAATGCTCCTGTTAGTAGAAATGGAGTGGACCTTTCTTGATAGAGAGGCTACAACAGGCTGTTATACGTTTGTGACCGTCCTCACCTAGCTACGTGCCTCCCCAGCTTCTGGTGCTATGAGTGACCTGAGAAAGCATGTCTGTTTGATTCAATCTGTCCCATAATCCCCTGAAGGAATTTTCGACGTGCAGCAGAATCCTGTGCTGTTCAGCTGATCTTCCTCAAAGGCTGTTAACTGTTAACAGTATGGGTGGTGTGGCGACATTATGCCGGAATCTAACTGTTGCAGTTTTATGTTTTGATGCAGTCCCCATTTATGTGGATCCTACTGGAACCCCTCTGCCTAATGTGCGTGACTTAGGTACATGGCTTGTGCACTTGGCGCACTTGCAAGCAACACAATTCAAACTAGCCCCAACCAGGCGTGCTGCTGCTGGCTGAATCTTATCCTTGACGGCACAACTTCTAATGGGATGGCCTTAAGTAATGGAAGCCCCTACACCCTGCTTGACTGCATTATGTGATCTTGGGCAATTGTCTGAAATTCTTACTATACCTTCCTTTGACATAAGGGCACCTTGCAATACATGTGGTCAGGGTGTCCACTGTATAAACCATTCTCCAGTGTTTGCTTTATTGAGCTAAGCTGTTCATCTATAATGACAACCCCAAGGGTTCCAACTTGATGCCCTCCAAGGAGCCCAGTAATGCCCTCGCCAGGTGCCATCCTGGGAACCTGACAAGAGCAGCAAATGGGGGACCATTGTGCATCACTACACTGCTTATATGTACTTGGCGATGTGATTTTGTTGTTCCTTATGAGGAAATGACAATCTGAATTTTTATTATCCTAAAATTAAAATTGGGATAACTTTAATACCAGTGATGGGAGCGAACTGGTAGGTGCCCCGGGTCTAATGCCCACTAATCTAACCATGCTCCGTCTGGGTTTCTAAGGCACCAGCTTCCCACCCCTCGTAATACCCCCTAGGCTTTCAGTGAATTGCACCCCAACCGGTAGGCTTGCTCAACTTTTACCATCAAACTCTGCCGTCCTTTTGTCTCTATGAGAAAAGGAGTTATTCATTTCGGCGCACTTTAATATCACTCAACAATGATGTACCTGAGCTTAAAATAGAGGTCTGAAACCAGTCCTTCCCCATCTCCTGATCTCAACTCATAACCCAACTGTGAGAAAGATTTCAGCCCTTCATGCCGTGCCAACCTGGCCACAGCGATGGTGCTCAGTTAACTGCTGATGATACATATCGGCTGTTAGGCAACTCGCCCCACCCAGCTTAGAAGAGCTGGACATCCCCCAGTTTCAAGTCAAAGAATAATAGTCAAGGGCATGTCAGAAATAGGCCGATAGTTCCTTCTAACTGAAACAAAGTATTCATTAAAGCAAGCATGTTCATCTATGTACAAGTCGTCCCCATTTGACTGTCACCATGTGGACCGTGGGGAGTCATTATCCTGCACCATGCAACTGTGCCATCTGCACGCTTCAAAGTATTTAGTAAAGCCACCCAATGTCCTAATGATTCTGGCCCGATCCTAGAGTCTCACTCATGGCATTGGATTAAAACATTTAAGCGGACATCTTTGCTTGGCATACCGTGCCGCATAGTTCTGCCTCTTCTGCCGTCGCATACATCTATTTACTCATCCTGTAATATTGTACCTATAGCTAGACAGGACTATTGCTTTGTCACTGGTAGTTGCATAAGTTCATTAAGCAACAACTATGGCTACCTGTAAGCGTCTTGAAAATGCTTCCATCCTGAACTGATTAGACTGTGCAAGCTCTATCGTGAGTCTCTTTGGAGTTACATTACAGACTCAAAACTCCACAAAACTACCACTTTCGCAGTTTACTCCCGTGTGCGCATGCTACCCAGGTATCAGATCGCCAGTTGCGTTACAGACGGACCCATTCATTTTGTTAGGCACGGGGGGATTGCGTGATTTGCCCAGACTTGCAGGATGTTGGGCATTCCTGCTGAGACTCGAACCTGGTTCCCCAGCGACTATGTTGACCGCTCTAGCTATAAGACCACCTCCTCTCCCCTAGTAAGCTTCAGCCTGCCCAGTTGTTGACAAACCATGGCCTGAATGTAAAACACACATTGGGGCAGTGCCACCCGGTGGCCTAAACACCCCTTGATGATAGCATCTGCTTGGGTACTTACTGCCCACATGTTGTGCTTAAACCACCAATTAAGGACAAGGCCCCCCCAGCCGCGTCGCGCCAAGTGCCCCTCCCTTAGCCTTGGAGCCCCCGCGAAACACAACTTGCTTTCCCTACCAACTCCAGATTCTGCAGCGCTGGCCGTTACTCCACAACCTCACCCTCCGAATATTCACCGTCCGTCGTGACTCACACCAGCTCCCCCATTTGGCTACCAGCACCCCCGCTCATGATACCCTAGGGGCGATATTGCCCTGGAGTCTTCACATGTGGGAAGGGAGGAAAAGATGGCGCCGAGCCCAGCAGGCGCCCGACCACGAGGAAAGCGTCCCCTCGGGCAACCTGGGCAGGAGGTCGCCCTCCGAACAATAACACATGCAGACAGGCGGGATAAATCTTTTCCAGCTGTGGGGTAAAGGGAGGGAAAGTAGAGAGGAGGCTTACCCCTGCGCACTGCAAAGTGAAACTTATTGGCTACCCGCACAGTTAACGACAACCAATTTGCATTATGTCTTAAGTTACCCACTCGAGCTGGAATCTGGGAACATGACTCACAGACACCGCGTGGACCTACATGAAATGAATGCGACAAACATCCCAATAGAGGTCTCCCTGCAATAGCAGCACCACTGGCTCCAAAACTCGAGCCCTTATCGCAAAAGCGGGGACAAAGAGGGTGGCCAGCGGATGGGGGCAGGTATAAGTACCTGGCCCCTCACACACAGGCAATGACGCCGCTGAGGCGCCTGACGTCAAAGGGACTCCCAGAGTAGGGGTCTCTACAACAGGGCTTGGGGAGGTGCCTAATGCAACACCAAGGGGGCCGCCCTCTTACAGGGCCCACTGCATGCCCCACGGGCAGCCGCGTTTCTAGTGGAAGCATGCAGCTTTGAGCTTTTCAGTCTAGGTTTCCGTTCATCCCATGCAAAAATTTTATTGTAGCTCTTCAATGAACGAGTCATCTCTCCTAACAATTCAGACGCGACATTCCAAATACATGATTGACTTTCATAACATATTAATTATAAAAAGGCCTGACACCAGCGTAATTTGCGAAATTTCTGGGATTTGTTATCTAAAATTCAAGCAAAAATTACCCCATTACAGCATGTCATGTAATTATGCCACAGTTCACCACGATTTGCAGCCAAATTACGGGCGTGAGACACAGGAACAAGGTGAACAAGCAGAACGTAGGTGGCTGTTCGCGGCTAGTATGTTCTGACGCTTTTTTAAATGCAAAATGTGTCCTTGTTTCAAAAATCGATGCAAGGAGGCATTTCACAATGAAAAGTAGCACTAAATGACAGACTTGCATTTTGTGCATTCGCACATCATTTTGCATAATTGTCCTCAAATTTACCGTAATTACGTAAAAACAATTTGCGTGAATTTCGCACACCATTGATTTTAAGGACCTGTTTTTAACCACATTGTGATAATTGTAGTTTTGACCACTTATTGAGATTTAAATTCGTTTTATCCAGTATAAGTATTATATTATTCTTGACCATATTTTCTAGCCCTCTGTTTATGTAAATACCAAAGTATTTTAAATGATGTTGTTTCCAGTGAAAATGTACGCCCCCCATAATATAAATGGTCATTTAGGATTTCATATGCAGTGCTTTGTATTTGGACCAATTTATCTTATAGCCTGACAACCCTGAAAATGAATTAATCAGGGACATGAGTGCTGGGATTGGGTAATTCGGGTGTGAGATACTCACTGATATGTCGTCAGCATAATACATTGCTTTATGCTCGCCAGCAGTTGTAAAAATGCCTGTGATTTTCTGCGCTTTACGAATGGCTACCGCCAATGCTTCAAACACCAGCAGAACCTAAAAGGGGGAAAGGGGGCAGCCCTGTCTGTCCACATTTGGAACTGTGTCCATGATGCTGTGTATCCACCACAACTTATTGTCACTGTAGGATTGGTATACAGCCACTTTACTTTTTTGATAAAACCATGGCCAAGTCCCGTCTTGGGACCATTCCACATGTTTGAATGATTTTTCAGCATCAAGGGCCAGATGTACGACCATTTGATGTTGCAAATCTCTAATTGCGAGTTTTTGCAACTCGAAATTTGAGACCAGCAAAATCAAATGTACTAATGTGTCTGGGACACAATTAGCAATTCCCAAATGGGTCGTTTGTGAATGGGTTACTGCCTCCTCTACGGAGTTGGTAAATTATGAATGTTTTGGGACCACCTACTGGCCGCAGAATATTCATGCATACCAGTGATATTCAGAATTTGGAAGGGACACTCTAAACACGCCCTTTCCTAATACCGAATCACAAAAGCAAAATGCGATTCGGTAACATGTTACTGAGTCACATTTTGCCTTTTGTACATGGCAAAATGCATTTTACCAGTCGCAAGCAGCCTGATGAGCCATTTGTGACCTGTAAAATGCTTCTTGCATCTGGCCCCAAGTGAGATCACCGGTTGATCAACTTTGTAATTTTCAGTCTGCCACAAGAGATGCATAAGCACTCTTAAGTGGTTGGGAGATGATAGGCCTGGAATAAATCCCACTTGTTCGGGATGGATGAGAAGTGGTATGAGGGACTGTTGGGTTGGACTTTTAAAAGTATTTTATCACTATTAATCAGGGATTTTGGCCTATAACTTGTACATTGTAGGTGGTCCCTTCCTTCGTTGGCCATTAAGGATATCTTGCCCTTTTAAACCCATCCAGGAGAGGTCCCACTTCTCTGACTTCTTTATACATTATGAATATTATTGGAGCTACTCATTCCCTATTAATTTAGTAACATTCTAGCGGTAGTCTATGTTCCCCAGGAGCTTTGCCTGTGGCCCTATTATTAATTGCTATTTATATCTCACCCTCAGTTTTATTGCCATTCAATAACATTCTCTGATTGCATTTGGGGGTTATTAGGAATCTGGCAGTCCACAGACCACCAGACTCGTGGGGGCGCGGCAGTGGTGGTCTTTCGACCGCCCTATTATGACCAGGGCGGTTGGACCACCCTGAGACCACTGCAACTGCCAGGGATCAGAGATCCCTGGCGGTGGCGCGGCTGTATTGAAACCGCAATATGTTTGGCGGGGCCGCTACAGCCCAGTCAAGCATCTTACGAGTTTCCTCACCGACACATTTTTCATGGCGGTGCGACCGCCATGAAAAGTGTGGCAGTGAGGAAACAAAGAGGGCCCTACAGGGCATCCTGCTGCCTCATGCATGTGGATGCACAGAGGGGGGGCACAACATGTGCCCCCTGTGTGCATGCACACCAGTACCCGCACGGCATGGACTGCAGCAGTTCATGCCATGCAGGTATTGTCTTTGACATTGAATCCTCTTTATATTTCGATTCCTGAAATATTGTACCCTGGCCTCAAAATAATTTTGGGAACACTTAATGAAAATTATAACGCTGTTTATCATCATTGAGCTTTTGTGTTTATACACTATGCACAAGTCTTTATATGTGGTTTGCAGCAATAATTGACTAAAAACTATATACAATGTTATTGGGAACTCAACAGGAATGAAAGTATTGTATCATTCATTTATTCCTTCATGATATACTGGGCACATCCTAATAAAACTTTTCTTCATAGTCCTTATAATGACATTAGAGGGTATGTACAAACGCTATTGGGCACTCCCATGCCATTGCCATCCCAACAATTAGTTTGCATATTGGATTAATTTAAACTCATCAAAGGATTGTCATGGGATGTTATTGGACCCCTGTAAGGATGCAGACATTGAATTTAAAAGCTGACTCTTCTGGGTGGAATTGTTGGATGTAAGTCAGTGGGCTCAATCTGGAATAATCTCCTAGGACATGTCTCCTTAGATTTGAGTGAAGACATCAATTTAGTTCCACCCATGATAATTTTCAACAAAGTTTCCTCATTCTATTCACTGACAGCATCTATCCTGTTTGTAGACAATGAATGAATAATGGAGATTTCATCCACTACTCAGGTAAAAAACCTTTCCTTTGCATACCTAGAAAGCTACAATTAATATATTGTCTCTTTCTTAATAATTCCATTCCTAAATGTGCTGTATTATTAGAAATCAATATTGCTTGTACTCATTTTTCAACTATCCTATTTTAACAATGTATTATTGCTATTCTCACTACAATAAGTGTTTATGTTTCATAGTGCAAATACTTTCTGTTTTATCTTCAGGTGTTTGGATTTATAGCAGCTTTGTTGATGTCTAGGTCACTTTTATTACTGAATTATTTTATTTTACAAAAAAATTGTAATACCAAAAAACAAAGAACAGTAACAATGTAACAGATAGTCAACATGTTAGCCATCATCAAGTAAGTACTTTGTCTTGTAAGGCAGCTCAGGAACCGCATTTCATTAATACTGTCCTGCCTTTATCCAAGAGTAAAATAATTTATGTACTATCTTGTACTCAGAAGAGCACTAATGTGTATGGCCCTGGTTAAAGTTGAGTCAAGGCACCTGATTTCTCTTCAAGGATTGTTTACTCAGGGCCCTCCTTGGGGGGTTCAGTTTGCCAATTCTGCTACTCTTTTGAATGTCACTATGGATGGATTTTTGTTTTGGGATTAATTTGGTTCTTTAATTAGCAAGGCTGTATTTAGAGTCTGTGATATAATTTTGAAAATAGTCTATGGGTGGTCTGTTGAATCGAAGCAGAATCTGTTCTGAACTAATCACTAGAGGAAGGACTTTCCTGGCATGAGCAGTAATCATGGAGAGCACACATCCTCCATGGGGAGATTTGCCATACCTGGGAGTAGAGCGCATGCAAGAAGTTGAAGAATGAAGTAATCTCAGGGGTGATATCTTAAAGACATTTGAGACATAGTGGCTGAGTGGATAGCCTTGTAACAGAAGAAAACTGTCTTAAAAATGCATCTCTTGGGAACAGGAAGTCAATGCAGGCCTTTGCGATGTGATATAATGCTGGTGTATTTAGTACTATCTAATACAAGTCTAGCCACAGCATTCTGTATGAGTTGTAACTAACGAGTTAAATATAAGGGAAGGGACACAAGCAGAGCATCACAATAATCCAATCTGGTTATAATCAGAAATTGGATCAAAAGTCGTCCAGAGTTTGTAAGAATGAGCGGCAACATTTTTCTTAAAACGTTCAGGATGAGGAAGCAGGTTATGGTAAGTATATGAATGTGGGCATCAAAGATAAATTTGAGTCAAAATGACTCCCAGATTGCGAGTATTAAAGGAGGGAAGGGGACACACCCTTAGAGATTGAGGCCAACAGGACAGAGACCAGCAAGAAGGGTTGCCTCAGTTTTGCAGAATTGAGTCTTAATGAATAGGCAGTCATCCTGTTTGCATCTGCTACCTACAAGACAACATTTAAAATGATCTCTGAGGGAATTGAGATCACCTGCCAGGCACTGAATTAGCTGTGTGTCATCAGTATAGGCATACAATTGTAAATGAAAAGAGGTGATGAATTCAGGTAAGGGGGGGCACAAACAGATTAAAATGAGGGGGCGTAGAGAAGACTGTACAGCATTCCGTAAGCTAGATCTTTAAAAGAGGAGTGGAGGGGTGCAAGCAGAACAGGAAGGAACTGAACCAGGCAAAAACCTTGCCTAGAAATCCTGCCAGACAAAGCCTGTCTAAAAGGATATTGTGAGAGATTGTATTGAAAGCTGCCAACAAATCAAGGAGCATGAGGGCCACAGAGCCCCCAGAATTCAGGATCATTGAAATCTTGCGGAAATTAACATGGTCTTAATACTCAGGGATGGCCTGAAGCCTGATTGGAAGGATTTAAGTAAATAATTATTTTCAACATGCTCGGATAACTGAGGATTAACCCAGTTCTCCAATGTCTTGGTGATTATAGGGAGAAGGGAGATAGGATGATAATTTGCAAGAACCCCAGGATTCAACTTAGGCTTCTTCAAAACTGGGATGACTAATACAGTTTTGTAAAAATTTGGGACCTTGCCCAGCTCTAAAGATTGATTGCAGATAGACGTGATCATAGGGTAAACAGACAGAGCAATGGTCTTAAAGGTCTTGGCAGGAGAGGGAGCTAAGGGAGCGCCAGAACTGGGTTAAGATGGTCTCCTGTGTTACACATTTAAATCTGACAAGGGATCTCGGAAAGTATAAGTTGTCCCTGATGGAAGCGCTGGGGGATGAGTAGGCAAGAAGGAGTATAAGAGCAGAGTAATTTTGTTGTTAAAATTAATTAGCCAACTCAGAACATAGTTTTTGGGTGGGTTAGGTTTTTGATGTAAAGGCCCCACTGTTGTCCAAAGATCTGGAGACCGTAAATAGTTCTTTTGATGGATTCGGGGCAGAAAGAATTGTGTTCTGATAGTAGTTGGAGCAAGCAGTAAAAACAAGTTCCTTATAAACCTTAAGCTTTTTATTATTGGAGAGCTTGCCGTCGTTGTCACATATATGCCTCCATGCCCTTTCCAACTTTTTACATTTCCACATTTCCATTTGGCTGAGGTAAGTTCAGCAAAATACCAAGGACAAAAGGAATTAAACAACTTGATTTGCCCATTTTCATAGGTAGGGTGGCATCAAGGAGATTAGTGACCCAATTTTAAAAGTATTTTATTGATACATTGATGTTATCCTGTGTGACCAGTTCAGTTGATTCCAGTAAATTCTTTAATTTCAAGCTTTGAACAGGCATAATACAAAGTATTTCATTTGTCAGTGGCCTTTACCTGCTTGTGTCCCTCAAGGGCCACCATAAAGTAGACTGCCGAAGATCAGTCAAGGAAGTTCAGCGACATAGCGTATGGTAATAAGGTCCTGTGTAGCGTAGATGTGATCCAGTATGTGTTCTGCCTGATGGGTAGGCCCCTGCATATATTGGATTAAGTCAAAAGCTGAGAACATTTTCAAAAGTGCAATCGTATCAGCATAAGAGTCATTATTGACATGGATCTTAAAGTCACCTAATACGATCAAATTGTTAGTTTCCAAGTAGGCAGTAGAGATAACATTCTATATTGATCCCATAGAGCCTTAAGATGATGAAGTTATTCAGATGTTTTACTTGCAATTTCTCCCACAACAGACGGTAGATTACTATTTAAAATCAATCATAAAACAAACATTAAAAACAAATTAAAGCCATTAGCAATGGTGAACACAAGGATGCATTTGGGAATATGTTGGCCATTGACAAATTCTGAGCAGACTAGGCACAAGGTAGCCCCATTGCTTTTCCAGCAAGTTGTCCAGACTTCAGGTTATATCCCCTCACTGCTGGGAGACTGGCTGCCATGCAGACACACAACCATTGTCTCAGCGTAGCTTCTTGTTCTAGAAGAATATAGACCTGGAACAAAGTGGGGTGGTTTGTGTACCATTTCTATTCTCATTGTCTAGACAGGGGATGTGACTTCACTGTTATAAAGGTGTGAGGAGTAGTATTGTATTCAACACAACCAACAAGGTACTTCTTCTTAACCCGAATTGACATTTATTCTTTTTATTTAATAAAAGACAATCTTTTGACATAAATTACATTAAATCCTAAATTTAGTCCGAATGTACAATTTATCGCAAATGGTTCACAAGATCTCAGACTCCATGTAGTCTTTAGATAGCATCATTCTTGTTATTTAAAGTTCATAGGAAAACAGAGCATGTACAGCCAACACATGTTTCGCAGTAAGAACACCGCTTCTTCAGGTCTGTAAAATAACAAGTTAATCACTTCAATTATATAACATAATTGTACACATTTTCAAAAAACTATTCAAAGTCATATTGAACATCAAAATAAATGATGAAATCCGATTTTCAAAAGAAACAATGTAGAAAGGCTACTTTATTGTACACAAAAATTGAACGTCCTCACAACATAATTAGAACATGTAGGGATTTACTCCTCATAAGATAGAGAAGAGACTAAGGGCCTCGTTACGAGTCTGGCGGTTCATGGGCCACTAGACTCGTGGGGGTATGGTGGCTGCGGTCTTCTGACCACCCTATCACAATTAGGGCGGTCGGACAGCCATTGCTCCACTACAGTCGCCAGGGAACCACCATTCCCTGTCGGTTTTACGGCGGTCAGGAGGCCGCAATATGCTTGGCGGGACCGCCGTGATCCCGCCGAGCATATTATGAGTTTCCTCTCCTCCACTGTTTTCATGGTGGTTCCTCCTCAATGAAAACCGTGGCGGAGAGAAAACAAAGGCTGGCCCTACATGTCCCTCTTGTGCCTCTGTGCCATGGGGTACATGGAGGTGGGCACCACAAATGCCCCCCTGTGTGCATGCACCCCTGTTCCTGCACGGCATGGACTTTACAGTCCATGCCGTGCATGAACTGTTTTTGGCGTTCCCATTGCAGTGCCCATTTTCAGGTCACTGCTGTGGGAACGTAAAAATAAAGCCCCACAGACATGAGAAACACTCGTAATCTGGCGGTCGGCCCAACCATGGGTTTGGCAGTGCGGCAGCAGGGCGGACCTGGCGCTCGGCCCAACCATGGGTTTGGCAGTGCGGCAGCAGGGCGGACCTGGCGCTTCACCGCCAAACTCATAATCCGGCCCTAAGTAATAAAAAAACCTATAAAAGAGAGGAATATAAGGACACGCTGAAATTAGGGTCAATTCACCTAAACCGTTTGGCTCTAAAATTATCTTTGATAGTACATTTGTTTATCATTAATAAACAGTAATTAGAAGGGCAACTGTGTCATCCCCAGTAAGATTTCTTATGATATCTGCACATCACTGGCTACAGTTCACTCCACGCAAACATTATAAAATCTACAGATCAAACAAATCAAGTGTTCCATAATCATCATGCTATTAATTGAGCCAAACATTATACATGTAACAATTAAAAAATATGTAAAGTCCAAAATACAGTCTCCTAATGTGCCTTTTTGCCTAGTAATATCCACATCTTGTAACTCAACACCATGTCGCTACGAATGTGCTCACAATCCCTCTAAATTCTAATAACCCCAGTCAGGATTACAGATCTGCCAAGTCTTCAAGAATAATCATCCCTGGTTTCTAAAACAGAAAGGGAGAGATCAATAAGTATATATAATGAAACAAAATATTCTGTCTCATGAATGTAGAACTTGATTAATGATCAATCCATTTACTTGAATTTCCAAAGCACAAAAGCGCCGCAGAACTGAAGATGCAAACCTGACTCAGAGAGCTCAGCCTCTTAAATAGAAGTGTCCCGCATTAAGCATCTGACATCACTTTCTGACAATTACTTTAATGATTAATCAAAATTCAAAATTTACCAATCCGCATTCCCATTGTCATGTGACCATCCTTTCTATGGATTGAGTATCCAACCAATCAAAAACTCCACTGTTTAAGATCTTGGAAATGGTTTGGGGTGGATTCCTTTCAAATGTCATTTTCTGGCTGTATGCAGTCACAACCTTTGTACAATGAGATGGCTTTCACAGCAGGTAGAGATGATGCCGGCTTTAAACAGCAGCATCCAAACAAGGGCACAACAAAGTGTGAAGACTGCACCTGGCTGCAATAAAGTCCATATCCATGGTCAAACCAGCTGAAACTCAATAGGGGAAAAGTCCTGGTATATTGAGCACATGTGGATTTCGGTGCAAAGAACACCAAAATCCACATTTTATCCCCCATTTTTAGGGCTAAGCATGTAATATGCAATATATTTCACTTGTTGAATTCCAAACCTCAGAGTATTGAAATTTAATGGCTGTGATATTACATCCCTTACCAAGGCATTCAAATCTATCTAAATGTTCTCACCCTTACCATTCTGTTATTCAAAGGGTTTGAAACTGAAACTAAAAAGATTATGTTCTGCGGTGAGAATTTAAGAATACCTTAACATTAGGGTGAAACCACCCAAACCCCCTGAATGGGGATACAAACTTTTGTGGTATAACTGCACTCCAGCATCAATTACTCTCACATGTGTGCAGTAAATTTAACGCGTGGGCAGAACTCATGGAGTTTTACTCCATGGAATTCCGCAGAGTTACATAAAAACTCCTCGACATTCCATCGAGTTCCGCCAAAGGGCAGAAAATATGCATGTTGTGCTGCTTGCAGTGCAATTTAGCGACAGTAACTCGAGCAGCGCTGATAAATTAGCACAAACGTCACCATGCAGTGAGCAATAGTGAACAGCCATTTGAGTTGATTTTGATGCCACTCAAGAAGAAAATCAACTTGATCGGCAGCAAATCTACTTGAGAAACAGCCCTCTGACTGCGACCACTCACAACCACTAGCATTAGAAAATTGAGCTAGGGGATGCCGAATATCGATCGCGCTCGCATTTCTGGAGCCTCATGGGAAAAAAAGTCTGCCAAATGACACTTTTCAGAATTTAACAACAAATCCCCGTTACAAGAGGAATGCGGAGTCACCAAATTCAGCCAATTTCGCCCACCCCTGAAATTCAGTACTCCTTTCCTTTTTCATGGACTTGCAAAGCACTCTATATAACATAGTTGTATAGTTCATCTGTTATAACAAAATTTCAGTTTTCAAACATACAGGGAAACATGTGTTTCCTGTCCCGGGACGTTCGCTGCCTGCTGAACACTCCACGACTTTGTGGTTTTGGTGCACGTACCATATGGCTAATATGCCAGGACAGACGGGGTGAATTCAGCAACCGACAGCGGTTGTATGCAGTACATACTGAACAGTAAATTACACTGGTTCAGTATTATACTCTTGATTTATTCACGTGTGTTTCATGTTTTTTCACGTATTTGCACTTATTGCAGTAGCTGAACAACTGACCCTGAAGAAGGCCGTGACACTATCTAGGTTTTTTGGCCGAAACATGTTGGTCGAGTGATTTACACAATTGTCTCTAATGTTGGCACTTGTGTTATCAGCTACTCACTGTTTTTAATCCTGACACCGGGCAGCCGAATAAAGTTACATATAGCTAACCCTGTAGCCAGTTTTAAACTTTCACATCACAGCACTGCACTTTTTTATACACACGCCAGCCTTACATAGGGGTTTAGTACATCCCGCTTGACTTAATAAAAACATCCCTGAGCTCCTCCCTCGCAGAGAGGGGGTTGTAGCCCACGTGAAGACTAGGTCTATCACGTGAGGAGGCACCCCTATGATGAAGCATGACACCTCTGGTGTGTGAGGGGAACCGCCCTGAAAAGGGAAACCCCCTGTTTTTGCACGGCAGAGCACATTCAGACAGCTAAACTACCTCCTTCCAGTCCGGACCCGTGGCCTCCTTTTTCTGTGTGACAAACATGTGTTTGCTCCCTTCTGGCGGGAGCATTTTTGAATCTATCACCATATGGGAGAAAACACAATGTTTGCACCCAGCAGGCGGGAGCTGTAAAAATGATCTCGCCAGCTGGGAGCTGACTTGAGATCTGGTTCCCTGCCTGCACTGTTGCAGTCAGAGAACCAGATCAACAAATTGCTCTTGTCCGGAGGGATCAGCATAAATAGCTGCTCCTTGTGGGCGGGAGCAATGCCGCGCCCACAGGATGCGGGAAGCTGGCTGGGGCCATGGGGGCCCAGTGGCTTCTCCAGCGACCCTGAATGTGTGTGGTTGTGTGTGGTGGGTGCAATGGGGAGGCACCGGGGCACCACCTATAGAGGTCCCAGGGGATGGGTTCCCTGGGGCAAAATAGGCTCGGGAGGGAGCTATGCATTCCCCCTCTCCTCTTTCAATTAGATATGGCCTAGATGGATAGGCTCCCCACTGCCTGGGGAGGCTCAGGGAGGGAGGCCATGTGGCCCCTCTCCCCTTTAAATTTATATATATAGCCCTGGGGGATGGGGTCCCCAGGGCCTAATGAGGTTCGGGGAGTGGGGGACCAAGTGGCCCGCCATGCCTTTTAAAAAAAATACGGTCCTGGGGATGGGGTCCCCAGGGTCTAATGAGGCTTAGTGACAGGGGCCAAACAACCCCTCTCCCCTTTAAAAACAATAGAAGCCCAGGAGGATTAGGTCCCCGGGGCCTCTTGAGAGTTGGGGAGGGGGGCTATGTGGCTGCAGCACAGGCCCTGCAGCTAACCGCATGACACACATGAGCAAAAGATGTGCACAGCATGAAGTTGGCTGCTTTGGAAGGCTGCCTGAGGAAAGTTGGACGCAGAGCCAGGCTGCAAGCCAGGCCATGAGGCCAACCACAGGGCATGTGTGAATAAAGGTTAAGAGCAGTGTGCGATTGACTGACTGCAGGGGGGGTTGGCTGCCTGTGGAGGTTTGCCTCAACCAGGCCCTGTGGATATAGCCCCCAACGCACAGCCAAAGGCTGTGCGCAGCGGACGGTTTGCTTTACATATGGTATTAAAATATTGCTTTGTGTTAAAAAAAACTAAAAATTCACTGGAAAAACCAACTGTTAAAGTATTGTTATAGTTGGTTGAATTTGTCAGTGACAACATTAACATTTTGAAGTTCATTCAGAAATTCACCAGTTATAGTTAGCAGAGCTAACTATAACTTGCGCCCCTGCCATGCACTGCTTATGACCTCACATATTACATTACTCATGACATGTTCTATGACATAATTTATGACATCACTGATGATATCCCAAATGACATTATTGTTAACATCGCTGATGACATCATCCAAGCTTCATTTGTGCACATTACTCTATAAACTAGTATAGCATTAGAGTCCTATAAGTAAGTACAAAATAGATCAGAATAATATGAAGCATCATTAATGCCATCACAGATACAACTCCCTTGCCAGGTAGGTCGCTCCCCCACCACACAGCTCCGCCTGTGTTGTCTGCCCGCTGCTCCTGTAGGTAAGATCGCCCTCCGCTTGTGGCCCCGGTGCCCGTTTTGTCTGCTCTCCCCCTGTTTTTCCTTTCTGTGCCCCTCGCTGCCCCACTGTTGTTGTGCCCGTGATTTTGCCTGCTCTCCCCTGTTTTTCCTTTCTGTGCCCCTCGCTGCCCCACTGTTGTTGTGCCCGTGATTTTGCCTGCTCTCCCCTGTTTTTCCTTTCTGTGCCCCTCGCTGCCCCACTGTTGTTGTGCCCGTGATTTTGTCTGCTCTCCCCCTGTTTTTCCTTTCTGTGCCCCTCGCTGCCCCACTGTTGTTGTGCCCGTGATTTTGTCTGCTCTCCCCTGTTTTTCCTTTCTGTGCCCCTCGCTGCCCCACTGTTGTTGTGCCCGTGATTTTGCCTGCTCTCCCCCTGTTTTTCCTTTCTGTGCCCCTCGCTGCCCCACCGTTGTTGTGCCCGTGATTTTGTCTGCTCTCCCCCTGTTTTTCCTTTCTGTGCCCCTCGCTGCCCCACTGTTGTTGTGCCCGTGATTTTGTCTGCTCTCCCCCTGTTTTTCCTTTCTGTGCCCCTCGCTGCCCCACTGTTGTTGTGCCCGTGATTTTGTCTGCTCTCCCCCTGTTTTTCCTTTCTGTGCCCCTCGCTGCCCCACTGTTGTTGTGCCCGTGATTTTGTCTGCTCTCCCCCTGTTTTTCCTTTCTGTGCCCCTCGCTGCCCCACTGTTGTTGTGCCCGTGATTTTGTCTGCTCTCCCCTGTTTTTCCTTTCTGTGCCCCTCGCTGCCCCACTGTTGTTGTGCCCGTGATTTTGTCTGCTCTCCCCTGTTTTTCCTTTCTGTGCCCCCGCTGCCTCTCGCCACTCCCGCCGCTGCGTTCCCTGCGGCCCCGCCCCCTGACTGCCCATTCGCTGCCCCTGCCTCCCGCCTCCCAGCTGCTCCTCCCTCCCACCTCCCCATAAATGGCGGCCGCTGCACGGTGAGGAGAGCGACCCTTGACCTTGCCAGGTAGGTCGCTCCCCCACCACACAGCTCCGCCTGTGTTGTCTGCCCGCTGCTCCTGTAGGTAAGATCGCCCTCCGCTTGTGGCCCCGGTGCCTGTTTTGTCTGCTCTCCCCTGTTTTTCCTTTCTGTGCCCCTCGCTGCCCCACTGTTGTTGTGCCCGTGATTTTGCCTGCTCTCCCCCTGTTTTTCCTTTCTGTGCCCCTCGCTGCCCCACTGTTGTTGTGCCCGTGATTTTGCCTGCTCTCCCCCTGTTTTTCCTTTCTGTGCCCCTCGCTGCCCCACTGTTGTTGTGCCCGTGATTTTGTCTGCTCTCCCCCTGTTTTTCCTTTCTGTGCCCCTCGCTGCCCCACTGTTGTTGTGCCCGTGATTTTGCCTGCTCTCCCCTGTTTTTCCTTTCTGTGCCCCTCGCTGCCCCACTGTTGTTGTGCCCGTGATTTTGTCTGCTCTCGCCCTGTTTTTCCTTTCTGTGCCCCTCGCTGCCCCACTGTTGTTGTGCCCGTGATTTTGCCTGCTCTCCCCCTGTTTTTCCTTTCTGTGCCCCTCGCTGCCCCACTGTTGTTGTGCCCGTGATTTTGTCTGCTCTCCCCCTGTTTTTCCTTTCTGTGCCCCCGCTGCCTCTCGCCACTCCCGCCGCTGCGTTCCTGCGGCCCCGCCCCCTGACTGCCCATTCGCTGCCCCTGCCTCCCGCCTCCCAGCTGCTCCTCCCTCCCACCTCCCCATAAATGGCGGCCGCTGCACGGTGAGGAGAGCGACCCTTGACCTTGCCAGGTAGGTCGCTCCCCACCACACAGCTCCGCCTGTGTTGTCTGCCCGCTGCTCCTGTAGGTAAGATCGCCCTCCGCTTGTGGCCCCGGTGCCCGTTTTGTCTGCTCTCCCCTGTTTTTCCTTTCTGTGCCCCTCGCTGCCCCACTGTTGTTGTGCCCGTGATTTTGCCTGCTCTCCCCCTGTTTTTCATTTCTGTGCCCCTCGCTGCCCCACTGTTGTTGTGCCCGTGATTTTGCCTGCTCTCCCCCTGTTTTTCCTTTCTGTGCCCCTCGCTGCCCCACTGTTGTTGTGCCCGTGATTTTGTCTGCTCTCCCCTGTTTTTCCTTTCTGTGCCCCTCGCTGCCCCACTGTTGTTGTGCCCGTGATTTTGCCTGCTCTCCCCCTGTTTTTCCTTTCTGTGCCCCTCGCTGCCCCACTGTTGTTGTGCCCGTGATTTTGCCTGCTCTCCCCCTGTTTTTCCTTTCTGTGCCCCTCGCTGCCCCACTGTTGTTGTGCCCGTGATTTTGCCTGCTCTCCCCCTGTTTTTCCTTTCTGTGCCCCTCGCTGCCCCACTGTTGTTGTGCCCGTGATTTTGTCTGCTCTCCCCTGTTTTTCCTTTCTGTGCCCCTCGCTGCCCCACTGTTGTTGTGCCCGTGATTTTGCCTGCTCTCCCCTGTTTTTCCTTTCTGTGCCCCCGCTGCCTCTCGCCACTCCCGCCGCTGCGTTCCCTGCGGCCCCGCCCCCTGACTGCCCATTCGCTGCCCCTGCCTCCCGCCTCCCAGCTGCTCCTCCCTCCCACCTCCCCATAAATGGCGGCCGCTGCACGGCCGCGCAGCGGACGTGCGCAGCGGGCGCGCCGCTGGCGCGCCGAAGGCGCGCCTAAGGCAAGCCCGTCTGCGCCCGTCCGCGACTGGACCGCGCCCAGCGCCAGAACCCCTGGAACCCACCAACGCAACACTACTCGACGGACCTACGACGCCGCCACACTCACCGCACTCAATGCCGGCCGGAACCCTGCCTGCTACCGAGCCTCACCGAGACGCACCCACGGACCCTTCGCCTGCCAAGCCTGCCGATTCACCTGCCCCCGGACGTGCACCACCTCCGCCAAGTCGAGCAACAGCAGCAACCACCTGAAATGCATCCTGCTGAACACCCGCTCCGTCCACAGGCACGCCGTGGAACTCTGGGACCTGCTCGACGCAACAGCACCAGACATCGCCTTCCTCACCGAGACCTGGATGAACGCCTCCTCAGCGCCCGACATCGCCATAGCCATCCCGGATGGATACAAGATCACCCGGAAGGACCGCGTCAACCAGACGGGAGGAGGCATCGCCATCGTACACAAGAACACCATCCGCATCTCGACTAACTCCGACGAGACCTTCTCCGCCGCCGAACACCTACACTTCCAGATACACACTGACCCCAAGACCACCCTCCGAGGCACCCTCATCTACAGACCCCGGGACCACGCACACTATTCAGCGAAGACATCGCAGACTTCATCAGCCCGCACGCCATGCCCTCAGCCGACTACATCCTCCTAGGGGACCTCAACTTCCACCTGGAGAACAACAACGACAGAAACACCACCGCCCTGCTGGACAACCTCGCCAACCTCGGACTCAAGCAACTGGTGAACACGCCCACCCACTACGCCGGCCACACGCTTGACCCCGTCTTCTCGTCCAGCAAGCACATCTCCTTCAGCCACGCCACCGGACTCCACTGGACCGACCACAGCTGCGTCCACTTCAGCTTCAGAAAGACTGCGACCCACCACCACCCGCAACAGGCTCCCCGCCGGAGCTGGAGCAAGATCACCGCCGAGCAGCTCACCGCCTCCCTCAGCCAGAACACACCCACCAACACAACGGACCCAAACGAAGCAGCCAGCAACCTCGCCAAGTGGCTGACCGCCTGCGCCGACGACCTCGCACCACTAAAAACCCTCCCAGCAGACCCGGAAGCAAGAAAACCCCTTGGTTCACCAACGAACTCAAGGAATCCAAGAAGAACTGCCGCACTCTCGAGAAAACCTGGCGACTCGACCAGACCACAGACAACAGGACCGCCCTCAAGCACGCCACCCGCAAACACCACCAGCTGATCCGTGCCACCAAGAAGTCGGCACTCAAAGAACGACTGGACAACAACGCCCATGACAGCAAGGAACTTTTCAGCATCGTCAAAGAGTTCTCCAACCCCAGCGCCGGAAACAACGACATCACCCCCTCGCAAGACCTCTGCAACTCACTCTCCGCGTTCTTCCACCGCAAGATCACCGACATACACAACAGCTTCGACGCACAAACAACGCACCCTACCGCCGAACCAACGCCCGCCACCACCACCCTCTGCAACTGGACCCCGATCAGCACCGAAGACACCACCCGCACGATGACCTCCATCCACTCCGGATCACCAACCGACCCCTGCCCACACCACGTCTTCAACAAAGCCGACGCCACCATCGCACCCCATCTCCGGGACATCATCAACTCCTCCTTCCACACCGCCACCTTCCCGGAGAGCTGGAAGCACGCCGAGCTTACCGCCCTCCTGAAGAAACCAACGGCGGACCCCACCGACCTCAAGAACTACCGTCCCATCTCGCTCCTTCCGTTTCCGGCCAAAGTCATCGAGAAGACCGTCAACAGACAGCTTGCCGCCTTCCTCGAGACGAATGGATCCCTCGACCCCTCGCAGTCCGGGTTTCGGGCCAACCACAGCACCGAGACCGCCCTTATCGCAGCCACCGACGACATCAGAACCCTAACCGACAACGGGGAAACAGCTGCCCTCATCCTCTTGGACCTCTCTGCGGCGTTCGACACCGTCTGCCACCGCACCCTAGTGAAGCGCCTCAGCAACATCGGAATCCGAGAGAAAGCACTGGAATGGATCATCTCGTTCCTCGCCGGAAGAACCCAGAGAGTCCGCCTCCCCCGTTCAGATCCGAAGCCACCGAAGTCATCTGCGGCGTTCCACAAGGATCCTCACTCAGCCCAACCCTCTTCAACGTCTACATGAGCCCCCTCGCAGCCATCGCACGCCGACACAACCTCAACATCATCTCCTACGCCGACGACACCCAGCTGATCCTCTCCCTCACCAACGACCCCACCACCGCCAGAGCCAACCTACACGACGGGATGAGAGACGTCGCCGACTGGATGAGGAACAGCCGCCTTAAACTGAACTCAGACAAGACGGAAGTCCTCATCCTGGGCTCATCACCCTCCGCCTGGGACGACTCCTGGTGGCCCCCGGCCCTGGGCACCGCGCCCAAGCCAACGGACCACGCACGCAACCTGGGCTTCATCCTGGACTCCTCCCTGTCGATGACCAGACAAGTCAACGCCGTCTCATCTTCATGCTTCAACACCCTGCGCATGCTCCGCAAGATCTTCAGATGGATCCCCACTGAAACCAGGAAGACCGTCACCCAGGCACTCGTCACCAGCCGACTGGACTATGGGAACACCCTCTACGCCGGAACCACAGCCAAACTTCAAAAGAGACTCCAGCGCATCCAGAACGCCGCCGCACGACTCATCCTGGACATCCCCCGACACAGCCACATCACCGTGCACCTGAAAGACCTGCACTGGCTCCCCGTCAGCAAGAGAATCACGTTCAGACTCCTCACCCACGCACACAAGGCCCTCCACGACCTGGGCCCAAAGTACCTCAACGACCGCATGACCTTCTACACGCCCACACGCCAGCTACGATCAACCAGCCACGCCCTCGCCACCGTACCACGCATCCGCAGAACCACCGCCGGAGGAAGATCCTTCTCCTACCTGGCAGCCAAGACCTGGAACTCCCTCCCCACTCACCTTCGGCGAACCCAGGACCATCTCTCCTTCAGGAAGCAGCTCAAGACCTGGCTGTTCGAGCAGTAACTTACCCCCTCCCCCAGCGCCTTGAGACCCTCCCGGGTGAGTAGCGCGCTCTATAAATGCCGTGATTGATTGATTGATTGATAGGTGTAGCAAATGTGTTATGAGCAACATTGACCCTATACTATACACTTCACATGTAGTCTCGTTCTCATTAACATTAAGCCCCAGATATATGGGCAACCCTCATTGCACAGTGTGTTCAATATGTTTACAACTGTTCAGAGACAGTCCAGTTACTCAAGATACTCAATGTCTGTCCCATGTCCCAAAATGAATGCCCTACTATGAACAGCTTTTATCTCTGTCACAGTCATTGAGCCTAAATTGAGAAATGAAGTTAATATGAGTAGAAAAGTAGGCACTGTAAACAGTGTTTACTCTATGGAGGGAGTTTACTGTGTACCACAGAGTTTGCAGGCAGTCAAACTCTCATGAAAAATACACCTCAGAGTATTACAAATAAGCTAATAAAAATGATGTATGCTTTATACAACTCTTGTCAAAAAAGACACTATTCGTTTCAAATAACCAAGGTCTGAAGGTGCTAAAGATTATACTACCTGCAGCTTTCATACTGTGGCAAAATCTTTAGAGATAGTCCATCTTCTGAAGCAAAATATGCATGTGTACATAGGTTAGTACCTGGTGCACACAGTCTTCTATTTTATGTAATAATTGTCATGCTGTGATGATTCTGGCTAATAACTCAAGCCTGATTACAATACTTATGGCCTAATTTATGAGGGAGTCACGCAGTGCAGCGCAGCAAATCACCTGGCTGCGCTGCATTGTATGACAGGCAAAGGGCAGGAATGTGTTCTTTTTAAGGCAATATGGTGCATTCCTGTCCTTTCCCTTGCACTGGCACCGTTTTGGTAGCCTAGCGCTAACACAGGCACCCTTGCACCATGGTGCAAGGGTGCTTTGCATGCAGGATTGTTTTTGTTCAGGAAGGGGCACCTACCTTCACAAAAACAATCCTGGGAGGCATATTCCTCTTTCTATGTGTGCTGCAGAATAAAAGAGGAAGAAACAAGGCCTCCCCTGGGAAGTTGTACATTTTTGGCGCATTCCTGGATTTACAAGTTTTTGTAAATCTAGGGATGCTGCAAAATTCATGGGAGTTGTGTGGAACATCCACGCAACACCCATGGAATGCCTACCCAGGACAGAGTAATGAAAAGCAGCGTTGTGTTACTCCAGATTTTTGAAGCCACTCAGAGCCACACATAGTGGCTTTGTGTGGCTTCAAAAATCTGACTTAGAGGTTTGCGTCACTCATGTACCATGTTGCATGGTGGAAACGTATTGCAACCCTCTCATAAATGAGACCCTTAGTATGCAGTATGTAAACTTCTGTGGAACATGCTGAAGACAAGTCGTCAACTGTCACCTGCACACAGATTTACTCTTCAAAGCAAAGGTTTATAAATTGTTCAATACCTCTACACACCTACAATCCATTAGAAACACATGCATTTTGTAAACACTTAGAACCACTAGCTGGACACAAGCTGTACAAAACAGGTAGAAAAGTAATATGGTAGCTACCCATGATTATGTAAACTATAAAACAAGCTAACACACTTACTCATTTAAGTGTTCAATAGTGATACCACAAAAAATGCTGAATGAAATTACACAGAATACGGTAGAAAGCCACATCTTGCTCCAGAAAGTGTGCTTTTTGCGATTTTATGTTAATCCTTTTAGTAGATTTTGAGAAATTAAGCCAAAAAAAAATTGTATATTTCATGCCACGGGCAATCTGCGGAACTGACAGATCTCAAGATGAGATCTGATTTGCTGCCACCACATCAACAGCGATGTGGGGGCAGCCATCTTAGGCCTTGCGCCTCCGTCCCAAGCAAATTGGTGGTGGATCTGCAAATACTCTGTAGCATTAAGCAAAAAAAGTGCAGACTCTCACACTTTAAAAATAAAAATACCACCAGGGGTGGGCCAGGGCCCAGCGAGCGGCACCTTTATTTATTTGGGACAGGGGGCACATGGATCCTATAGGAGATCCTATGGACCCCATTCCCCAGGGCTGATGGTAAATTAATGGTGAGGGGTGCATAACCTCCCTCTCCAAGCCTGTCTGCGGCCCCTGGTAGCCTATCAATCAGGGGTGAAATTATTCGAAAGAGGAGGGGGGCTTGTGGCCCCCCTTCCAGAGCTCAAAAATTCCTGGGACCCCATTCCCCGGGGCCGGCACTGTTAATTACTGCCCATATTACATCACTTCTGACATGTTCTATGATGTCATTGATACCATGACTGTAACATCTGAAATGACATTATTGATGATTATACTGTGCATGGCGAGTGTGCGAGTTATAGATACTTTAAGGCTCGAGTTACAGTTACTTGAGATGCCCCAAGGTAACTATACCTCCAACCCTTGCCATGCACTGCTAATGACCCCACATATTACTTCAGTCATGACAATTTCGCTGACATCACTGAAGGCATCATCAAGTGAGCGTGTTTTTAAGAGTTTATGGGTGTTAAACATATATACTAACCTACTACAAAAGTTAAATTAGTATACTATGTGCACTACTACTGAGTGATACTACTTGTTATTGTATGTTTCCTTGTGTGTATGGGTATGTAAGTAGCTGTATGGGTGTTTCTATGCTTTTTTAATTTTATTTCCTAAATCTAACGTCCCTGTAACCTTTTTTTTAAGTGAATTTCTATGATTTTTTAACTAGTAGTTGTGTTTGCAGAGTGGTGGAGAAAGGGGGCAGAGCTTCTGACCAGCTCTCAGGAATCCTGCTCTGTCGGACTTACTGGAGGTAACAGGATGTCTTTTGGGCCTCCAAGAACCTTCAGCATCCAAGAAGACTTCATCCCCCAACCAGCAGTGCGCAAGGAGGTGCATTTGAAGAGTGGTGGAGAAAGGGGGCGTGGCCTCCGAAGACCTCTCAGCAATCCCACTGTGTGAGACTTACTGGAGATAACAGGAGGGCTTGTTGGCCCCAAAGGACTTTCTGGAGCCAAGGTGACTTCATCCCCCAACCAGCACTGCACCAGGAGGTGCGCTTGCAGAGTGGTGTAGAATGGGGGCGTGGCTTCTGAAGTCCTCTCAGCAATCAGTCTCTGTGGGACTTACTGGAGGCAACAGGAAGGCTTGTTGGCCTCCAAAGACCCTCAGCATCTAAGGGGTCTTCATCCCCCAACCAGCAATGCACCAGGAGGCTAGTTTGCTGAGTGGTGGAGAAAAGGTGCGTGGCCTCCTAAAACCTCTCAGCAATCTCAGTCTGTGTGACTTACTGGAGGTAACAGGAGGGCTTGTTGGCCTCCAAGGAGCCTCAGCATCCAAGGGTACTTCATCCCCAACCAGTAGTGCAGCAGGAGGTGCAATTTCAGAGTGGTGGGGAAAGGGGGCGTGGCCTCCGAAGACCTCTCAGCAATCCTATTGAGTGGGACTTACTGGAGGTAACAGGAGGGCTTGTTTGCCCTCAAGGACCCTCTGGACCCAAGGGGCCTTCAACCCGCAAACAGCAGTGCAGCAGGAGGTGCGTTTCCAGAATAGCGGAGAAAGGGAGCAGGGCCTCCGGTAACACATTGGGCTGGCTTTTTCTTAAATTATATTGATTTATTCTGGAAGGTGGGCCGCATGGCACCCCTTCCTTAGGACAATTTAGGCCCTGAGGTCCCCATCCCCCGGGGCCAGGCCTTATTAAAAAAATGAGAAGGCAAAAGGGAGGGGGGCCAGACCTCCCAGGCTCATTTAGGCCCGGGGACCCTATCCCCCAGAGCCCGGCCTCTTTAGTGGGTGCCCTGGGCCCACCCAGGGCACCCACTCACCATTAATGAGGACCACAGGGGGAGCCTGAAGGCCCCTGTGGTCCCTGCAGGCTCCCCATCTACTGCAGGAGCCGGCTCTGCTTTTACAGAGAGGGAGTGCTAACATGCAGCTCCCTCTACGTAAAAAGCTATTTTGCTCTGCTTCTAGCAAGCAAAAGCATTTTTTGTTCTCTCGCTTGCTAGAAGCGGAGCAAAGTTTGATATAGCTTGATGGGAGCGGTAAAGCTACCGCCAAGTCATGAAAAACACCTATGTCCTGGGGTGGGTACTCCGGGACATAGCAGGATCTGGCCCTGGGAGGTGGTGGTCCCTGGGGCTGGGGGAGGGGCCATGCAGCCCCGCATTCAAAAGGACAGAAGCCCCATGGAGGTGCAGTCCCCAGGGCTGCGAGGGGGTCCGTGTGGCCCCCGTATTGATTCAAAGTAATGACCCAAGGAGGTGGCAGCCCCAAGGGTAGTGGGAGGCTTTGTGCGCCCCTGCTTTGTTTATAGATGAAGCCCCGGGAAGGTGGCAGTACCCAGGGCTGGGGGGTCCAAAAGGCCCCCATTCATATAAAAATAAGCCCAGGGGAAATGGTGGTCCCCAGGGCAGTGGGGAGGCCATATGGGCCTCCCCTGCATTTTCCCTTTGTACAAGGGAGGTGGTGGTCCCCGGGGCATCAATGAACCTGGGAGGGGGCTTGTGCCCCCTTCCTTTATTATAATGCCCCAGGAACCTGGCACAGCCGGCGGTTGATTAGAAATGAAGTAAGGGAGCATTTGCATAGTTATTTAAAAAAATAAATGCTTTTGGGGCCCTGCGGGGTCCCTGTGGGACCCCCCCAAGAGGCCTAGGGGTCAGGGTACTTTAACCCTTCCCCCATTTCTTTTTTTCAAATGTTTTCTCTGGGACTCAACTCAAGCCGTGTCCCAAGATGGCTGCCAACACTTCCTAGTTGAAGTGCTGGCAGCCAATCAGATTAAAGCATGGGGACTGTTGGATCAACGGATTAGCCGCATCCGCAGACATACAAATTTGTTGTCCAGTTAATAGCGCCCCAAAAAAATCTAGCTTCCTGACAAATTTGGTGTAATTCTGGGCTATAGGCTTGTTCAAAGGTCATATAGAAATTAACCTCCTTTTTCTCGGTCCCCACTTCACAAAACACCTCGAAACTTTCAAGACTCCATCTGAAGTACCGGGTACATTTTTGGGGAAAATTTCATGGAGATTCATCAGGCAGCGCCAAAGATATAAGCACCTGAAAATGACCTCTTCCTATGGAAACTAGGTTCTAACTATAACTACCTACTGGCGACCACCTGTAGGTAATATAAATATATATATATGTGTTCAAACACCTTAGTTCGACAATGTGGAGTGACAACTTGGTGCTAAAATATAAATATATATATGTGTGTGTATATATGTGTTTGTATATATGTGTGTATATATATATCTAGCAGTTTATTATCCAATAAGTATTGTATATATTTTCAGGGAGTTTGCACTTGCACTTTATATCTATGCACATGTTACTGCTGCTTTTGCACTTGCACTTTATGCGTTGATATAAAGAGTGGTCATGACAATATATCTGTTGTAAGTTAGGGGATTTGTAGAATTACAGCTTGGAAATTATGTATATTATTCAATCTTAACATTTATACATGTCAATGGTTCTCTCTTTATTGTGAAAGCCAAAAAAAGTTAAATGTTACAGATTAATCTGAGGATTTTTCGTTACTCTAAACGTGCTACAATAGTCTGTTTTTCAGTTTCACTGGTTTTATGTTGTTTTGAAAGGTAATTGAGCACTTTTTTGAAAATTTCTGTATTTACTGGGTTCCCGATCACGAGACGCGTCATGTGATCATGCTCGCGTGAGGCGAGCGAAACGCGTCATGGCAGGCACTATGCCTGGTCATCTGGTGGTGAATATCCAGCAATAAACTTCACTGCTTTTTCTACACACGACAACGTTGGTGTATTAGTTTTTTTTTTAGCGCAACGAGGTCCGTGCCTGGGCTTCCTGGCAGCGATCGTCAGGCCAGGGTTTGGAGCTTCATATATATATATATATATATATATATTCACTGAAAAAAACACAGGTTTCAGGGACGTTATAGTTAGTTGGACATTTCACTCGTATAAAACCAGAGAAATTCAGCAGTTATAGTTAGCTGAGCTAATTATAACTTGTGCCCCCGCAATGCACTGCTAATGACCTCACATATTACATCACTCATGACATGGTCAGTGACATCACGGATGACATCATTGATGACATCTCAAATGACTTCACCGAATCCCAAAATAAAATATGAAAATTAAGAAAAGGGGGCAGGGTAGGAATACCCTGGCCTACCCCTTGGACCTCTGGGAGTGCAGGAGTCTCTGAGTGGGTCTGTGAGTGGGTGCGTGAGTCTCTGAGTGGATCTGTGAGTGGATGCGTGAGTGTCTAAGTGGGTCTGTGAGTGGGTCTGTGAGTGTCTCAGTGGGTCTATGAGTGGGTGAATGAGTCTCTGAGTGGGTCTGTTCCCGCTCAAATTCCTCCCCTCTGTTTTGCCTTTTGTGCTCGTTTTTCTCCCCTCCGTTTTGTCCCTTTTCACCCCGGGGACCACCACCTCCCCCGGGCTTTACAGATATTAAGGAGGGGGACCACCCTCCATTGAGCTTTAAGAGCCCCAGGGAATGCCACCTCCCAGGGGTTTATTTAAACCAAAGGAGGAGGGCCAAATGGACTCCCCTCCTGGAGCTTTCATATGCCCTGGGGCTCACAATCTCCCCGGGGCTACCTTAAAAATTATGCAGTGGGCCACGCAGACCCCCGGGCCCCGGGTACCACCACCTCCCTGAAGGAAGTGGCCTGCTAGGGCCACTCGGGTTTTCTCACAACCACCTGCTATGCCTTTCCAAGAGTGAAGAGTTGGTCAGACAGTAGAGAATACAAACTTACATGCTTTATTGGAAATGCTCTGCAGAGGAGTCCATCATGACCTGCACCCTAAGATGTCTGCCGAGGGACTAACTTCCCAACGGTCCACAGTGAGTAATCATTCTTCCCCAAAAGCCTCCAACCCCGCCCACCATGGAAAACTACCAGCCGGGGCCGAACATGAACAAAGGAGGCACTGGGAGATGAGCTACCACCTGCCAGATGGGTACATGTTATCAGAAACTCAAGGCCACTGCGCTGGCTCTCAGCGTCTCCTAACGTGGGAGCAGAACTACACACTTGGATTGGTATGCGAGAGCTGAATTGTCTCCTCATTAGCAGGTCGGGAAACAGCCTTGGACAGAAAGAAAAAACATTAGTGAAGTACAGTGTTCTGCTGAGGCAAGCATTACGGGCCATGAGGCCTAACTCGGGCACAGTCTAAGCAGCCTAATAAGGATTGCAAGAAACAAAATGGAGTTGCATTCGCCAACTGAAGCCTGCACAGTACGCGGATAACTCAGTGGGTTGCATAACGTAAATACAATTGGCGTCGATTTAGCCACACATTGCTAACCTAATATAACATGAAAGGAATACATTGCAGGGACGGGATTTTAAAACCTAACAGACCCTCCTTTTAGCATGGGTGGCTAAATGCTTTATTGCTATCCGGTAGGGTCTTTACAATTCTAAGGGAGAGGAAAAATAAACAAAGTCACTCATGTTACAGGGGAAAATAAGCAAGGCATGACCATTGAGGGCACCTAATACTCGAAGATGCCCTCATCAATAAGCATGATATCCTGAATTTCCTGCATCATCATAACAGAAATTTTGTAATCGCTTCCTGGCAATGTAGGGGTAGGGGCAAGTTTACTCATACAATAGGTGCAACAGACTGGAAGGCAATTAATGCACAAGCAACAGGTAAAGATGACTCCTGCAATTGCTATTAGGACAAGTAATATCTTCCAACCCCATGATGTCACTAGACCCCAGAGCCACCCCGTGAGTGACCATGAACCATTGTCCTGATGGATGTCTGATGCGAGTCGGTGCAATTTCTGTATTGCGGAATATACAGTAGGGGCACTATCAGGAATATACACACAGCAGCTGCTGCCAATGACGCGACAGGCTCCACCCCTGTCAGCCAGGATGACGTCTAAAACCATCCGGTTTTGAAGAGAAACAAGCCTCGTAGCCTGAAGCTCGATTGTATAATTAGTCAGTATACCAGCAGTAGTATTAATAACTCCCTCAACTACCCTAGCAAGACGACGAATATTACGACTATTGAACATGGGACCCCAGAACTGCACAATGCCCTTCATTATGTCAGTAAATTGCTGCAACGAGGTATCTGTCTGATCAATATCGTCAGGATTGACAACCCTCCTAACTCGGTGTACCTGGATATCCCTACGCTGTAGTCTATGATCCTTGTGGTAATTGGGCGGTGCAATATAAACGGGAGGCAACAGAAAGGAAACACAACACCGGCCAGACCACCCTCTCGGGAGCCATGTATAAGCCTGTTCCCCACAGATGAAGTATACATTCGGAGGTGTGAGTAAAGGTGGGCTGCTAGTAGTGTTCAGTCGGTATGTGTAATTACAATGACTCTGTCCTACTGAAATGTTCCCTGTTCCTTCGACACAGAAACTAGCTGTTGAATTGATCACAGGGACAGGCATAGCTTTGTCCTCAGTGATATTACGCTCCTGGAAACATTTAAAGTATTCGGTGACATTAAATCCTTGAAAATCTAGCATTTCATTTTGCAACCAAGTGACATTTTCGTGGTCTTCAAATTTATTCATACAAGCATCGGGGTGCAGGGTACCCTCCTTGCCATCTGGTCCGGGTGTATATCCCTGGTGTACCACTATATACTCCAACACTGCTTCATAGTCAGCTTGTACCATTTTCATAGCGTCAGCATGATAATGCATGTATACCATAGAGGGCAGTTGGAACCAGGCTTCACAGCTACCCAAATATGACAGGGGAAATGACACTAGCAAATCATTTTTATGCATAACTGAGGGAAGTAGCCCACACACCCAACAATTCGTGACATTGGTAGTGCTGTGTACCTGATGAAGCATCTGAACGAAAGCATTGTGTGCATAAGTCTGTCTATGTCTCTCCTTATGTGGGGCCAATGTGACAAACAAGTGCTCTGCTGGAACCGGGGTAGTCCCTATCAAGGTGTGCACAGGATGTTGTTCCTCTTGGTACCAAACCACCCCAAAGACAACTAGCAAGGAAAGCAAAATTATGGCAACAAACACTACTTTACTCTTAGTGGACCAAGAGGACCAAACAGGATCATTTGGAGTAGGACGCGGAGCCGCAAAGGGCTGCTCCTCATCAGGGATAGGACAGCCAAGGGGATACATTTGGACAACTTCAAAGGCAATTTATAGGTGTCAAAAAAGGAAAGAAAATTTTGCAGGCTAGAGCCACTTATTGCACCACAGTACCAGGGGGCACAAGTCACCCAGTGTCCGTATAGAGCCTCACTGGCAGGCTCCTATTGTTCATTAACGACGGTGTTATGAAGCACTCCCACGGAGGAGCTGCGCGATCGCAACCCTTGTAGAAAAACAAATCCTTCTTCTTTCAGGATAGGGCACCCTCCCTCCTGGGCCAATGCCCTCAGCTATCCTGTCCAGTGTTCAGGGCAGTGCACCAGTGTCGTTCACCCTAGTCTAATACAGGCACCTTAGGCACAGAACCTATGCCCTAAGCTCAAGTCCTTCCCTAACTCCTAGACTGTTCGGTTGGTGCACCATCCTTTCCCCGGGGCCTCAAATTATATTTTGTAACTCCAAGCACTGTTTCATCAACAAAAAGGGGCAGAAACTCAGGATCAGATGGGCATCGGGACTCAGATTCCAGCGTGTTAGAGACGGTGTTATCCGGGGCGGCCCTTATCTCCGGTGGGATCGCCTCAGGCAGAACTGCATCACTTTCTTCATCTGTCTGCGCCCACCTCACTCTGGCGTCAGAGAAGGGAACGAAGCGTGGCACCTTCTCACACTCCTGATCACCGATGCCTTCGTTGAGCCAGCGGTCATACGGAAGCGGGAGAGGCACCCGTTTCACATGAGACGCATGAATCCAGTGCTTTCTGCCGTCCACCTTGACAGCTGTTCTGGTGGCAAGTAGCATGATCACTGGCCCTTTCCACCTCGGCTCCAGGCTGTTCTTCCGTTGGAAGTTCTTTATTAGCATGTACTCACCGGGCTGTATGCAATGCCCGGGCCCCTCTGGTACTGGCTGCAACGTGGCGTGTATCTGTTGATGAAGAGAACGAAAATCTTTAGACAATTCATACAGGTAGTCTATAAGTAGGGGGTACTGTATCTCGGGAAAGCGCTTGGATCTGGGGATGCCCCAAACATTATCAGGGCGTCCAAAGATCACCTCGTAGGGGGACAACCCTGTTCTAGAATGCGCTGTCGCTCTGGTAGATAATAAAGCCAAGGGTAATGCATCTGGCCATTTTAGTACTGTGCTTTCCTGAATTTTTGCCAACTTCAGCTTGAGAGTACCATTGTACTTCTCAACCAGGCCTGCTGACTGGGGGTGATTTGCTGCATGAAACTTGTTTAATATGCACACCTGTGCACACCAATTCAATGACTTTTGCTTTAAAGTGACTTCCGTTGTCACTCCAGATCACGCGTGGCAATCCATAGCGCGGGAAGTACTCTTTTAGAAGTGCCTTCACTGTCGCCATAGCTGTATTCTCTTTAGTGGGGTAAGCCTCAATCCATTTACTGAATGCGCAAATCACTACTAGCACATACTTCAGGTTATTCACCCGTTCCATTTCGATGAAATCCATCTGGAGAACCTCGAAAGGGAAGGAAGGAGGTGCAAAATTACCAGAAGGTGTAGGGGTACCTTTCCCGGGGTTATGTTTCAGACAAATGATTCAATGCTTGACTAGGTGCATGGCTGCCTTAGCGATATTATCATTCTGCCATACGGGGTCCAGCAACTTGCATATTCCTTTAGCACTAATGTGCGCCGGGCCATGGGCCATAGTCACAACAGGGATCACATATGAATTAGGCAGCAACCACCGCTGCTTCCCTGACAAGTCAGTCCAACACCCATCCTCATCCAAGAGACCTGTTCTCTCCTCCCACATTGCTAATTCATCCAAAGTCGCCTCACCCTGGATTTCCCTGACATTCTCCAATGTGTCCTCAAACATTCCATTGTCTGGGACCCATCTCGCGGGACCTGCTACTAACATCTGTGTCATCTTTGA